>OU015497.1:177783322-177920822 GCA_907164885.2 Dolomedes plantarius
CAATCTTTCCTCATTTGTCTGGCTGATTCGCCCATTCGGATCAATCTAATGACTGCTTTATATCTTGGCGTGTGCCTTGCACTTTTGAATTTTATGTCCCTTGTCATGAAGCATTGGAGCGTCCGTGGTCCAATATCGCCCGTGGTACGATGCCGATAAAGAGCACGGTAGCCCAGTTGGCAAGAGCAGTGATCTGAACGAGCCAGTGATCTGAACGTCCCTGGTTCGATGCTCGTCGCTGCAAATCTACCACCGTATTCACTAATGGTGGCCGGGCCACGTAAAATAGGGCGTGGCTGCAATGTCCTCCAAGTTCTCAAATCTACCCCTGGAAGTGCGGGGTCAAGTGTTCCGGTCTCGTCACTTGACTCGTTTCAAAATTACGGGACCGGTCCTTTAGCCAAGTCGGACTCCGACCCTTGTGGTGCTAATTCAAAACAGGAGCCACACCTTCATCGCCCATAGCCTTCGGGACTTGATCTGATGTTACATGTCGGTGAAGGGGCATAAACAACAACAACACAATGCCGACCATCTTGCTACTAGGCCCTGACCGGCATTTGTGTTGTTTCTAACGCCCCCCGTGGCTGGAAATTCCAGACCTGGTCTATATAGGCTTCTGGATGCGTCTCTGATTTATATAGCACAACAAGGGTTCGGAGTCCATTTTAGCTGGTTGTCACCTTTTATTTTGACCTGTCACCCTCAGGTGTGACACTCAGATTGGATTGTACTCTCTCTCTCTCACCCTCTCTGACGTCATAGAGGTACTTTTCGGTCTATGGACTTAACGTGTCCATATTCGGCCTAAACACGGAGGTATTTAATGGCGCGATTGGATTCGAGCACCCTCAGCACTGAAAGCCAGCACTCTACCACAAGGTTACTTCGGGCCCACCTGCATTTGCAAAATAAATAAATGAATAAACAAACTCAACTATTCCATCATTGTAAGGAACTCCATTGATATTACATTTTTTTTACTACTATTAAGAAGCTTATTAGGGGATGTTCAATAACTTTTCCTTTATGATAAAGACAAGAGCGAGTAATTTTATAAAATATTTCTGAATATCTGACAATGTCAGTAAAATTATTCAGTACATTTTTAGTAAGATTATTCAGTATATCTAAATATTCAGTAAATTTTTATTAGTTAAAAAAAACAATCCATGTTAAAATGTAGTTTCCATAACATGAAACTAAAAATAGAAACAGGCGCAATCAAATTTTATATTACCTGACTCTTATTAATATAGAAACTTTAGTAAATTTTAGTAAAATACAATTATTACGGAATCATTCATTCAAGTTATACTTCGCATGAATTAATAATTTTTATCTAAGCACTAATTTTCGGCTACTTCGTCAAGTACGTTTAGGAGAGTTAATTCCTCATTTACTATTTAAGCTGTTCACCTAACTGCGAACCCTTAGTAACCAACGGTGTGTTATGTATAGATATGTTAGGTAGAAATACTTCAACATGTTTGAACTACATAACGTTATATTATATTGTACATACAAACTTTGTCGTACACATCACATACACATATAATGCAGAAATATTAGAGTATTTCTTTTCTATTTCATCCTAGAATCAATGAGGTTTATTCCTTTTTTTTAAAGCTATTTAAATATGAAAAGATGGATAGTTAGAGTAAATATTAGTTGATAATTTTAAGTCACCTTTTTACATAAAAATATCCACTTAAAATTGGGATGAATCTTATGGTGCGAAGGTAATATTTATTAATATTTCCTTATATATTTATATATATATAATTTATTATATTTATTATATATATTTTTTCCTTATTAAGTAAGAAATTGAAAATATCTTTATCTACCCAATAAAATACAAAATATTCTTTTCTAAAAATCATCCTATATATTTGAGGTGAGTCGTATTATCCAAAATGTTATACTCCAAAAAATACGTTTCTGAATACCTTTAAAATCAACAATTTATGTTTTTTTTATTCTTTATACAGAGGCTGTTCGCACATTTTTTAGACGATTTTGGTAAGCGGTAATAAAAAATCGTTTGCAGCAAAAGAAATAATTGCAATTGTACTATGTTTTTAAAAGTCAAAATTATCGTCTGCGGCTTGAAAGTTTTGTTCTTATTCAAAATGGCGTTTTTAACAAAGCAGTGGTTCGAACGCTACATTTATGCTCTTTCCGAAGAGAAATATGCATACTCCGTTATCCAAAAACGATGTGAGAGTCATGGTTTTGTGATATCTAAAGCGTCGATAGGTAATATCGTCAACAAGAAAGGAAAAAACGTCAAATTGGAGCCTCAAGTGGGACAAAAATTCCAAACAAGTATCCAAGGAAAAAACGGACATCTTCGACTATTGCAAAGGTAAGTTGTTTAATGTTAAAAGAAAATCCCCCTAGTCAAAGAACAGTTGCAAAATCATTAAAATGCTCGGTGTCCACTGTAAACAAAATGATAAACGTTTATTTAAATCTTAAGAAAGTGAAAAAACGCAATGTGCAGCGTCTTCTTCCAAATCATATCGCTGAACGCAGGACACGCTGCAGAATTCTATATGAGAAACACTTATCCAAAGAAAAATGGAAAACAATTGTCACAATAGATGAATCATGGGTGTATTTAAATGATTGCAACAAAAAAAGAGCCATTTATTATCATAAAAGGAGAGAAAAAAATTTAAGTACATGGTTCAAAGATTCGAAAGAAAGTTTTTCTAAGGGATTCATGATTGTTTCTGGTTTTTCTTATAATGGCAAGTTAAAAATAAA
Source organism: Dolomedes plantarius (assembly GCA_907164885.2). Classification (NCBI taxonomy): domain Eukaryota; kingdom Metazoa; phylum Arthropoda; class Arachnida; order Araneae; family Dolomedidae; genus Dolomedes; species Dolomedes plantarius. Next base: position 177,786,098 of record OU015497.1, read on the forward strand.
GAGAGTGGAAAAAAATGTCAAGATTAACTCCAAATACTATCAGAAACATATTTTATCGCCAATTTTTCTGAATGAAATACCATCGCTTTACCCACAGTGCCATCAATCTGTGGGACTCCATCAGGAGAAAGCTAGCAGTCACACATCAAAATCCACTGTAAATTTCCTAAAAGAAATGCAACAAAAAACTGGTATCAAGGCCATACCCTTCACTGATATCCCTACTAAATCTCCCGATGTATCATCTATGGCTTTTTGTGCTTTCAGACTTTTAAAATCTGCATTATCCAAACGTAGTCCCAAAACCGTTACAGGACTCTGGAAAGCTGTTCAGGAGGAATGGGATAGAATACCTCTTCTGACACTTCAAAAGGCATTATTATCCTGGAAATTGCGGTGTCGAAAGATAGTTCAGAATAAGGGATGTCAAATAGAACATTTAAAACACAAGAATTTTATGTAATTTAGTTTTGTGAATACAATATACATCGTCTAAAAAATGTGTGAACAGCCTCTGTATTTTTAGTGAAAAATAAGAAATTGATTCAAATAATGATAACACAAATTATTTCAATAGATAAGCGAAATAATTTTACTGCGTAACTACGAAGTTCATTTCGAGAAACTATAAGAATAAAAATAACTTCAAAAACTCAGGTTTATTTATTGAAACCTTTGAACTTACACATTTAAAGTGGATATTTCCACTAGAAACATTGCCAAAAGTTTTTAATTCAGAAATTCTGTTTAAAACTAATGTCGACTTATTATTATAAATAGCTATTTCGTTCAAATTAAAGAGTTTCTTAAGAGTACAATTTAAAAGTGGAACTGCCTAAGTATGTGCGCCTAATGAAGTGTTTGTTCACAAACGAGCAAATTTCGTGACCTTCTTCACGAATCCTTATTTTTAGAAACACATATCTTAAAAGTGTAGCAACACGGACAAAATACTTAACTGCAAATACAGGAATGTTTGGGAAGCGAAAGGCAGACAGATAGAGCTCTGGGGGTCATTTTGTAAAACACTCGAATAAGACTTACTGTTTACTATAATCAATCTCTAGAAAATCAGCTCAATTAATTGACTGTACATGTAGGTGAGGGATAAATCAATAAATCACAAGACAAGGAATACAGCACAGAATTCTCTTTAACTATATTAAACAAGCAAAACTGGCATTTTGATTAAAATAAATAAAATTATATTTGCTAAAAGATATGATTTCACAAGAGAATTAATAAAAGTGAAAGCGTGAATTCCGATAAGAATTATTCGTGGTTTAACTTAATGTATTTTAATTATTACGCACTTGTTGCGTATTTAATACGGGTTTATTCTATGATAATCTTCCCAGATAACATCCCTCTAAAAAACTGCGATCGAAGCGTATCTACAAGATTTAGTTATTTATGTTTTGGGGATAGAACACATTCACTTTCCTAAAAGTACTTTTTCTGTCAAATGATAAAAATTGTTAGATAACGGATACAGAATTTACTCAAAATTATTCGTTTGTTACAACAAACAGGACATTTTTTAATGCCAATGAAAATTTAGCTATTATTTGATATAAACACATATTGTATTCGGTAACACTAATCATAATATATTAATATTTATAAATTATACAGAATTATTATAATTCATTCAAAAGTACATAAAATTTGTATGTCTGGGTAAAAAATATAAGGATCAAACCTTCTTATTAAAATGTTTCATTTACCTAATTTATCTCTCTCTCTCTCTCTTTGTATATGTATATATATATATATATATATATATATATATATATATATATATATATATATATATATAACAGTTCCGTAACTGATTCACTGACATACAACGTCCATACCATACCGCTGGACCTAAAGGGCTGAAATTTTGCATGGCGATTTTTCTTATGGTGTAGGGGTGCACTAAGAAAGATTTTCGTAAAATTCTTCTTAGATATTTTTAAATTAAATTTTTAAGCTGTTTTAGTAATTTTTTTAAGTTTGCATTTAAAATAAAAATTTGATGGTTATCAAATTTATATCACGAGAAAGATCATAAAAATTACTTTAAAATGAAATCTATTTCGAATTTTTACCTCGATTTTATGAATTTTAGTGAATTTAAAAAAATTAATTTTTAGAATTTAATTTAATAAGTGCTGATCACGTGATTTCTTTTTCTGGTACTTTAAATAAATTTATCGTCACGTGCATAACAACTAAATAGACAAAAAAAAATTTTTTTTTCTTTCTAATTCAGCAGACGATTGGATATTATTCGAAACAAATAAATATCCCTTACGATTTTTTTATAAATATATATACATATATTTTTACAACAATTGTATACATTGATCCTCGTATTTATTATAAATATATATATATATCTATTTTCTTTTGCATTAATTGCATACATTGACCGTTGTATTTAATTTGAATGTACTCCGTAGCGAAGTGCCTGTTTTCAGCTAGTATATATATATATATATATATATATATATATATATATATATATATATATATATATATATATATATATATATATATATATATATGTGTGTGTGTGTGTGTGTGTGTGTGTGTGTGTGTGTGTGTGTGTATTTCTCTAACGTATTTCTAGATAGCTTTCTTCTATTTACGATAACTGACTCTATAAGAGTCATTATTTTAGAGTTAATTTTTAGAGGTTTTTAAGGGGTCAATAAATTACGGGAGAATATTTTAGTAGATAAATAGAATTTATGTCAGTTGTAAAAAATCTTTTACATTCTACCATCAGCATATCAAAAGCCTATCTGACTCAGATAGAGGAATTTTTTTAGAGTCAATCTCTATTTATAAAGAGTAATAAATTACGAGGAAATATATCAGCAGATAAATAAAATTTATGTCATTTCTAAGAAACCTTGTATTCATATTATCAGGATATCGGAAGTCTATCTGACTCGGAAAGAGGCATTATTTTAGAGTTAATTTCTGTTTTTAACTAGATAAATTACGAGAAAATATTTTATGACTAGACAAATAAAAACTGTCACTTGTAAAACACCTTATGTTCATACTATCAGCAAATCAATACATAAAAAAAAATGTAAAATATGTATATATTTTGTGAAAAATTGATTTTAAACGTAATCTTTACTACAGTCCATGTATTTAAAAGAAAGTAATTACTCCATACAAAACACCATGGAAACAATTTAAGTAAAGAATTTAGAATTTTTTGTAACTTAAATGTGTACCTTGAGAACACAAATTTCTTTCGTTGTTCTGAAAGTAGAACCATTAACATAAACCAGACTCTTGAAAGAAATAGATGATTCACTGGCTGCTTGCCAAAATGTTTCACTCTGCTCTACTTTTTTTACCTCTCGAACATAAGATATACTTTAAGTCTCTAATTACTTTTCGTTTAGTTCATTTTTCTCAGATACAGAAGCAATTGATTAGAGATTAAGAAGGAAATAGAAATAATAATGTAGTCGAGAATGATACTACTGATAACAAGAATATCTCGGAAAAAATTGATAAAATATGAGGAAGCAAATGCTTTAAGATTATTTGCTATTAATAAGCAACAAAGGACTCTATTGACGAAAATGTGAAGAGGGGGGAAATGTGCATAGCAAAAATTAAAAGCATAGAAACATAGCCAATTAAAATTCACGAGTATATTTTTAAGATTTTCAGAAAAATAAAAAACACTTGTGTTTGTGGAAATGTGATGTAAATAAATAAACAGATATATATATATATATATATATATATATATATATATATATATATATATATATATATATATATATATATATATATATATATATATATATATATATATATATACATATACATACATATACATACATATATATATAATATATTAGATATATACATATACATACATATACATATATATATATATATATATATATTATATATATATATATATATATATATATATATATATATATATATATATATATATATATGGTTAATTTGCACAAAATACTGTTTTGTATATAGAGAATTTAGACAAGTTATAAATACTAATGACGACGAGCTGAATATTCAAAATACCTAAAATGAAAATTTAAGTGGATTAGGGTTGATATTCCTAAGAATGAAATGTAGTTCATTTACAGTGCCAGTTAACCTTTTCTTACCGTGTAAGATAAACAATTACTTAATCCATAACATTTTCCTTTTTCCAGCTTGGAATAAAATTATAATTCGTTATCAAAACAATAACGAGAATTTCCACACCGAAGTTGTTCCATTGGATCTGATATATTAAAATAAAAGCAATTGTAAAATTATATTCATGAACAATACTGTCATTTCCATTTAGAAACAGCATAAGTTTGCTGTTAAGACTTTGTCAAAAATAAACTTATATTATGATTTATGTACTTACAACTTCAAATTCTACTGTTCTTGTCATATTAAAAGAGATTAATTATGCAATTTAAGCTAAAATTTTCAAATACCTTACTTTTAAATTTGGGCGAATATATTACTTACGGAGATTAATGGCTGTTCTTTCAACGTACGCACTCGTATTGTTTGAAAGTTTGTAAAGTATGTCACTTTCTTCTTTACCACAAACTCAGAAACTTTTAACCGCTTCTGGTGTAACATATAATGTATAATTTAAAGTTTTAAATAGAATGACAATTGCACTGAATGTATACATCTGTACACCACTAAAAGCACACCACTAAAAATCATAACTAAATAAAACTTTAAAATATCAAGTAAAAATTAGTAACAGCATTAAATATCGTACACAATATGGCAATTCTAAATGATTTTTTTTCTGAACACGTCTAGTACTTCCAAGTGCAAACGGTTTGCTTAATTTAATATGAGAACACCATATACTCGAAGCAATACTACCCTCTATTAGGGGACAGCAAAAGAATGTCCTTAATTTAGTCAGAATTTGAACCCGATCCCACTGATTGGTTCATGACGCCAATCACTATACGTTGTGGGCGGGTTCTAACATAATATCACAAAAGTTCACATCAGGGTACATAATACCTTACTACTGATACAGATTGATTTAGAACCTTGATTCCTATCCGATCTCAATTATGTGTAAAATCCTCGAATCTGAGGCTTCTGGCGTTATTTTTATATGAAACGTATCAACACTTTTACCATGACAACAATAACGTTCTCTAGTTGCGGTCCTTGAAAGAAGAGCAGGCACTAAATAAACTGCTTACGCCGCATCACATAATTTCAAATACTGATTTAGACTTTTACATCACGTATTCAGTGATAAACGAACTCTAACATCATATAATAAAATTTCACGTCAGGGTATTTAATATCAATTAATACTATTAATACAGATTGTTGTAAAATTTTGATTGCCATCTGACCTTAATCATTGCGACAGTACGCGAATCAGAGAGTACTTTGTAAATGAAAAGAATCCATCCTCTTACTATGGCATTTTTTCGTTGCAGTGATAAAGACTAGACTATGTTCGTACCGCATGATCACAACTACCGATTTATCAATAACATTTGCCAAACATTACGTATTATTGAGAAAGTATAGGAACTTGAATGAAACTTTTAAGCATTTTAAGAAATACCCTTCCTTTGATCAATAACTAACAAGAGGGGTAAAATTGAAAGCAGTCCAGATAATGAATAAAATGTGCACTTCGTACCATATAACTGCAACCAATGGCTTACATTTTAATCTCGTGTTCTGTGATAGTATATCAAGAGAAGAGTTAATTTAAATTTTGCAAATGCTACGTATTCAAGAGCCCTTTAAGAACTTCTGTTAGACCTTATTAAATATGTCAACTAATGTACCGTCTTCTATCAAGAGATAACAATAGAGCTAAAATTCGATAATTGGATTGTTGTTGGTCAAAAGAGGTAGAATAAGCCTTTGCTACGAAAGGGTTCATTAGCCCACGACCTACAGTTTCAAGTTGCTTCAGAATGGTTATAAACATCCAAGCCAGTAGTGGGAATCAACCCCACAGGCTTTATGATTCAATGTTACAGCACTAGACTTTCATGGGTTTATATATATATATATATATATATATATATATATATATATATATATATATATATATATATATATATATATATATATATAACCAAATAACATTCTTTTCGAGATAAAATGAATGAATAGATGGGGTGAATATGTTGTTCGCTGAAATCATCCATTACAATTTGATAGTCAAATGCCAAAGAAATGGTAGTAAATTCTATATTACGGTAATATAAATTTTATACGAAAATTTCTGCTAACGGAATTATTTTAAGTGCACACAGCAAGAATGCTTTTTTTTATGGTCATCGAAGAAATAATATGCTACTGCATAAAAATATTATTGCATAGAAATATACATAAAATCGAACTAAAAAAATAAAAATAAATAAACCGAGGAAAGTTTATGAATAATATGGTATGCAGACGAAGAAAGAAAAAAAAGTTAATACGATCTTTAAAATTCTTATCTTGCAGTTCTGATGTTGAAATATATTTTAAATGACAAACGAACAATGAAAAAGTGAACATTTTCAAACAGAAATGTATGACGGAATATTTCAAATGTCAGGTGAAAGCGTCGACATTTGTCACCGAAAAGGACTCAGAATATTCTAGTTCTGTCTTTTTTATGAGGATACATATTTAGTAATGACCCGCGTATCGTATAAATGTGCCTATACATTATATATATATATATATATATATAAAAGATAAAGTTGAAAGAGAACAACCATAATGAACACTAAAACTACTTGGAGCCAGGAACTAAAGACATGAAAAGATAAGATTGAAAAAGGATTTTGACAGCATCTCTTCATCAGCGGTGTCGATACTATCTAAAAACTAATGGATTGTTTCTGATAAGTATGATCTATACAATAAACATACTTAGACACCGTACAATCAATGAGAAACTGTAGAATTGAATATACATCCACTCAACGATTGAACACCAAGCCTCGCGCCAGACAGAGTGGAAGATAAGAATAGGTAACCGCAAGATTACTGACGTCACAAAACTTGCAACCAAGGAGCAAATGGAAACACAGAAGCTGTCCTACTATGGAGACTGTGTTTTAGGACAATTAAACCTTAATTATATTAGCATTTTATTACTATTACTAAGAGTAATTTATTATTATTTTATTTTAATTTTTACTTTAGTTATTAATATTATTTATTTATTTTATTTTTAGTAGTAAATTACTCTAATATAACTTATTATGTTGATTTACTTATTAGTTGCAACAGAACAGACTATTCATGAAATCTAAAACAACCAATTATGTGCTTGGAAAGACTATCGGGGTAATAATTACGTGTTAGCACAGCTATCAAGTCTAAAATATGCTTATTCCTATTGTCTTTAGAACAAAGCATATTTATACATACAAGCTGATTTACAATAATGTTATTAAAAACAGATTTATGCAAACAGGTTATGTAATTTTCAAAATTTAACAATATTAAAATCATATATATATATATATATATATATATATATATACTAGCTGCACCCGTCCCGGCGTTGCTCGGGTAATGTAATTACCAATTGTTTAGTAACCTTAACCCTTTGTTAATGGGCGTCGCTGTCATCCTTTTCCTCACCACGATACATTATTTTACCCATATAAATTTAATCCTTTCTGGCACATTTTGTTAAAATTTTTGACATAGGATTACTTAAAACTTTCCACAACAGTCAGCGAGACGAAAAACGTATTAAGATGTTTATTGTGCTGAAATTCTTTGAAATTTTCATAGATTTTTTCCGCAAACACACCACAAATTATATGATATTAACTAAGTGTTGGCCAAAAAAATTACGGCATTAATAAACGCGATTTTTTAATCGATTATCACTGCAATAGTAATCAATTTCCTTTAACCACCCAATTCCTCATAGAAAACAAACGCCCCAACACATCACGTGCTTGACGTCGAAAAAGACACGCCTATTTTCACCCTCTTTACCTTCGTCAGGAAATGAAGAACGAAATCTCCAAAATGAGATTTCTCGCAAGAGTTTCCGAATCATAAAATAAATTATTAAAAAATAACTACAATTTGTAAATTAATTTTGGTTCTGGCTTTCAAAACTGTGATGTCTAGGGTCTCTGATATAAAAATTCGTAAAAATGTAACAACATTTACGTATCGATTCGACAATTTGGAAAAAAGGGTCGCGGCCAAAATCGCGTTTTTTCCCGAAAAACGGGTGCGTACAGGCGATCGAAAAAAAATCACAATTAATCGATAAATTAAGACAGACAATTTTAATTGTGATTTCCGTATAGTGTCATCTTTCCCGTATAGGCTCGTCCGAAAAAAAAAATTCTTGGACGGATACGTTAGGATTTACGGAGCTATTACTCGTCCGGGAGCTCCAAATCGCGACTAAATATTTAATTACGGAAAATATAATTAAAAAATCGAAAAAAGGGCTTCGAGGTGCATAATGTGACCTCGGGGGGCATCTTCGTGTCGAATCTCAAGACTGTCCGACCTTCCGTCTTTGCACCATGCCGCGAGCAGACAAAAACTCGGTCACACACACACAGACTTTGCCTTTTTTATATAAAGATATAAACGTACTAACATTATGTGCATTCGTTAGTAACGGAAAACAAAATAAAATATAGCAGGCCGTCGTATATACAAAATGTTTTTTCTAATCTATTCTTTCGAATTTCTTAGAATTTATTAATGCCATCCTCAATCCTATAACAAAGAGTCGATTTTTATTTTTTAGCACCATTTTGTGAATATGATCAGAGCCAGAAACATTTTATAGGTTGATATTGAGTTATTCCGAGTCCATAAAAATTTACAAGTAACTCATACCAAGGTAGGAATAAAACATTATAACGATCTTTAAAATTATGTTCTGGCAGTTTTTATATTGGAGCGAATTCTACATGACAAATTAACAATGAAACACACAGCATTTTAAAACACAAATGTATCGCAGAACATTTCAAATGTCAGGTAGAATCAGCGACATTTGAAACCGAAAAGAAACAAATTACTCAGGTTATTTCAGTTATTTTTCTCTTTGTAAGGTTAAAAAATTTAGTAATAAGATGCATACCATGTCAATATAAAATTTATTTGCATATATATATATATATATATATATATATATATATATATATATATACACTCACTTCCAAAAGTTAAGCACGGAGAGGAAAATTTTAATTTTCGTAAGCCAATCTGAAGTAAAGAAGCTGAAATTTGCTGCAAAGATAGAAGGAAGTATGCAAATATGTTAGGTAACAGCAAATCACGCTTTCGCGTCGATAAATATGCAAAACAGGCAGTCGTATAAGAAGCCGGCATTGTGAAGGGTTACAGGAGTTGCATGTAAGTGCTGATGAAAGGTGTTTAGAACATTCGTACGATTTGTTTTCAAGCTAGACGTGTTTCTATTGCTTCCAGAAGACGAATGGAAGATTCTGAACGCTGGCGGGCTGTCGGCCGCATTGAAGCAGGACAGTCTATCACAGATGTTGCTCTTTTCTTCGCCGTTCGTCATTCCGTCATTTCACGACTATGGAAACAATTACAAACCAGCCAAACAGTTATCCGAAGACCTGTAGCCGGTCGAGGGGGTCGTCCAAGGGTTTCGACACCCTCAGAAAATCGATATATTGCTGTTGTATGTAAGCAGAATCGAAGACCGATCTCCACACGTGTGACATCTATGGATCCAGCGGCCATTGGTAAGACGATATCTGCCACTATTGTTCGTCGAACACTACACAAGAATGGTCTGTACGCCCGGGTATCACGAGTTTGTGTTCCTTTATCCGTCCAATCCAGAGGGGCACGATTAAAGTGATGCTGCCAGCATGTGAATTGGACTGTGTCTGATTATGGCAACGTTATGTTCACAGATGAGACCAGATTTGCCCTACAACCCGATGATAAGCGTGTAAGGGACTGGAGGAAACAGGATACTCGCAATTGGCCCAAGAACATCACCGAACATCACGCATTCCGAGGTGGAAGCATCATGGCCTGGACAGAGATTTCATTGAGATATCACACCGACCTGCACATCTACAGACGAGGTTCTGTGACGGCTGTACGGTATAGAAATGAAGTCCTAGACCCCACTGAAAAAACACCAATAAGCCTGGAGGTTGCAGTAACAGATTCTCCAATTTAAACGTGTTCAAACAATTTGTCCTTTTCGCAAGGTCTGCAAGGTTTGGCATTGTACGCTGTTCCCCCCAAAAGCACGATTCCTTTAGCTTCATTACCGCTAACTGACAATAGAATAATACATACACTATATTATATAAAAAATACCGGTGGCCAGACTTAATATTTATTGAATACGAAGCACATTCATAAACACCTCTGACATTCATAGGTGTGTCCATTATTTTGATAACCACCTGTATATATATATATAACAGTTTATCCTATTTGACACATTAATTCCATCCATCTGTTTCAGTATATATGTTAGATAAGTATCCTTTCCTGTGGAGAGGATATTTATGTCGTAAAACTCTTCCATAACTATGTGCACAACCTGAAAGCATTTGTGCTAAATATATTTCTCATTTAAATATATTGAAAATAATAAATTCTCTTCGTATCCCGGGAAACTTATACTGGATAAATATGCATTTCAAGACCTTCTCGCATTAGCTGCTATAAACACGAAGACGTTCTTATTCGTTAAATTTCCCCGTGAGTTTTCTTTGCGTCTCTCTATTTTATTTTTTACTATAAATTGTTAGTAGGAATAAGCAGCTAATCTTATCTTTGAGATATTGCCACTTCGACAGATTTAGGTTTCTGCCTTTTTCAAGTTTGGAATATTTTCATTGATAAGGCATTGTTGACAGAGGAAGAAATCATTATCGTCGGATGGTTTAGCGCAGTATGGTCGAATTTTTGTTATAAAAGACCTAGTTTGATCGGGAACAGCAGTTAAAATCCGATGTCGAACGGTTAAAAACACCCACGCCAGATCCGAGGCATTCGGGTATCACGCGGAAAATAAGGATTTTAATTAATAAAAATTTAATTGTGTTCTTAAAATTTCTAACCGATGTGTTTTAAGTAGTTTTATTTCTGTTATTTTTATATATTTAGCACTAAAGTGCTATTGTTGTAATTTTGAACGATTTGTAATTCAGCTTTTTAAAAATTTTAAAAAAATTTAAAAGTTCCACAAAAGGTTTTCTTTTGCAATGGATACCATCCCACTGCGGCATACCGTTAAATGAAGAAGCAGATTTATTAGTAAAAGTAGAAACCTCCATATCCCTTTGTATTCCCAATAAAATACCATATAAAACTGAATGGAAGATTTTAAAGCAGAAATAAAGGTTTTAAAATAAACTCTGGAGCAAGACCCTGAATGGCCTTCCAGATTTCCCACGAAACATTGCTGTTGCTGCTTTCAGGATTGCAACTGAACACGGCTGCCTGGCTATGTATTTAAACAGAAGGGGAATGTTGGCTAGCCCCATATGCCCTATTTGCAATTCCGACAACATGGATGGTAAGCACATCATGCCCCGCATCGCCTTAAATGGACGTTCTCTGTACATACGTTCCTGGGATGACCGTGATCGCCTGAGAATTGCATTTTGGTTATTTTTCTTGTTTATGTATTTTCCGTTTGGCTTTTCTTTGCAGATAGTATTTTCCCCTTTTTTCTGTATTACCTAAGGACTTTGATCACAGGTTAATGCATTAGAAATTCACAACACCTCGGTGCGCACCCTACATTTCGAACCAATATATATATATTTTTTATTAAGAAAGTATTCTCTACAGAATATTACCGTATTAAGTAAAATTTAAACATTGAAATCAGAAATCAGAAAGAGATTTAAATAGTAAACTATTCGGAAGCAAGCATTTTGAAAAGACACTATAGAGAATTTTGAAATGTTCTGTACGCTATCAAATCTTATCATTTAAAAGATATTAAAGAAATTTTTAAAGTCAAAAGCATCATTTTCATTTGGCATATTATCCATGCTGAGATAGAAGTTAACCCATTTAAGACTGGCGTTGCGAAAACGCAACATTAATTTCTGTATTTTTTAACACTAGAACCGCGGAACTTTCGATATACCTAGAACCGCGGAGCGGGTCATTTTGACCCTAGATTGTAAACTTATAAAATATGCACAAGCGCTTAATTTATTTAACTAAAACATTTTATTTTTTAAATAATAATCAATATTTCTCAGAATTTACATTAAATAATTTATATAAATCAAGAGAAATTAACTTAATTTTTACAAAATCGCATTATTTAAAATTTTATGTCCTTGAGTATAATAACATGTGTCTTTAAAAAAATATGACATAAATTTCCTAATTTCAATGGAAAAACAGAGTATCTCTTTTTAATATGTTTAGACGTAATTTCAAAAAATTAAAAATTAAAAATTTTATCAGTTGCTAAAAATTTTATCAGTACTTAGTTTTACAGATCATAAAATCCAATTTACTGTATGCATTTTGTACAAAACTGATTAATAAGTTTTGTACATTTTCCACAGATGGGTGCTTTACATTTTAAACAGATATCTAGACTTTTATTTTCACATTTCAAAATGTGGCATCGGACTCGTTTACGCTTAATTTTTGGTTGTCCGTCGTTTTCATTGTTTGCTTAAACTGCTCTTTTTGCCACCTTTTTATGTCGGAAGAGAACAAACTTTTCTCGCAATTCTTCAACCAAGACTTCAATGAATTGCCGTCTACTAATAGATTTTCCAGTTACAGCTTTATATAAAACCCAGGCATTGATTGCAGCAAGGTCCAAAATATTACAAAAATCCTGCACCGGAAACCTATGTAAAGCAGACTTGACTGTATATTTCCTTGCCATTTGTTCAATCACGTCCACACCGTATTTAGTTGCGTTGTAGAAAGCGATTGCATCAGGTAGTTTTTTGGGGTTATCTGCAATTTCTACGTTTGGATGGAGACTACTTAGCAACAAAACGTTTTTATCTTTTTTACCTTGATTAGCAGTTAGACTCATGTCTTTATGGGTTAGTACCGTAGTCGAATACAATGTGGATTTTAACATTTTTACAGAGACTAGTATTTCTCTTCTTGAGCGTTTTACAGTTCCTACAAGGCTGGTGTTTTTTTATTTCAATGCCTCTGCAAGCTTCAGTGTCGTGAAAAAGTTGTTCGTAGTGACATTTCTACCTTTGTTCTCACATAGACTTATTAGTTGCAGCACTACATGTTCAGAAAGAGAAACGTTGGATGGACTTTGGTTATCTTTTCCAAAATACGGGAATACATTTATCAGATATTTTGAGTCAAATCTGTAGCCAATCAGAACTTGATTCCACACTTATCTGGTTTGTTTGGCATGTATTGGATAAACCTACACCTAGCTTTTGTAAGAAATAACTGTTCATCTACAGTTACATTAGGACCTGGTGTATAGTTAGTCTTTCAATTTTCTCTGAAACGATTCCAGATATCCGAAATAAGGGCAAATTTGTCTGTCTCTAGACGCTTTGATCTTGTTGATTTTATGTAGAAGCGTAAAAATCCCGTTATTTCATGAAATTGGTCTCTTGACATTGAATTTTGGAAAAATGGTGGTCCTCAGTTCTTTGACCACAAGCTATCCATTTCATGTCCTTTTGCACAATATATACAACGTGCATATAAAATTTATATAAAAGCATCTATTTCTTCTAATGTTATATTCCATTCTCCTTCTTGAATCTGCCAATGAGCTTCATCTTCAGTACATTTCTTTATGTGTTTCAATATCCATTCATCTATAAAAAGTCTTCAAGCACTTGAAGGACTGTTGTCGATAACATTGCGTTTAGAATGTGGTGTTGGGCCCCCCTATTTCTTTCAAAATATTGCACTTTGATTTTCTTCCTCTATCGTTTGTTCCTAATTGAGCGACATTCCAAATTGTCCCATCTTTGCCATCTTCATTATTTCCAACTTTGAAAGTCATTGTCGATTTCTTTTTCAAATTTCTTTGCGTATGTGTATCATTTCTTGGAATGTTTGATTTTTATTTTTTATCAGATAAATTATCATTAGTATTGCGATTAGAAGGACCAGGTATTGTTAGAGCATTGCCAGAGTCATCTTCACTTTAATTTTCTTCATCCAAATCCAAATTTTATTCATTAGCAGGCAGGTATTCATCATCGAATCTACTCAAAATCGAATCTTGAGAAACCTTCTTTTTCCGAACCTTCTGAATCCTTTTCAGATACTTGTTTTAAATATTCTAAAGCTTCCTGAACAGCAAGATTACGGCGTCATGACATAGTTTTTATACATATACTAATTACAGAATAAAAACAACTTCAAAAAGTCTTCTAAATATTCGCAGTAATATTTCACTGCATTCGAACGTAGTTCGTGTTTCAAACCTAATATAATGACCTTGACTGAAAAACCTTCACTATTCCCCCTTCTGGTACAGTACAGAATTCTAGGGTGGAGTAGATGTATTTTACAGCTACAGTTCGAGAAATTGCATCTGTTTTTCGTTATTTGTGCATTAACATTTCTTACGGGTCAAACTGACCCGCTCCGCGGTTCAGTTAATAATCAGAAAATTATTTATGTTACGAATTTTTAAATTTGGTAAATTGTTGTTCACCTTAAAATATTAAAAGTCATAAAAGGAATTGTTTTTTCAATCGATACTTTTCACGTGGTGATAAATTAAACATCGTTTTGGGTCAAATTGACCCTCTCCGCGGTTCTAGTGTTAAAGGCATGTCTAATCTTTGTACGTCTGAAGTAACATTTTTATTTTATTCTCTATACTTTAATTGATCATAATGAATTTTTGTTTCCACATTTGCCCGCTTTTAGTACTTGCAAAAAATTGTTTTTCTCTGGTGTTTTAAAAGGGAAAAAATGACTAATTTCAAATAATAATCTTAGATAGCAGCACATCTTAAATTTCCGATTTGATGCTTGTTCCGAGTTTACTAAAGACTAAAGAACAAAATGGCTTCAACAGGTAAGGCATAATTTTTGTTTTTATGTTTCTCAATTCATATTTTTAAGAATGTTGCGTAAACGCAACATCAGTCCAATGTGTATAACTTAATTCCAATGTGTATTATTAGTGCTGCCTAGTTTTTATGCAGTAGATTGGTATTTTTTTTTCATTTCAGATAAGTTTGTTTCTAGAAAAAAGCGATTTTCGACATTGGAAGAGACATTGATGTATTTTCATAGATGATGATGATATTTCAGAATCGTCCTCAACAGAAGCTAATGATGAACCATAATTCGTCATTATCCCTCCAGATCCGGATGATTTGACGGATAAAGAAGCTATTGATGATAATATTTTATGTGAAAATGTCGAATCACTTAAAGACATTGCAGGTGAAATCGACATTTTTTTCTAATAAATGTAAAAGTAAGCAATATAGTAAGAAAAAGGAGCATATTGTATGTGGAAAATGGATACTCTACATGTATGTAATGAATTCTAAAATAAGCTTATTTGAGTTTCAGAGATCTATATCTTTGAGAGAGCCATATCTTTGATAAAAAGACTTGAAGAAATGCAGATGAATTCTGTTTTGCCTGAAACTTTACGTATTGGAAGACCATCTTCAATTCAAAATCTAATTCTCAACGAAATTCGGAAAATCCGTATGGGCCATATTATTATTAAAAAGAGTAATAATAAACAAAAAAATGTAAACACTGCAAATGTCAAACAATTACTGTATGTAATAAGTGCAATGTACCTCTTCATGCGAAATGTTTCAAAGATTTTAAATTTTTAAATTTTTTTTTTATAATAATTTTAACATTTGTATATTATTAAAATTTTTATTACCGCTTTGGAAAGATGTTGCGAAAACGCAACATTTTGTATCTCTTGTAAAAATAAATTTAATTTTATGTAAACAACTTATTTGTGTAATTATGTTCTAAGAAGTGTTAAAAAACTGTTTGGTGCATTTCCAATAAAGAAAACATGGAGCGGTCCTAAATGGGTTCAAAGAAAAATAACTCAGTAAATAATTTATAATATTCAATTTTTACTGTCAAGCGAAGCAGGTACGATAGAAAGAGTTGGATCCCAGTCTTTGTAGAAAGTTCTTAAATTTTTAGTATCCCTCCAATAATGCTTAAATATAAACGTTAGTGTAAATAAAGTCGTACTCAGTTACCAAAACTTGAAATTTCTCACATGTAAGTGTTTTGAAGCTGTATGATAGCATTGTTGCAGACTGCTGCAGATATTTCTAAACATTGTAAATACTCTTCATTTCTCCTAATTTTAGGTTTATTTTGAGTTAATTTTATTTACTACAATTGAGCGTTAGATTTAAATATGTCCCCTTTGGTGATATTTTCGAGAATTTTGGCACATTTGGCAACCAGTTTGATGACATGTTGCGACTTTTGGGGTGTCCGGTGAACAAATTAGTTTTCACCTAGGTGGTTGACGAGTTCAGTAATTTTTCATTCCCAGAATAATTAAGACTGTCGCCAAGGGTATATAAGCATCCAAAACTCGGCTTCTAAAGATGTGGTTCATTTATTATGTCAGTTGAGTATGGCTGCCCTATGTGAACTATAGGCCTGTTATTGTGCCTTTGTGTGTAATCTGATGTCTTGCGCTGAACTTCGCTGAAGTCATAACGGACTGTTTGATATATTTGTGATAAATTTAAGAGTAAAAAAGGAAAAAAAAATAAACCCTATTATGTCGATGTTATCTGAAGTCACAATTCACAAACATCGTCGAACGAAACACAACGGTATTTTTATCAGCTGAAATTACGATTGGCATAAAAAGTAGGTAGAAAGACATCCTACAAGTAACGTAACTTTTCCAACACCTACGGAAACTTTATGTAAAAAGAGAATTTCGACTTATAAAATTTATTTACATATCCTAGCATCACATGTTTACCTCGAAATAGAAAAAATAATAAAACATGAGCTTAGTGAAAGCTAAATATATTAATTCATCCCGGCAGCTGTTACAGAAGTTAAATTTTATATATTTTTTTTTGGCTTTCTCCTGGAAACAGAAACTCCAAGCAATACGTGAGAAGCACATAATGTTGTTATGCAACTAAAGCACGTGCAGGAAAAGAAGTTGGAAAAAAAGAATTAAATACCAAAATTGGAGCATGAAATGAATTACGGTGGTAATTAATTTTAAAGGAATGGTGAGGTAAGAAATAAAGCTGAAACTGTCTCATTCATAACAAATTAAAAAAATCTTTACTGGCTTACATCGCATTAAAGTTTGAAAAAAAATTATTCATTGAAGATAAATGTATTTCAATTTATTGGGCGAGTAAGAGTGAAGAGTAACTATCTGTTAAACTAAGCAATGATTAGCTCTGCTTTAAATGGCCTGGGGAGGAATTTGAAAGTGGAAGAGGGAAAAATGTCTACCTCTTTAAAAATAACTTATCAAAATATACAGATTATAAAATTATATAACCGAAATTTAATTTTTAACAAAGGATGAATTCAACTGTCTTTCTGCAGTAATTTCATGCCATAAGTCTGCGGTATTTTAAGCAAACTAACACTTTCTCATTTTATGTAATATATATATATATATATATATATATATATAGTGGAATCTCGATCGATCGTTTTTCCGCATGTGTCGTTCATTTTATCCAGTCCCAAAGATCATATTGCTTTGTTATGTTTCCGTATCTATCGTTTTCCCGCATTTATCGTTCATTTCAATCGGTCCCTTGAAAAATGATAGATCGAGATTCCACTGTATATATATATATATATATATATATATATATATATATATATATAATATTGATACAACTTTAAATTTAGTTCATTCAAACAATTAACTCTCTTAAATAATATACTCCTATAGAAAAGATTTTTTATTTTCATGTATGTACATCCTAAATAGCTTAGTACAAAATGACTACCTGAAAAATGCAATAATAGAATTTCTTAATTGTAGAAAGAACCAAAACCTCCAAGATTTAGTTTCAAATGTGTTGACCTTCATTTCATGTTTTGCCTGTAAAGAATTGCAATACTGATCAGATTTCGTGACTTTGACTCAACAATTCAGAAATTCAGAACTGCCCAATGACTTTTGACAAGGGACAGTTTTCACACACACACACACACACATATATATATATATATATATATATATATATATATATATATATATATATATATATATATATATATATATATATATATATTATATATATATATATATATATATATATATATATATATATATATATATATATATTATATGTATGTATATATATATATACAGTGGAACCTTGATCTATACTATTTAAAGGGATCTATTGCACTTTTTTAAGGGACCTATGCGTGAACATAACAATGAATTATTATCATCGCGACTGGATGAAGTAAACGACAAATACGGGAAAACGGTGATTCGGGGAACGATCGATCGAGGTTCCACTGCACACACCTGCACACTCACACACACTCGCACCCTCACACACACTCGCACCCTCCCACCCCCATATATATATATATATATATATATATATATATATATATATATATATATATATATATATATGGCTAAATTTTTATATCGCAGTGGCTTAGAACAATTTTTTGAAATTGCTATTGGCTCTTGACCAAAAGTAAGATTACTTTCCTAAATATGTAAATAAATTTCATAAGCAGAGATTTATTAGCCAAGCTCTTTTATATTAATAATATTCCTTTTAATTTAGCCACTAAATTAAAACGCGGTTATTTGATTTCAGATTTATGACTTTTCATGATGATGTAAACGAAACTTTTTCCAGCCCTTAATTACTCAATCACGTGGAGTAAAGGTAAAATATCAGTTCCCTACTTGTTAAAAATCTTTAAGAAGTTACCATGATTGATTTCGAAAAAGGAAAGGAACTTCAAAAATTCCTCGAATATTGCTGCTTTGTTTTAAAATTATTCCGAGGAGGTTATTCATTATTCTCATTTTTTTTTTCTCTGGAAATATCTCCAAACGATATATTCCTTTCGTGTAATTTATCTGATTTCGTAAAAGTAACCATATACGTTAGAACACTTAGTGAAGTAACTCACGAAATTTGCTCGTTTCGAAAAATTTTTCCGGGGATACCTTGTTATATGTAACAATTCTCTTTTTTTTCTAATTCAAAGTTAGAGGAAGCACTTTGAGAGATAAGAAAAGAATTCTTAGTAGTGTCATTTCGTATTCTTTGAAGGTGAAGCAAGAAAATCGGGAGAATAATTGTTAGCATATATTCTACGTGAAACGTTTCCTGATTGTATTCAAGTTAAGAAGTTTATTATTAAGTTAAAAAAAATATTAAAAAAGACAGTGCGTTAAGGGGGAAGATTTATAGCACGAGTTGAAGGATAAAAATTTATCATGTTTTCTACATTATTTCAAGGTACTTGCAATGTCTGGTGGACGAGTTTAAAAAGTTTTATTTCATTAAGCTAAGTTCGTGGCAGAATAAACATGTGCAGCCCATTAAAGTTTAAAAACATTCATAATGCGTGAGGAAAAAGAATTATAGCGTACAAATTAAGTCCTTAAATGTTATGATCTGTCGTCTCCGTTTCACCTTTTGCTAACAAACAGGTTTTCTTTTATACCTGTTCAAGAGAGTTGTTTCATTTCCGTTTGCGGAGGGAGACATGCATTATCAGTATAGGGTGTAACCTGTCTTACATTGCATTTTAGAGGGTTAAATAAATGAGAAAAACTTACTGGTAGATACTTACTAGTAGATAAGTAAATTTATTATAAAATTAATTATTCTCCTAGCATAAGGCTCTTTCTTTTCCATTTGGGTTTGCTATTTCCGTTTATAAAATGAGACTTATGAACTTTGTCCTTAAACGTCAGGAATTGTCGTGCCTATTCAAAGGTAACAAATAACTAGCATCTTTTAAAATATTTCTTTTAAACTGAAATGCATCATTTTGTTTCGTGCAAGGGTAAAGCTTATAAATTCAGAATGTAGACAGTCAAATACTGCATTTAAAAGGTTAAATTGATTTTATTTTTATTCTATAAGGATTTTGCCTTTTATTTGAGATTTTTTTAAAGTCTCACGATTTAAGCTCTTATAGTTTTTGTTACGTATTCTACTAACAATCACTGTTTGTATATTTGCCTGTTAAGCTGAATTGTTTCGCATATAATTCGTTAGGAACACGCATTATGATTCCATGGGGTAGCAAGCCCTATACCGCATTCGTAACCATGGCTCGTATGTTACGAACATTATTGTATAGAAAAATATGATATTTTTGAAGGAGGTTATATTCATCCGAAAAGTATATTCATTTGGGCAAAGGATCAAAGCGATAACAATCATACTAAATTATAAAATAATATTAAATAAACCAAGGATTATTTGTTTTATTAACAATGATTATAAAACATAGATTATTTCATTTTGGTCGAAATTGTTTATTGTTATTTTTCTTTCGGTTTGGACTTTTATAACAACGCACGTACTAAATCCTTAAATGTAAAGAATCGTCAAATTCTTAAATGTTAAGAAATATCTTCCTCAGACGCTCGATAGCTCTCGCTCTAGGACTTTGACCCGTGATGACCTGTCAGTTGTGCTCTAATACCATGTTAGGAGCCTAATACATACTTGTGCAAGGTGTTTCGATTATTTTGAGAACACACACACACATATATATAGATATATATATATATATATATATATATAATATACATACATATATATATACATACATCATATATATATATATATATATATATATATATATATATATATATAATATATATATATATATATAATATATATATATATATATACATATATATATATAGATATACATATATAATATATATATATACATATATATATATATATATACATATATATATACATATATATATATATATATACATATATATATATATACATATAATATATATATATACATATATATATATATATATATACATACATATATATATATATATATATATATATATATATATATATATATTATATATATATATATATATATATAGATATATATATATAAAGTCCCGACAATTCTAAATAATTGGAACCAGACCCTTTTCGGGATTAAGCGAAATCATACTTAAAATAAATTACAGAATAACGTGTGATTACATAAATATTACATATAACTTGTGATTACACAGTTTATTTTATATGGTCTGTCTAAACATAATGATATCTCGGGACGAAATGGGTTATAAGAGAGCGGAAAGCTGCGTAGAACAGTATAGTAGAGTGTAAGTTGTGCTGTCACAACGTCACAGTGCTTGACATTTGGAGAACTGCAGTCGGGTGGCGGAGGGAGATTCAGTAGACACGCCCTTTCTCACAGACAACCACAGTGTCGTTACTGTTATACTCGGGGCAAACCTAACCTGAGAGCACTAAACATACTACAACAGTCAATTTACACCTGCAAAGGAAATAACTCCCCGCCGCTACAAAATGCTGATTTCCATATTTGGCCTTTTATCGCCCATTAAGAAAATTATGAAGGTTTTAAATATTTATACTTTAAGAAAACAATCACATGTTTTGATTTATTTTTTCATGTAATCAATGTATTTTGAAACTTTTAACCATGCATCGTCCTACTTACTATTTCCCGAAGTAATGTGAGGGAATTTCAGAAACACTCAAAATTTAGAGTCCTGTTTACTTTTATAAATACGGGATCATACAAAAATTTAATATTATAGATGCATATTTCTGGGTATTTGGGTTTTTGAAATTGTTAGTTTTATTTTCGCTATAGAAGATGCTATCTGTTTCGGTAATTTTGTTTTTATTTAAAATTATAAGTGTGGCCAGTTATATTAAAAATTGATGCAAATATAAAACAAATAGGCATTCAAAAATCGATGACAGCACGAATAAATGATAAAAATGACACTACTGAAGTGTGGTCTTCAATTATAGATTTTTTTTTCATTGCATGTATTGTACAGATTATTATCAGAGTTTCGGCAAATTCAGTTTGTGGATTTATGTAAGGCTAAGTATTTCATACTTATCCTATTTTTTACAGAATGTTGTGTTTATTTCGGATATAAGTCGTCAGTTCCAGAAAAGAGGGATTAATCATAAAACGATTATATAAGACCGATTTAACGATTTTATATTATGAACGATTATATAAGTTATGGAAACAGTATTTAAGCCAGATTTAATTTACAGAACAAAATTATCTACAAATAAATATTTCTAGATTTTTTTATCAGTAAAATACTTTATAATACTTTATATTACTTAGTATCACTGTGGTTTTATTCTGACCTTAGGAATTTTGACTTTTGGTTTCCGATAAGGCAGAATATCGGATTACTGAAGTTCGGATCATCGGGGATTCACTGTATATATATACGAAATTATAAACCTTTCTATTCATTAAATGTATCTTACCGCAAAAGAACATTATCCCTCCATTTGATTTTGATGTAGATATACCAAATTAAGCTATTAGTTTTCCCCTTAAAATCCTTGTGCAGACAACAGTTGTATAAGATCGAATGTCGGGGAAAATTCGATAACCATCACCCCATATGACGCGTTAAAGTCAGGTGTGAATTTTTAAACAATTAAAAGTTCAGCGAGCCCGTACTTAGGACGAGAACCTAGGGTTTCCGCGGGTCTTCTCTGTTCGCTTGAGTTGGACAAACATGCACAATTTTTTGCTCTATGTTTTTTTGTTTTATTGTGTGCTGTTCTGGCAGCTTCCGGACTGTTCTGAATGAGGCATCCTGTTAAAAGATATCATAATTATATATCAACATTTCTATGAATAAAAACTATACTATGACCAAACTGCCTCTTCCTTTCATGGTGTCGGATCTTAATTTCTCGCCGTACTTACTGCCTCTACTCGTAGACCACTTCTACTGTTTAATGTTCTGACGACTACAAATTCTATGACATCATAATGTGAACTGAGGTCTCCTACCTGACACCTGGATTAGTTCGAGTTCACCGGCCTGTTGAACTTCACCCCGTCAAGGATATTATATATATGGGCTTGTGGCGCCTCAGTGGTACAGCGCGCTGGTTTTCAGTGCTGAGGGTGCTCAGATCGAATCCCGGCCTTGCGCCACGAAAAAAGCCTCCGTTTGTATTCGTCCCTTCATAGGAGGTAATGCTGTCCGCATATATGGTGCCCCCATAATAAAATGGACAGTAAAACTGCGGCGTAGTATAGGCGAATGTTTCACGACAAGTGCCTCCGCATTGGAAAAAAAATTATACATATATATATATATATAAGACATTCCCTGAGAGAGAAATTTGCAGTGTACCACACACGAGGGATCCCTAAGTCTATTTGAAGAGTGTAAATGTAAAAATACAACTTCACGTAACATCTCGACATTCTTAAAATGGAACTTTCTTTGTGGTCAGCATTGTGATTATTCATCAAATTATTTTTTTTGTCTAAATTGCAAGCAGGCTATTTTTTCACTGTCGAGCGCGTGAAGGTAAGTATAAAAATAGTTTTATAGAGGTTACTAAAATTAGAAATTAACAAGTTATAGAATAAACCTCTTTTATACGAACAACCACTAAAACGGCCACTTTTTTAGGAACCATGAATAGCCGCCAGAAAAAATTTGATTTAGAACTGTTTCTTACGACAGGTAAATCCATCAATCTGAAGTGTTCATTATTTTGAGCTCTTTAGATTTACTTCAGTAATTCTATATATGAAATCCCTTTCACTAAATAAAAATCATGAAGCCATAGAATAGCAACAAACATAAAAACAGATAAAAGGACAATATCCGGGTATCATCCAAGTAATATCTGCGTGGAATGCAGAAAGGTGTGCTATTTGGGCATTTTTTTTCTTTGCCTCTCACATTCTAAAACCAGGGCTCTAGGGTTGAATCTTCCAATTTTCCCCTCAATCCTTTAAGACAGCGGAACGCGATTTTATCGATTAGCACTGCAAAATTTCACCAGCACATAGTCCCAATTATTTTAAAAGTAATCAATTCCGCATTCGATTAAACCCATGTGCAATCTAGCGTGTTTAACGAAATTATTTTTTTTTCATAAATACAGTTATTAAATTTTAACTTAAGTGCAAGTATTGATTCGAGAAAAAAAAAGTAGTAATTTCTTTGGTAAACATTTATTATACATACTTGGAAAAGAAAATGAAACAGTTTTTTTTTCTCACGAATAAGTTTTCTTATTTTCCAGTGATGCGTATTGAATAATAAATATGCAGGCAAGTAATTTATCGATAGCACTTATTTTCTGTTCGTACCAGTTTATCCCCACTTGATATGCATGAAATTTATGACTAAATGCTTGCAGCGACAAGCTTTTTAATCTTCTTCAAAACTCTTTTTGGAACAAATATTTGAGAGCATTTTTATGGATTGCTTTCATTATTGTTTCATGATATAAAATAGACTTTTGAAAGACTTTGATACACAGTAGAACAGCGCAAACCTGACTTATTCAGTGATCATATGGGTTGAGGGAATTTTTATTTTCCCCGAAAAATCGCAAAATCCGGGGATTTCAATTTACATTTTGAGTTAAAAATATAGCTAAAAAAATTATTTCACTATCAGTGAAAATGTAATTAGTTATGTAAACGTAGTTATGTAATTTAATTATGCAATTCTGTGAATTAATGAATGTAAAATGATACCAGTGGAGATAGATAATTTCAATTGAATCGGGATGTGCCTCTCTGTCTTTTGAAACCATCCTAAGAACTTTGATATTTGTTACGAAATATCAAGGATAGATTGCATAATCATAAATATGGAATCTTATCACACTGTAAGATTCATTTGCCTATTTTATCTCACTCCTCTAAGTTCGTAGAAAGAGATTTTTTCATAAGTTAACCCTTTGATGGGCACAGCTATGGTTTCTCTATTCAACGTGGGGGACCCCATCCTTCGACCTTGGGTACTGTGAGTCTATAAGTGCTTCAGTCAAATGATACAAGTGGAGATATATAATTTCAATTGAATCGCGATATGCCTCTCTCTCTTTCGAAACCATCCCAGAAATGTGATATTTGTTACGAAATATCAAGGATGGATGTCGTATTGCTCGTCCATTTATTTTATAGGGCTTGATTATTTTGTGGTAGTACAATAATTATTTATTTTACAAAGGGGTAGTTGGGTGCGTTGTGTTTTAAATTATTATTTTGTAACCCAAAGCTCTGGACGAGATTAGCAATTTACGAACAATTTTAAAACCAGTTTGATCTACCAATCAACTTTGCTCATAATTAAACACACAGCAGATAAATAAATACGGAATTCAAGGTTTAAGATAAAAACAAAAAACTTATTTGTTTACACTATTCTAATATTTACATTTTTATCTCATCAAATTTAATTAACATATTAGCTGATCTACTCACTATCAAAAACACCAGCAAATGAAGAAGGGTTCTATCTAATTTAACTTCTTGATTCAGGGAGCGTAACACTAACTAAACAAAATTCTAAAATATCCTATCACAAAATATACTATATTTCAATCACGTAAGCCCGCACTAACCATCATAAGCTAACGTGGGATCTGAACTAGACAAAAACAAAGAGAAAGCACTCACGTCCTTTAGTTGAGGGAATCACTGTTGTTAGGTGTCGACTCTCTTCTCTGGTAGGGGGCTCTCCCGTAAAGTCGGTGTGGCACTGTAGACTCACTTCGAAAGATGGGGCACTGTGTCATCCCACTAAAGTCTGACTGTCAGGCAGATATTCTTCGTAAAATTTGTATAAAATGTACATTAAGGCTAAAAATCTTTCAAGGTTTGAATTTTTGAAGGTTCTGGGAACGACTTTGGCCAAACTCTGTTTTATGTTACATGTTTCGAAACGAAGGCTGGGTGAGAGTGCTTTTTCTTAAATGCCTATACAAAATGAACCGTGATATAACCTGTGATAATTGGTTCCGTTCAATAGAAGCCGGTCAAGAATTATGGTGAAATGGTTTGACGATTATAGCTACAATGAAAAGTAATAAACCAGAAATACCCTCTGAATTTCTAGTTAGGGTATGCATAGGCAGGCTAGTTAGGGTATGTTAGGGCAGATATAGATGGAATACCTGGGAAAGAGGTATTCCATCTATATCTGCCTCAGAGGCAAATGTTCCCACTAAGCGGGAAAATAATCATGTTCCAACCGCAGGGTTAATAGAGTAACAACAAAACACACACATTCTCTTACAACTGAAAATATAAAACGATCGTATGATGGCGGAACGAATAGGTAGATATCATCAAAATTTTCGTTCCTGGACACCTAAAACGTTATTGGTAAGAGACGTAATAGAAGAACCTATTACATCTCTTACCAATAATATACACGATAAGTAGCACGAGATTTATTTTATTTTGTTTCTTTAAATGAGCTCCAGAAAACTAATTCGGAGGTGAATGAGGAACTCGATTCAATCTGACGACAATCAAATTAAAAAAAACTTTAATTTATTGTCAAGTAACCTTAGAATAGTGGATGAGTATTAGCTTATTTAAATTTTGTTATCATTTTTAGTACTATAAACATATTGTTTTTTAAAAGTTGCCTTTTTTTTTTTTTTTTTTTTAATTCCATATGGGCTTATCACATTTTCATCCGTCGACACCCTGAGTACTGCGTATCATAAATTCGGACTTATTTATCGTAGATTGGGGATTTGATTTCTTCCCCGGCTATAATTGGATTTAATGATGCAAAAACAGTGCAAAGATATGCACAATTTCAGGGTGAAGTTATGAGATGCTACAATTAAGAGAAACGGAGTTAAATTTCGCTTATCGATTCAGGATATTAGTCTTATTTCAGCTTGTGTCTAACGCAGGGTTGACAACTGCAATGAACGGTAGTTGAAAAACATTTTTAATAAGAGATAAAAATCTAAAGATCGCAGTTATGATATCTGCTACATTACATTGCGTCTCAGATAATTCAAATATTTTAATTACATTTCGGAAGCTGATTAAACGAATTGAAAATTATTAATAGAAATTTTATTATTAGATATAACAGAAGAATCCTACAATGTCTAAACGGGATATAAAACTTCAGTTCAAGGTTTAAATAGACATGGATTTAAAACACCTAAAGTTTATGTATTTTATAGATACAAATCATTTATTAAATGTTTTAAACTTAAATTAGGCTTTTTATTCAAGTTTATTTATAGGTACGGTACAAATCCTTTGGCTGTTTTTATTTAAAATGTATACTAATTGAATGCAGAAATTTTTTTTCTTAAAGCATTTCTTCACCTTATTTTTCTGATATTGTGTCTATGCACTGTTTAAAATAGCCTGAAAACTTAGATACTAAATAAGATTATTTTCATAAAAATAGAACCTTAAAGCTGTAAAACCAGAGATAAAAATATCTTAATTAAATCTTTTTCTTTAATGGCTTTCGAACTTGAAACTCTACTTTGCCTCTTCATAGTATAATTCAAAATTAATTAAATGTTAGTGTTACACTCAAGTCTTTATAAAATTTTATTACATGGCAAAAATTTACTCCTCATTACACCCTCGTTAAAAATTTCATCACGACCATTTAAATAAAAGTTTAGACCATCCACCGAAAATAGAACTGTTAAAAAAAATCTTTTCTATGACGCTGTCAGTAGAAAGTGAAACGTCTATTTTTAGCTTTGTTCCAGAGGTACCTCCACTAAAATTTTGCTCCCAAGATTTCTTCCTCCACTTCCGAATTTGACGTGTGTCTTGTATCACTCATTTTATGAGGCCCATGGGTACATCTTATAGTGTCAGAAGGTTCTAAACTTCAGAAAACAGTCCAAAGTTTACTCACACTTCAAAGGGGAACAGCATAAAACTTTTTTTTCGTTCTCATCTTAATGTAACCTTTTTTTGTGTGTTTATTTACGGTATATATTTTTTCCTTCTCCCCAGGAGTATTTTTCCTAGCGTGAGAATTGCGTTCAAAATAATTTAATGTTTTTTTTATTTACTAGAAATTCCAAACTTGTGTTCAACCGTGCATTTTCCTTTGTTTTATATTTTTAAAAAGCATTTTCTGAGCGTAAGAATACATTTTGAATCAGAAGTGTATTTAAATGTGATCTTATTAGAATTCGATTGTGGATGGTATTTTCTTTTTCTGCCTAAGTATTTGCTCATGAGACTTGTTGGAATGATTACAAAAGAAAAGATAGAAATTATATATATATATATATATATATATATATATATATATATACATATATATATATATATATGTATGTATGTATATATATATATATATATATATATATATATATATATATATATATATATATATATATATATATATATATATATATATATATATATATATATATATATATATATATATATATGTATGTATGTATGTATGTATGTATATATATATATATATATATATATATATATATATATATATATATATATGTATGTATGTATGTATGTATGTATATATATATATATATATATATATATATATATATATATATATATATATATATATATATATATATATATATATATATATATGTATGTATGTATGTATGTATATATATATATATATATATATATATATATATAAAATTTAAATATACAGGTATGGAATATAAATATTACAGAGCATAAACGTATAAACAACATATTTGGAAGCACGAATTTATATTAAGAATAAAAGAAATAGGAAAGAGAAAGGCCGTTCAACCAATGTTCTCAATTCAAGCAAGTGGACTTTAATGCTGCAGATGAATAACACTATAAAATATTTATCTCATTCTACCATGCATCCTTTTTAGCAACAGCTCCATCAGTAAGTGAAACCATTAGATATTTGTTTCTGAAGAGGTGTTACGAGTAATATCTTACACAAATTTAAATTTTATATTTTGTCAGATATTTTGAATTTTAGAAAAATCATACATTTCTTATATGTTTGAATTAAATTCTCCTTTAAGAAATTAAGCGTTTAACATTTAATATAATGATATACCGAATAGCGCTAATATTCAGTATAAGATATGTTACTTAAAATAATTAGTAAACTTTAGCACATTTCAAAATTATTGAAGACTTATGTGACGAAACCCTGCTATATGCAACGTTTTCCGATAAAAAAAAGTTTCAAGAATGTCCAGGATAACACCTATTTAATGATATCACGTTATTGTCGCCAGCAAGAGATCGCCATGTCGCCAAATAACCTTATAAATCCTACATGTCCTATTTATGCAATGTTTGTAACCCTCTTTCAGAAACAACGTTGTTGAGAAAACAATATGCACTGAACCAATTGTAATAGGAGTGTACAAATGTGATGCATCCGTATTTAAATGTTCTCCACTTGTTTCGTAAAACCCAAACAAAATAACACGCAATTAATGATATAACATGTCACCCGGTATTCAAAATCCTAACTACCATGCTAACATAATGTACTAGAGAGATGTCGAAAAATAAGAAATGAATGGGAAGCGACTTGCTCCGCGGCATGCAAACTTGCGTGCATCGGAATAAAATTAAATGACGGATTAAAGGAATCGCGTGTCAGATAAATCAAGGAGTAACATCGGAAGTACTATTTATCAGCAAAAGGGGAAAATACATTTTTAAAAGTAGACAGTTAATATCATTGTTGCTTCCTGTGTGACTCAATCGCGTTGTGTCTCCATTCATGAGCGCAATGTTTGAAAATTTGATAGTGAAAATGACAGACTTAAGAATTGACAATTGCAGGGATGAATCTCTATTTTTATTATTTATTTGTAGATATAATGTTGTTTAATAAATATTTAAAAACAAGATAATAATTAATGTAGTTAAACCATATTTCAAACTAAGTATTTATATACGGTTAAACTAAATAGTTATAGGAATGCAGTTGAGAAGATGTTTTTGTATAAAAATTTCATCTGGTGATATTTATGTTATATATATATATATATATATATATATATATATATGTGTGTGTGTGTGTGTGTGTGTGTGTGTGTTAGTTAGTTAGAAAATTATAAAATATAAGAAAATGTGTTAATATTATAAACACTTGTCGGGGAAAATTTTCACTGCAACGTAAAATAAAATTATGAAAAAATCGAATAATTTAAGATAAATATTTTTCTTAAATAACGTTGAAGGATATTAAAAAGTAGTCATTAATGTACACATTTATTAAAAAAGCCATTTTAAACCTAATAAAACTTTAACACGAGTCTGCGAGTCATAAGACAAATTGTACGTTTCATTAAGCTTGAAAATTTCACCCTATTGGCCATGTGCCAGTCGATTTAATTACAGAAAGGCAGGAAACATTTTGACACTGAAACAAGCAAATTGGCTTATTTTATATGCAGAAACAATAGATTAATATTCGGGGAAAGAAGCAAATTGGAAGAAACATGATGTGCCTTGTAAGGTTACATGTGAGACAACTGAATTCTGGTAATATCTTTTCTCAAGAAAGTTTGATATAATTTTAAAGACGGGAAGAGCATTAAAGTAGAAAATTAATCGTATTAAACCTCTTTTGTAATGTCACAGGAAGTATGAGTGATGTTGGACTGCACTGAAATACCTTGGACTTTTCAGCTTTTTTTAAAAATCGGGTACGTAAATCAAGCATATACAGTGTATCTGACAAAATTCAAATTAAAAAGAAAAAAAATACGCCGGATAAAATTTATCCTTTCTTCCTCTAAGCTGCTTTTGCATTATATATATGTGTGTGTGTGTGTGTGTGTTTGTTTGTGTGTTTGTGTGTGTTTGTTTGTGTGTGTTTCTCAAATTTTGAACACTGATTTTATGGTCATTCTCTTTCCTATTTCGTCTTTGTTGATGTATATTCTTGCTTCCAGTTATGTTGTTTATACGTTTACTTATCTGATATATTTCTAATACATATCTGCAGGGCTAGATTTGAGGCGGAACGTGCCGAAACGGCGGTCCGGTACCTTTCTTTAGGTACGTCTCTTTATCAATAATTTGGAATCCCCTCCACACACACCGGAAGGTTACCGTTCCGGCACCTCTATTTCTAGAAATCTAGCACTGAATATCTGTATCATTTAAATTCTTTAGAAGTGGTAGTATATGTACATTTTTGATTTGCTTTATTTGTTATCATTTATACCTGCTTTTTGAACAGGATGGAAATATAGTGAAATATATTGAAAAAAAAAAAAAAAAAGTAAGTAACACCAAAATGTTCTTAAGTGTAAATATTTCCAAAGGAATACATATGTTACTTTCTTTAGATTTCTTACTCTCAATTCATTATGAAATAATTAAACCTAACGTAACATTTATTACTTATTTTCGAAAATTTTAGAATTTTCCCGATTACTATTTTCTTTAAACTTTTGAGACCACAAATTCCTTATAAAATTAAATTTTCCTTTTTTATCCGTTTCATAATGATCCGTACATAAGCAGTTTACGCTCGGAAAACATTTTACTCTAGAGCGCCTCCCGCGCGGGAAGTGATTTACACTTTCATGAACCAGTGTTATCCGTCGCAAACACTTTAGGCAAAAGGAAGTAGCACAGAGGAGTAATCCCACAGTTTAAATGGTTTGATCGAGAGATTGATTCTATTTCAGTAGCGCAATATATGTCATCCAGGTTTCACTTCTTTTATTACTTAGGAACAATTTTCACGGTTCGATTTTCTAGAATCGCATTGTTGGAATATATGACAATTCAAGTAATTTGGTACTTCGTGCTGTGGATCATAATTATAGTTTTCGCATGTGTGTGTTACATGCGTACACACAGAGACATTCACATATATATTTATATTACATATAAACAATCAATCAATATATATGTATATACTAGCTGAGTGGCAACCCGATGTGTTGCTTTTTCGATTTAAAATAAAATAGTTTTATTTCTTAAAGATTTCAAATTTTTTTTGGCTATTGAAACAATTATTTCAAATTTTGCTTTTTAAACAAAAAAGAAGTTCATTCAATTAGGAAAAAAATTCTAAAGGTCTTAACTTCTCATTTCCTAAAACTAAAATTATTTCTGGTACTTTAAAATTATTTCTGGATTTCAATTATTAACTAACTCGTTCTCAGATTCGTTCTCAATGAATAATTTTTCCTTTTGGCAACATGACCGAATGTAAATATTAAATCTCATGGGGGGAAAAAGTGCTTAAAAATAGAAAGACAGTTCTGATGAATTCAAAATTGGTGGATCTTCATCAGTTGTTCATTAATTAGAAAAAAATTTCCCGAACTTGCTGGAATTATTAGTGAGTAAAATAATAAGTCGAAAAATTGCGAACTCGGCATTCAGCTACATTAAGCTATTATGGCGATCAGCGAAGGAAATTTCAGAAGGGAGTTCTGTCAGTACGCTTTTTTGGAATTATAATATATTTTTATTAAATGGATTTGGTATATTTTGGATTCTGAACATCCAGCAAATGCCAATAAATCGTAAAATTGACATTAATAGGTGCAGAAAACCAAACAATTTGTCCATCAAAATTGTCGATTTCGTGAAATTCGGAAAACTGCTTTGGGGAACTTTATAAAAATGTGTATAAGTTAAAGATGAAGAGTTGTGTCGTTAAAGATAAAGAGTTGTTCGTAGAACACATTGAAATAAAAAAATTGTCGATTGGTGGACATAGAAGTTGAATTTTGCATGCATAAAAATAGTGGAAATTTGCCAAACGGAAAGGAGCTGGCCCACCCGGAATATCAGCTGTTTCTGCTGTCCGCTTTTTTTTTTAGTTCCGCGGTTTTAATTTAATAGTTAAAAAAGTTTAAAGTTTTGAAAGTTAAAGATGGTATCAGTGCACGCGTCTCGTCCGTCTGCGGACATGGGTACCAGTCGCGATATCCTGCTATGCTCGGTTCGCGAGATTAGCCCGTCCCCGTGTCTGCTCACTAACATACGTTTGTTTACCTTCAGCTGTTAATAGTAAGATGGTGGTCGGAAAAGTTTAATTTTGCATGCATGAAAATAGTGGAAATTTGCGAAACGGAAAGGAGCTGGCCCACCCGGAATGTCATCTGTTTCTGCAGTCAGCTTCATTTGAGTTCGGCGATTTTAATTTTATAATTAAAAAAGTTTAAAGTTTTGAATTTTCAGGATGGCACAAGTGTACGCGACTCGTCCGTCCGTGTCTATCGGTACCATTCGCGATATCCTGCTATGCTCAGTTCGTGAGATTAGACCATCCCCGTGTCTGCTGACTAACTAACATTTGTTTACCTTCACCTGTTATTATATAGATAATTTAAAAGTTTAAAGTTTTGAAAGTTGAGGATGGCACGATAGCACGCGTCTCGTCCGTCCGCGTCCATCGGTACCAGTCGCGATACCCTGCTATGGTCGGTTCGCGAGATTAGCCGGTCCCCGTGTCTCCTCACAAACATACATTTGTTTACCTTCAGCTGTTTTTATATAGATGGTGGGCGGAAAAGTTTAATTTTGTATGAATGAAATTAGTGGAAATTTGCGAAACGGAAAGGAGCTGGCCCACCCAGAATGTCATCTGTTTCTGCTGTCCGCTTCTTTTGAGTTCGGCGGTTTTAATGTAATAATTAAAAAAGTTTAAAGTTCTGAAAGCTGAGGGTGGCACCAGTACATGCGTCTCGTCCGTCCGCGTCCATCGATACCAGTCGCGATATCCTGCTATGCCTGTTTCTCGAGATTAGACCATCCCCGTGTCTGCTGACTAACTAACTAACATTTGTTTACCTTCAGCTGTTATTAGATAGATATGTTTATATATATATATATATATATATATATATATATATATATATATATATATATATATATATATAATATATATATATATATATATATATATATATATATATATAATATATATATTTATATATAATATATATATATATATATATATATATATATATATATATATATATATATATAATATATATATATATATGTGTGTGTGTGTGTGTGTGTGTGTGTGTGTGTAAGCAATAAGCCGCACTTATGGTATAGTGGTTAGCGTACTGCGCTGCTACGCAGTGGGCATGGGATCAAATCCCGAATAAGGCTTGGTTATTTCCGCATCGTCCCCCTTATAGTGAGCAAGGCTGGCTCCTATATTGTGCTCCCATAATAAAGGTAGCCTGTAAATAATCCTGGGAATAACGAAAGTTAAATGTCTAACGACAAGTGTCTCCGCATTAGACTACAAAATAGTAATATAATACAAATGTTAGTTTTTTATGCTATTTACTGTCAATTCAAAATTTAATAATTAAGCCTAACGTAACTATAATTATTTAGTTTCGAAAAAATTTAGAATTTTTCTGATTAATATGTTCTTGAAACTTCTGAAATCATAAAGCTCCTTTGAATGCCAATTTTCATTTTTATACGTCTCATGATGATCGTCAAATTTAATGATTATATAAACAGTTCATGTTGAAAGGCATTTTACGCTCGCGCGCTTCCTGCATGGGAGGTGATTTTCCCTTTCATGAACCAGTGTTATCCATCGCAAACACTTTAGGCAAACAGTCCAGTCAAATCGTCACCGGAGGTGCCTGTTTCAGGAAAAATGTAGAATTTTTTTTTCACTCGTTCTAGGTGTTTTTTTGGGTGCTGAATCCGAATTTCAACTTTGTCCCATCACACGGATATGGCTTCATACCGAAAATAGCAAAAAACCGCATTATTTTCGACCTTTTTTCAGTTTTGGCCAAAAAGTAAAAAAACTATGCACTTTTTGGCGGTAGACTCCAGTATACAAAATAAAGTACATTAAATTTCCTACAAAAAGCACCCCTTCATTTTATCTTTTGGTTGAACGGTTTGGCCTCTAGAGCACACTGAAAAAAGACCAAAATTTCCTACTTTGTGGAAAACCCAGTTTTCTCGTTAGTTTTTCGCTTGTAACTCAAAAACTATGCTTGTAATTACAAAAAACTTGGATTCCTATAAAACTACATTAAATTCTCTACAAATTTCCTACCATAATGCCTTATTTTGGTCAAACTGTGTAGCCGCTAGAGCGCGTTTATATTTATGTCATATTACGCGAAACCACTAAGTCAAGAGCCCTTCACTCTAAATTCAGCAGAGACCTGTATTATCACTATTTACTTATAAAAAGCTATTTATGTGGTTTTTATAATTAATAATTAGTATAATTAGTTATTAATTATACATCAATTTAATTAAGTACTAATTATTAATCATATATCAACTTAACCGTTGTTGTAGAAGTTGGTATGTGGTTTTCAAGGGGGAATGTCCTCCTTTAAATTTGGTATGTAGTTAAGACTTATTTCTGGACCGGGTAAGTCCCCTACAGTCATTACCTATTCATAATAATATCACTTCCGGTTCATACAGTGTATGCAGTCAACAGTACTGAAAAAACAATGACAGGGCATGCCTCTGCAAGGGCTGTAAGAGCTCATTTCTTAGCTCATAGAACTCTGTCTAAAATTATCCTTGAATCAACCTCCATCTCCCCTGAAGTTTACCTTAAATTAGAGGAGATTTTGTACTATGGAGACCTATTAGAGTTTCTGACAGCGCATGAAAGTGAATTAGTGAGAGAACTTGAAAAGGAGTTTGGAATTCGGGTTCAACAATTGGTGCTTCATGGTCCTACAGCTAAGTTGTGGATTCAATACTTTAAGATGATAACTTGGTGAATAATTTCATTGGATCTGAAAGAATTGGTAACTGGAAACTCCCTCTTGAAATCATTCACAAGATGCTGCCATATTTCCACGCGAGTGGCCACTTCCTATATGCGAAATGTGCTCAACTCAATCTCCAAGACATGGACAAATTGAGGAACACGATGCCACTGGAAGAATTCAACTCTTTCACTTCACACGTGGCTTTAACTGTCCGCCGAACTGATAAGTTGTGGAGTGGCACATGGAGTGACATGACTATTTCACAGAATCTCATGAAGTACATGAAAAGAGATAGTGGATTAACTCGACAACGAGGTGTAACTCCGTCGAGTATTTTAGCTAGATGGACGCAGGGGATGTCTTCACTCCAACAAGTGTGTGAAGAAATGGAAGGCTACTGAGGAGTTAATTTCAGTACCTCAGAACATGTTGATTTCTGAGATTCAAGGATTAAAAGAGACAGTCACGATATGAAGAAACTGTCGGATTGGTTTGAGCAGCACCCGCCTTTCCGAGAAACCCCAGAACTCATATCCATCATTACAGGGATTGTTGGAGATGATAGGATCAACTGTCACTTGGTCAGGGAAATGGGAACTCAGGGCATGGACCGCATTGTTCGTGATGATTTCAGATCTGTTAAATTCAAACGAAGTAATCGAGTGAACCCCCCTCACTATGATGAAGTGCGCAGTAAATATTCGCGGTCAAACAGTTACCATCAACTCAACCACTCTGTTTCAAAGAATGACCATTGCCAAAGAGTCAGAAGAAGAATCGGAAAAATTCCTGAAGTACGAGCTGAGTCCTTACCCATTATCTTTGTTTGATGAGAGAGGCATGAGGAAGGGAACTATGTCATCTCTCTACAAAGCCTTCAAACCTATAGAAAACACATTTCTGGAAAAGTACACATTTGTCATTGATGGTGGGTTTTATTGCACCGAATAGTGTGGCCAACTGGCGTGAGCTTTTCAGGTATTTGTGTCAGATATGTTTCATACGCTTTGTCCAAATACAAGACAAGAGCCCAAATAGTTTTTAATGGTTACTCAGACTGTGAGAAAAGTACGAAATACGTGGAGCGCTTGAGAAGGTCAAACAAAAAGCATGCCACAGAAATTATATTCACTGACACAGTGGTTCCCACTGTATCACAGGAGAAATTTCTCTTCAATTTAAAAAAAAAGTCTATTTATAGACATGCTCATCTTAAAATTTGATGAAGCGAACATTGTCTGCAGCCAAGCACATGGAGATGCAGACAGACTGATAATAGTCACAGCTATAAGCCTGGCATCTGAGCTTGATACAGTGGCTGTAGTGGGAGAGGATATCGACCTTCTTGTCATAATGGTTGGGCTCTGTACTACTTCCAATGTATACTTCCTGAAGCCAGGAAAAGGAAGTGCATGCAATACCATTTACCACGCCAAGTGTGATCGACACATTCACAGCTGCCCATATCCTTTCTTTACATGCCATGTGCGGTTGTGATACGACATCAGATCTATATAACCAGGGGAAAATAAAGTGTGTGAAAACGCTGAAGAAGAACCCAGACCTTGAACCTCTCATCAACGTATTTAAAGACCCTCAGGCTGATTTAAGGACAATTGTGAGTGGAGGAGAAAAATTTATCCTTGCTCTCTATGGGTCCGGCAATCAAATGACCTCCTTAAACAAATTGCGACATAGACAGTAGATAACATCTGCGTTCAAGGTGACATCTAACATCGCCATTCTCCCCCCAACAGATGCTGCAGCACGGCAGCACTCACTGAGGGTCTACCTCCAAGTTCAGGAGTGGCTGGATTTCGTGAAAGATCTTAAACAGTTGGGGTGGATGAAGAACAGATATGGTCTTCAACCGCTAAGCGTCGTAGACTGTATATGTCCATCTCTTTTTTATTTACCTACCTATAATACCTGATGATAATTAATATTAAAATTTATAATAAATTGTTTTTGTGAAACTTTTTATATAAGTATTTTGTGTATGTCCCAAACATACTTCGGACAAAAAATTGATATAATTAATAAGTAGTAATTAAATTGATATATAATTAATAAGTAATTACATTAATTATTAATTATAAAGACCAAATAAATAGTTTTAAATAAGTAAATAGTGATAATATTGGTCTCTGCTGAATTTAGGGTGAAGGACTCTTGACTAACGGTTTCGCGTAATATGACATAAATTTCAACGCGCTCTAGTGGCTACACGGTTTGACCAAAATAAGTGATTAAGGTGTGCAATTTGTAGAGAATTTAAGGAAGGTTTAGTAAAATTCGAGATTTTTGTAATTAAGCATTTTGAGTTACAAGTGAAAATTAACGCAAAAACTGGACTTTCCACAAAGTAGGAAATTTTGGCCTTTGTTCAGTGTGCTCTAGCGCCAAACAATTCAACCAAAAAATAAAATTGAGGGGTGCTGTGTGTAGGAAATTTCATGTACTTTATTTTGTATATTAGAGGCTACCTCGAAAAGTGCATAATTTTATGACTTTTTGGAAAAAAACTGAAAAAAGGTCGAAAATTTGGAGGTTTTTTGCAATTTTCGTTGTGAAGCCATATCCATGGCATAGGGCAAAGTAAAAATTCGGATTCGGCACCCCAAAATACATCTAGAACGAGTGAGAAAAAACTTCAATATTTTTTTCCTGGCCAAACCACCGTTTGACTGGACTAAAAAGGAAGTAGCACAGAGGAGTTATCCCCCAATTTAAATGGTTTGATCAAGAGATTGATTTTATTTTGGTAACGCAATACATGTCATCTTGGTTTCACTTCTGTCATCATTTAGCAATAATTTTCATGGTTTATTTTCTTCAGTAGAATTTTTCAAATATCTGATTATTAAATAAATTCGGTACTCCATCTTGCGGGTATAATCGCAATTAGGTTGACTTTCAAATTCAATGTCCTTGTTTAAATGAAAAAAGTAAGCGTTACTAGGTATTAATTATACATTTCTGCTGTATTCCCTTAGGATATTTAAATAAAAATATCACCGTATTTTTGGCTTGGCGATTGGCTAGGGCACTAGAAACCGCTGCCAGAATCTGTGGGTTCGAGTTCCACTACTAGCAGGGACGTTTGTAGCCATTCGTATTCAGTTTTAAGCAGTAAGTACCAGTCAAGTTATCCATCGTGTTGCAAAATGAAAACTCAGCAACGTTCTCAACAATTCAACCACTGCATTTTCCAAAAATTCAGTGAGTTTTTGCCGATATCTATCTATCTATCTATCTATCTATCACACACACACACATATATATATATATATAAATTGAATGGTGAGTTGTGCCACTGAAAGCAGTACTATCTCTCTTTTTTCAATGAATTTAAAAAAATTGAACGTTTAAAATTACCTATAAAACATTCTGCTACCATTTGTATTTTATATTTATAATAAAACTGACCATATTACAGCATCTTATCTACAGATTATGCACTGAGTATAAGCGTATACTGAAAACTTATGCTAACAATGGAATTAAATTGCTAAAGATCTATGTAGTCTTAGAAGCATGATCAACAAAATTTTAATTACATGTTTCCTTATTAACTTTGTTTACACAAAACTTTATTTTTTGTTCTAAAGCCCATTTTGTAATGATTATTTTCCTAAGATATTCCGTTAACAGATAAAAATTCCCTGAAATGTTTTAAATTCTATATTAGAAAATTCAAAATAAATAATTTAATGAAAATATAGGTTTTGGTATACTGGAACCAAAAACATATTCTTTCCTTTATGTTCAAACGAAGGATACAAAAAAATTATTTCTAAATTTTTTTCTTTAAAATTTTTAATATTTTTTTACAGTAATTGTTACTTTAGGTCAAATATTTTTTGTAATTTATTCTATATCTTGAAGGCATTGCGGTTAAAATAAACAATGAGATGCGTGAAAAACTTCATATACACTGCCGGCCACCCAAATTGCAACACCAAGAAAGACAAGATATATCACAACAAAATTTATTTTGTAGATAACATGTTGACCAAGTATCAAATGATTAAATTTATAGACTTCTGTGAAGTGTGGTTCCTGCCAAAATCAGTAGCCAGAGTAGCCGCCATTGTTGGAGATCACCGCTGCCACACGCCTCGGCATTGATTCAAAGAGACTTTAGATGAGTTCTTGGGGTACAGCAGACCAAACAGCTTCCACACGTTGCCAAAGTTGATCTGCTGTGGAAGCTGGGGATGGAATCTGGGTCAATCGTAGAGCAACCATGGACCACATGTTTTCTATCGGCGAAAGATCCGGAGAGCGAGGCGGCCAGGGAAGCAATTCAATCTGGCGATTGACGAAGAACCGTTGGACAATGCGTGCCACGTGTGGTCGCGCATTATCCTGTTGAAATGTGGCTGTGGGCAAGCCCTGAAGGTAAGGAAGGAAAACTGGCTCCAACACCTCGGAGATGTAGCGCTGGCTTTTTAAAGTACCGGCAATGCGTACTAGAGGTGTGCGAGAGTGATATCCAATACCGCCCCATACCATAATACCCGGTGTGAGACCAGTGTGGCGGTGCATAACGCAGCTGTTCAGCATCCTCTCTTCACGGTGTCTCCAGACTCGAATGCGACCATCGTGGTGTTGCAGACAGAAGCGTGACTCGTCAGTAAAGACAATTTCATTCCATTCTGCAGTCCACATCCTTCTGTCATCGCACCATTGGCGGCGGAGAAGTCTGTGGTTCTGCGTCAAGGGTAGACAAAACAATGGACGTCTTGCGGACAGACCACTCTGCTGTAAACGGCGTCGAATGGTACGCGCAGACACTGGATGATGCGTTACAGACTGCATGTGCTGTACTATGGTTCGTGATGTGACTGAGCGATCCGTCACTGCCATGCGCACAATTTGCCTGTCATCACGTGAAGTGGTGCGCTGAGGTGGATGCGATCGAACACGCCGGTCCGTCGTACCCTCCTGCATCCAACGATCACATATCCGCATTACAGTTGTTTGGTTTCATCCAACACGACTACCGATTTCCACAATCTACAAAGATCAAAAGATCAAAAGATAATCCACAATCTCGGTAGGCCACTATCCTTCCTCTGTCGAACTCGGATACTTGATCAAAAGATGATCGCTGTTTTCGACGAGGCATAATTGATCTTTTTTTGAAAAAACCACATGAAAAACACAATTGCCGAACTTGAAATCGTCGAAATCTCCAAGCCTTAAATAGCGCTTTGAAGTGGCGCCACAGGCGCGCGTGATGTGCGTCTGCGCTGAAATTCTAATCATTTGCATATCTCACCTCCGCTAATGCATGTTGCAAATTTCATGTTATTTGCATGTTTCCTTCAGGGTGTGGCATTTACAGTGGCCAGCAGTGTGTATATATATTTTGCAAGGAAACTAGGCATTTTAAATCGATCCAATTAAAGAGGCCTAATAGGGAAAAACCTATTCTGAGATGGGCTGAAAGTACAAAGGGAAAATGGGACAGTGGAATTGCGCAGCATGGTGTATATAGATCAGAGATCCCAACCTTTTTTATGCTTGAGGAACCTAAGATTAGAATCTTCGGGCAGCCTTGCTAGAATTTTAGTTTTCTTTTAATATTTTCAATATTTTAATTGTTGATGAAATGAAAACGGAACAGCGGTTATCATTTCGTTTATTTTTGTATAAGTGTGGAGAAAATTTGTGTAGAGTTAGAGCGGGAGGTAAGGAAGGCAACCCCTATTGATGAAATGTATTTGCCCTATAGGTAATCCCGCAGAAACATGTGATATGTACTGGCGGTCGTTACAACATCTCAGATATCATGCTGAGGACAATTACCTGGACAAAATTGTGGCAGGTGGGGAATCTTGGTGTGATCACTTCCAACCAGAAAGCTTACAACAAAATCAAAAGTCGACACATCCGAGCTCCCCACAGCCAAAGAATTCCAAGATGGTGCAGATTAGTGGAAAAGTCAAGCTGACATCTTTTCGATCAGGAAAGGCCGCTTTTTCTGGAGTTCTTGGAGTGGTTTTGCTGCGTGACAACGCGCCACCACCTATGGCCGGTCTTACACAGAGCACATTTCCGAATTTTCGGTGGACAATGTAGCAACATCCATCGTATAGCCGGGATCTATTGCCATGTGACTTTCCCATATTTGGTCTGCTAAAAAAAGGCCGTGAAGTTTATTTTTACTCGGACAGCGAAGAAATAGACAATGTTCCAAACTGGTTCCGACCCCTGCCAATGGTCTTCTATGAGCAGAGTATTCACCGCTTGGTGAAACCGTGAGGCAAGTGCTTGTGTAACTTTGGAGATTTCGTTTGAAATAAACTATGTCATTCCATTCTGTGGCTCCTTTTCCGTTTTCATTCGATCTACCCTTATAAATTAAAGTGGATGATATTTTAGAAAACATGCTAAATTTGTTTTCAAACAAATACTTATTCCACTGCTAATGTTATTATTGTATTGAAAGATATAAGTAACAAACACTAGAATACGATTCTTTAATACTGTTTCAAATAAAGCCATGGGATTCAGTGTAGTATTAAATTAGAGGGCTACAATGGAAATCGCTACAAACAGTCAACGTGAGACTTGCGACGGATGCTTTGACAACAAATGCATCGTATGAAGCCTAACAGTTGTAAGCGTGAAGGTGTGTAATTCAAACCTCGGGAACCATTGCATGGATTTATGTCGCAATCTGTCGGGCGTTAGAGTCATTAATTCAACTTAATATTTATTTTAAGTGAGCCCTAGTAAAATTGTTTTGTTTACCCACAAAAAAATCTCCAGTTGGAAACACTGGTATAGAAAGTGGAGCATAAAAAATATAGGAACTGGTTGTTGTTGTTGCTTATGCTCCCTGGCCGGAATGCATTCCAGACCAGGTCCATATAGGCGTGCGGTCTCAGGGTTGCGGTTCCATTTTATAATGGTACCACAAGGGTCGGAGTCCGACTCAGCCAGATGCCGCCTCAGGTTTTACTTAGCACACCCAGAGTTGACATCTGGAGGCATAGTACCTTTCACACCCACAGACCTACTGGAACTGGTAATATTCTTATCACACGAACATCAGATTGGTGTTTTTTTTATTTCAAAAGTTCTTAATAATGTTTACACAAAAAAAGAAATAAGAATGATTTTTTTGTTGCCTTCTGTTCAGGGCCGCACTAATATTATATTTATAAAGATAATCCTGATTGCTATAAGATATGGCCTGAGAATTATTCCAACTAACTTCTTGATATTTTTATTTATTTTTTATTTTTCGACTGACTCGAAGAGCATTTGTATTAAACGTATGTAATCAACGAAATAATCAAAGTATAAACTATTTCAGACTAATGAATACAGCTCAGTCTTCATGATAATATAAGACTGAGCTGTGTTTCTAATACCGTCAAAACTGTAGATTTTTTATTGCTTAAGATACATAAATATTTCTCATTTTTTATGAAATACTGTTAGAGTAATCTAGAGTAATAAGAATGAGGTTCAAGCTAAATATTGATTAGTGTTAAGAAAAACATTTTTAATTATATTTATATTAATCTTTCCCTCTACTTAAGATAAATTAGGTTACCTAATTACATCTCAGAAGAGCCGTTTTCGTAAATCCCTGAATGTCAAATAATAGATGGAATTGTAAAAGAATAAGCTACCCGAACAGACATTAAAGAGAAAGTAATTACTGACTAGTCAAAACTCTAGTTTGAAATAATAATATACTTTTTTTCTCTCCCAAACCCTGCAGTCACTTGTACGAAATAATGGTATAGCAACACTGTTTTAAAATAATAATTACTTTTTAAAAATATTGAATCTTTCTGACCATTGCGAAATAAATGTTTTCTTCCATTATCGTCAATAGGAATTCTGCGAAAAATACTGACCACAATAATGAGAAAGAAATGCGAATAATATTATTTCAGCTTAAGTACATAATGTAAGTTGTAATTGTAAATTATAATATGTCCGCAAGTGTAATTGTAATTGAAACTGCATTTTGAATGTAAAATGTAAATTTTATAATGTAAATTGTAATTGTAAAGCGCAATTAGTTTGCAGGGTATGATAAGAAATATATGTATAAATAAGTTAAGGGGAAATAAACAAATAAAGCACCAGGGAACTGGTGTGGAACTTAAGCGGGGTTGCCACTATAAGTTGGTTAAATAGATAGACTAGGTTTGCGAATTGTAAAGGAAAAAAAAATCCGGCTTGGTGGTTTCTGAGTAAGTCGTTCGCCCCCGTACCAGTTGGTGCCTGCTGAGCGAAATGCTGAGGGGATGACTTGGCTTCAAATTTGCCGCTGTGGTCGGCGGAACCTTTAGAATTATTTCATCTAATGGTTTTGACGAGATATTAAGAACCGAGGCAGACCATTGGCAAATCGCTGGGTTTCAGACGAAGGATACTCAGTTTGAATCCTGACGAGAACCATTGAATGTCTTCGTGTCGAGGCCGGATACGGGCACTTTAAATCCATGTCTGCAAAGTCCGTTCATGGATCAGAGGATAGGGGAAGGTACGAGCCGTACAAATGTCGTCCCATGGGCCCGCTCGATCAATACTGACGTGGAAGCTGGCTAAGTTGGACTCCGATGCCTGTTGTGGCATGGTAAAACGAAGCCACAATCTTTCATGCCCTCACTCATATATGGATGCATATCTCCTGCCAGGGGGGTTTAAGTCACAAAAACAACAACAACATGACAAATCATTATTATATCATTTGCAAAAAAGACAAGAGGTGGTGTTGCATTATTTGTTTTCATGTACGATTTATAATTCCACTGAATTTCCACGCAGTTTCGCTGTTTAGTTTTTTAAAAAAAATTACCTTATATATTTATAATTATGCATATGTGATTAATTATTTTACTTAATTTTCGTCTTACATTTGCCGTTCAACTTCCTTTCCATTACTAAAAATCATCTAAATTTTAGTGTTTCTCAATCGAGCAATTCTTTAATTGTTTTTCAAATAGTGTTCAGAAACATTTCACCCATTTTAAAATGCTTCTAAAGGGTTTTAAATGATATTTGAATTTTTTTCCCGCAGTTTTGGTGAAAAAAAAATTTATAACGTTATTATTATCATTAATAAATCGTAAATTATAAATGAATTCTCTAAAATAATACAAAAATATTTCAACAATATTTTTATTAATTAGATCGCAATGACTGATTTCACCTG
The DNA here is from genome assembly GCA_907164885.2 of Dolomedes plantarius. NCBI lineage: Eukaryota > Metazoa > Arthropoda > Arachnida > Araneae > Dolomedidae > Dolomedes > Dolomedes plantarius. The sequence continues at coordinate 177,831,044 of OU015497.1, forward strand.
CATAACCCTTACATGGATATATTATTTTAATGGAAAGAAGCGAATATAGGTTTTTAGAGGAAATGCGAGGCACATAAAGGCTTATTAAAATGCATAAATAGATCAAAGCCTTAAGCATTCAAAAAGCTTACCCACTCACAAGTATTTTAAAATAAATCAAAATTTCAAAAGACCGGAATCCTAACATGCGAGTATAATGGAAAAATGCTATCATCAAAGGGTTCAGTAAACAGTTGTGTATCCAAGTAAGAAATTTCAATTTGTTTCACTTTAGGGGAGTATCTATCGCATCTGACAAACGGAATTACAATGTCGAAATGATGTTAACTTGCATCTGGTATTGAAATTCTTTGGGGAATCGCATTTAACTGATGCATAAAATAACGAAATACATTGTCTCTTTGTTCAGTACTTGATATTCCATTATAAAAGTCCTTTATAATGTCTATTAGCGGATTAAAATAGATAAATGAGAAATTGAATTTTCACTTTCTTTACATTCGAGTGTAAGCTTATGTGTACTGTACATTAATATAGGTAAGCTAAAAAAATCCAGTATATTTATTAATACATTTAAGGAGATAACTTGCATCCGTATATTAACACAATAAAATAATCATCAATTGATTTACCTTTTTCAAACAACTATCATCATGAATTTATCTTGTGTTAAACAAAGAAACAATTTATTCATTTTATGCTTCAGTTTCACTTAGGGAACAATAAATATTACAATACTACAGACATCCAAATTATTAAAAACACTTTGAATTATAACTGATATTCGTATATATTATTATAATATAACAGGCCACTCTTTCCATTCTTTGAAATACTTCGAACATTATATTGTGTACTTTTTTCCCGTAATGATACTTTAGTTTCTCTAATTTTAAAGACTTAATGCATGCCTTAAACAACTAGCGTTTATGTTAAAAGCTTCTTGGGCTGTTCCATTGAAGGAAATCAACGAACACAAGAAACTATGATTATAATACTATGGAATCAGTGGCGTAGCGAGGGGAGAAGGGGGGTCTATCATGTCCCGGACACCACTCGCAGAGGTGCGTCAAATGGTCCCCAAGATCATTGGACCCTTTGGTCCTCAAGACCACGGGAGGCACCAAAAAGGTGTGCCCCGGGCGCCAATTATGATCGCTACGCCACTGTATGGAAGCTTAATATTTATTTTTATTTCCAGTGGAGGTTTAAAATATTACATATAAAGCCGAAAAATAATCGCAAAAGAGGCATCAGTTGAGAACTGTAACATCTATAAACCCGTTTGATTTCCTGCCTCCCATACCGTACCCACCAAAATTTGCAGAGGACTGCAGGTGAAGGTGGTTTAAATGCATTTTCTCCGTAAATCACACAGATTGCAATATGAGTCAGGAGCAACGTTGAAACAATGAAGGTTTATAAGTGGACGATCCTCGACATTCTGAATCTCAGAAATTCTGTTCCAGAATATCTTTTGAAAATTATTCCATATAGATCTTGAAGGAAAGGAGTCTCTGATTTACTCTCTGAATAATTTAATGGAGATAAGGTATCTCAAACTTGAAAGTTTCAATGTAAGTTGCCCATTATATCGTCAAAATGTACTCCTTCATCTAGTACCTCATTACCCTAGATTCCTCAGTAGTAAGACATCAAAATAACCAAATAACCCCTGTTTTACTGTCGTATGAACTGTTTAGATACTAACTTCTTGGAGAACACTTCCCTATCACCCACGGTACTTTGGAAGAAGTCCGAGTGGGCCTTTCCAGCTCAATCTTATTAAATATCAAACAGCCTTCTCGGGCATTATGGGTGGCCATATTAGAGCTCTCACTTTTCAGCAGGGTCAGAAGATCCTTCCGGAGTGTCACTGGTGCTCTGCCGACATGGCTTACCCTAGCCATCTTTTGGCTTGTTTGGGTTTTACAAAGGACGAGGTATTTCGGGACCCTCTACTGTTTTTAGACTTTTTAGAAATTTTTGGTTTCAGGGAGATTGTCTAGCCTTGCTAGACAATTTGGAATTACAAACAATAACAACAACAGATACTAACATAAGTCAAGCGAACAGTAATTTCCATTAGATTAAATTACACACATGTTCATTGATGACCAAAAAGCTTAATGCATGTGAATCTATAATAAATTTTACTAACAGTTACTCTATTATTATTCATCAGAATATACAGATCAGGAAAATATATAAAACAATAAAAGTTTTGGCAAAGACTTTTGATAGTTATTAGAAATAGTTATTAGATCTGATCAGATTGATTATCTTTTCCCTATCATGACCGGAGCGACAGATAAGCCCATTAGGAAAATTATAGTTAATTATTCACAGATATTGCAGATATATCAGCAAATATATTAATTCGATGAATCTACTTTTTCTTTTGCATCCTTTGGACCGTATAGTAATACTAACACAGAAAGCGCCAGGTACAATGCTCTTTATCGGCCTGATACAAGAAAACCCCTTTACCCGTCACTGGAAAGCTTAATGCGTTTCCGATTGAATGTAATGCTTAATGATATTGATCTTGTAATTAAAGCTATTACATGTGGATACACATAAATAGCCCTCGTACTCGTTTAAAGTATGTTTAAACTAAACAATACAAAGAGATGCAAAAGAAAAACAATAACTGTATAAGCTTTTAGTTTTTAAATGTCTCGAAAAATTTTGCGGGATATAAAGTGAGAGCATATAAAGAATAACAAAATTTCAATAAAGCCGTTAAAAATAAAAAGGGGCAATTACGGAAATTGTGTTGTTTCAAATATTTGCTGGTTTCTCGGTGAGGAGCTGTTCATGAAACTTTTAGATAATTTTACTAAAAAAATTGAAATTTTCCATCTCATCACATTTAATTCCTTGTCTATCCAAATGTACCATTTCCGTGTTAATTAAAACACATTGGCTGTCCTGTTGATTAGCAATATATATAGCTTTTACATATGGACCATATATTTATGACTTTCTTTTCAAACTTTTCTTGATTCCCTTGAATGCACCATCATTGCTAATGATATTAACGCAAATACTTTACAAAAACTCCAATGCGAAGTTGTAGTTTGGAGAAATTGTTGGTGGCAGAATTCTGAAGATTTCTTTAACACAATACGGTTGCATTTTTTTATTTTTAAACAAGCGACTTATGATAAAATATTCTTGGATTTTTTGTTGTTGTTGTTGCAAATGACCCCTGGCCGGGAGTTCCAGATCAGGTCCATATTGGATTTTTTGGGCTGAGGAGTGTGGCTCCGGTTTACAGAATCAGTCCGTCTTAGCTAGGTGCCAATTCTGTTTCAACCCAGCAACCCCTTCAGAGGCGACATCGGGGGGATCCTATCCTCTCCCACTCTCTCAGACCTCATAGATATACTTTCCAGTCTACAGATTTAACGTGCTCCTTTCCGGCCTAGACATGAAGGTATTTAATGGCGCCTGTCGGGATTAGAATCAAGAACCTTCTTCGCCGGAACCCGACGTGCTGGTACAAGGCTACCTAGGATCCTCTTGTATTTTTAAGCGTAGAGTGCACTTCAGAAATGCAGGGGAAAATCCAACAGCATCCTTTTCAAGCTTTCCTGAATTAAAATAATTACTAACGGCTAAAAGATAGAAGAATTACCCAGATTACTCAACTGAAAACTTCGCAACCGGTCTCATGCAAATTCCGTAGCCATCATCTGATATATTACTGTAATAGTGGATTTCGCAACCCGAAGTGCAGCCGAACATGGGTTCGTCAGATGAGAGGTTACGAGAAATTCAAAACGGTCTACAGCAGTAATGGGCGAATCTTGACAACTTTAATGTAAAATATAAAATAATGTCTTTTGGTGGTCTATGAAGCAGTTGATTTATTATCTGCATCTAGAATTATGCGCGTGAGTAGTGTCCGTATTACTCTACATTATATTCTCTTCCCCGGAGCAAGAATTTAGATATAAATTTGCTTTGCACCCCAAAACATGGAATCTGAATTTAACTTTAAAAAACGCCAGAAGGAATGAACACGAAGGAAGAGAATTATTCATGACTTATTGGAATATGAATTCGATTATCTAAGTTTGCAGATTTCATGTCCATTGGTACAAATAGTTTTTACGGCTAAAATATATTTCTGTATTTCTAAAAATATGGGTCTATCACAAAAAACAACGCTTATAGTTATGCAGTTTTTCCAAATAAATGGATGAGGTTTTTCCTTTCCTACCAGTTTTACGATTTAGAAGAAATGAACCTAAAGCTGAAGAAAACATTCAAACACAGCATACATGAACTTCATACAATGTCAGTATACATGAACTTCATACAATGACTAGACGAATACCCGTCCTTCGCTACGGAGTACATTAAAATTAAATACAACGGTCAATGTATTCAGTTAAAGCCAAAAAATAAATGAAATATATATTTATAAAAAAAATCGTAAAGGATATTTTTATAGACAAAATAATGTAGAAGAATATATTGAAATTAAATCCAATAGAACATACTAAAGAATATAGTACAGTTAATAAAGTGCAGTTTGAGGAACATTACTTTTACTGTATTTTAATATTTTTTGGGATAATGTCCAATCGTCAGGAGCATTGGCAAGAAAAATATTTTTTATGTGTCTATTTCATTGTTATGCACATGACGAAAATTAGTTTAAAATATCACAAAAAGAAAAGAAACCATGTGATCAACATTTATTTAATAAATTAAATTCTAATAAATAATCTTTAAAACTTCCCCAAAAATCAGAAAATGGAGGAAAAGATTTCATTTTAAAAGCATTTCTATGATCTTTCTCGTGATATAAATTTTATAACCCTCAAATTATTATTTAAAATGCAAACTTTAAAAAAGTTAGAAAAACAGCATAAAAATTTGATTTAAAAATAATCTAAGAAGAATTTTACAAAAATATTTCTCAGTGCACCCGTACACTATAAGAAGAATCGCCATGCAAAATTAAAGCCCTTTAGATCCAGCGGTTTGGTCTGTGCGTTATCTGTCAGTCAGTCAGTCAGTCAGTTACGGAACTGTTTTATATATATAGATAAGTGACTGAAATACTCCTAACGTATATAAGCTTAGAAAGTATAACATGTATTATAAAATATAACATTTGGTATTATTACGACAATTTAAAATCTCATTATTAATAACTATTTAAGGTAATTTATACTAACACCTCCCCCTACCAAAAAAAAAAAAAACTTTTATGTAAAGGGGTCACGTACCTTTTAAAGACCAAGAGACTCGACAAACATATCCTAATTTCAATCACCAGTAGTTACTAAAATAATTTATTAAGAAATATGAAAATTTTAATGTTAGTTAAATTCTCTTTTTTTAAAAAAAATATTGGACTCTATTTTTTTAGCTTGAAGAGAAATTTTATAATTTTTTCCATGTTTTTATTAACTTGCTTTCTTGTTTGTGTGTTTGTCCAGTACAAATCTTGCAATCGATTTTTAACTAACTTCCCGACTAGCTAGAAATTTGAAACTTTTAGAATAGCTCAGAACACGATGACAGTGCATTTTTTAATACTTTTAGCCATCTTTAAGCAGATTTTTACCATGTTTTCATTATTTTCAGTTAATTTTGTTTGGTAGACTATTGCAGCCATCTATCGGCCGGAATGGGAACGAAAAGTTAAACGCAAGTTAACATCCAATTAACTTCCTTTCCTTTCAAGTTGATGGGTTAATTCATCAAAAATATTTTTGAAAAAGTATTTATTAATACATAGCATTGTCAAGTTTATATGATTCAACAGAAAATTTAAAAACATGGTATATAAAAAGTTATTTTTAATTTGTAATTATTTAAAATTTTAAACATTGTTTTTTTCATTGTTATGTGATTGTTCGCATGATATCACCAGAATAGTTGGCTAGAATACCATGAAATGTTATACAAGTTTAATATATACATGTATCATTAAAATGACGAACAACGATGTCATTTCTACGATAAAAATTTTAATTACAATAAAATTTATCAATAAATTTCTGAAATTAAAAAAAATTTAAAAAAAATTCTATGAAGAACTAAAAATTTTTATTTCAACGTTCGTCATTTTAAAGATATATTATGCAACTTAATTTCAAAATTTAAAAAAAAATATGTATATTCATTTATATACGGACGCAAGTCTTCGTGGGATAACATAACATTGAAAAAAACAATGGTTGAAATTTTTAAAAAAAATTTTTAATTTATCTTCAAGCTAAAAAAAAATTAAGAGCCATATTTATAAAGAAGAATATATGTTAAACGCACAGTAAAATTTTCATATTCCTGAATAAAAGATTTTCATAACTACTGATGATTTAAAATAAGGATATCTTTGTCGAGTCTCTTAGCCTGAGTCTCTTAGCCTGAAAAGGTACCTGAATAAACTCTGATATTCGGTAGCAATATTTTCAGTTAACAAAATTCAAGGTAAACGCTTTTGTGATAGACACCACATATGCAAATATGTGCACTCTCATCGCATACGACAGCTTTGGGTGTAGGTTGCACCCTTGGTATTCACTTCTCGACTACTCATGAGCTAAGGTTTGCTGAGAAGCCTATAACGAAGGCGAAACCTAGGTGAGATCCTGAAGGGCAATTGTGCGTAAACTGTGGGTCGCGACCCACTAGGGGGTCGTAAAAAAAGGGGGGGTCATAGAAAGTTTGAAGTAAATTTATGCCATATTGAATCCATACCATATTGATTTTATGCCATATTGAATTAAAATATGCTTTAAATTTCTACAATTGCATATTTTGAATATTTTCATTCATTTTTATAGATGATAAAAAACGATATGATTTTGTTAAAAGAGGTGGCACTTTTACCAAAAAACAAGGGCACATGATAAACAAGTTTTTTATTATTATTATTATCGTGTAAAATTAAATATAAACCCCAAAATATATGGTTTCCTTTTTCTTTCTAATTTTTGTTAACATTTTCATAATTTGAGAAAAAAAATTGTTTCTGTCAAATATTTTCCTTGGTGGTTGAGTGGTAATTCTTTTAAAGAAATTGGATCACGGTTGAAAAAGTTTACGCACCACTGCTGTATGTTATGCTAAGATCTGTATATTTGTAACTATTTTTAATTCTTTTTCAGGGGGGCCCAAATGTAGCCTAGAGGTAGCAGGTTGGTCTTGGAACTTGGGAATGCTCGGTTCGAATCTCAAAGGCCTTTCCATACCTTCCTGTTTAGGCCAGATATGGTCACGTTTAATCCGTAAAACGGAAAGTCCTTCTACGATTTCAGAGAGGGCGGGCAAAGGTACTAACCGACCAGATGTCACCGATGCGGGTACTTGGTCAAAACTGAGGTGGCACCAAAGATTGGTGGTAATTCCTTAATAAGGTTCCCCCTTTGAAAACAAACAATGATTATCGGGAATTATATGCGACTGTGTCCATTGGCTAACATCAAACATTATTTCTCAGAAATGTAAATAGCTTTAATAAACAGTCTGATTAAAGAACTGGTATAAAAAGGTTCATAAAAATAATATAATAGGTGTAAAATAGTAAATGATAGTATAGAAAATGGGGATAAGTTGTTTAAAATATTTATTTTTGTACATAGTTTAATATTTGTTAATTTTGTAACCGTTAGTTCATTATAATATCCCGCTGCTATGATTTATCCAACTATGTTTATGAGAGTTTTTAAATTTAGAAATTTTAATGTATATTTAAGTATATGTTTCTCAAATTTTATCATATAATTATTATACATAGCTTTTCAATATCTTAAAAAGTAGAATGCAGTCATCGCTTTTGTTATTCGATTTTATCCTATTTGCGATATACACATTATTTAATTGAGCAAAATCTCGTTATAAACAACTTTTAGAACACAAAAATGTTTTTCAACATGCGTTATTTTTATATTCAAGTATAATTAATGCTATTTGCAAATTGTCTATTTGATATTATGATACAGCGACTTTAAAATTCAATGAATTTTTTTTAAACTTTAATCGTTTAATTTTCTATTTTGAGTAAAGAAAACACATTAATTAAAATTTACACTGATTTGAAAGATATTTGTTAAAGAATCTGCTTTAATGATCCTTTTTAATCTGTTTTTCTCTGAAATGGATAGAAATTTTCACCTGAATGTTCGACGTAGACTATAACATTTGTTTATCCTGTTTGAAAGTTCCAGGTATTTTTTTCAAAATAATTTGCCATTAAGCGTCACATGAAGCCGTAAATATGTATATTTCTGAAAAATTTCGAAATGGAAAAATATTGTTGATGTTTACACTAACTGAATTTTAGAAATTAGCTATATAAAATCAAAATTATTTTTCTGTAAAATTTATATTTTTAATAAGAGCAATACAATTTGAGCAATTTATTAACAAGTTAGTAAAGAATTGTAACAATCTCGGATAAACTGATATGTTTTATAGAATACATTAATAGTTCAGGAGTGAAATAAATTGAGGTATTTATCAAGTTTATTATATTCACTCTAATTTGTATGAAGTCTCAAATTTATATGAATGCAGTGTTTTTTAAAATAATACGTAAAGAGAAACTATGAAACTAATATCTATTTAAAATATTTTAAAGTTGTACTCAATTACGAATGTAATCTGTATTTCAATGCATACCTCGCTGTGTGGAATTTCAAAGAGGAAATACCATTTCTTCTTCCTTTTAAACTTTTTCTAATAAAGTTAACAAATCAGTTTTCCATTATATATATATATATACGCATTCGTTTTGCAGTCAATGTCTCTGAATATAAAAGGACAAAGAAAGAGATAAAAGAAGAAAAAATAAAATTTTATTTTTTCATGTACAGGGTGGTTATAATTAAAGTTCCACTTTGAAATGGTCATAAAAGGAAAACTACTGGACCAAACGTTATCAAACTTGGTAATAGTTTAAAGGAGGTCATGGGAATTTCTTTTCCGCCAAAAAAAAGTTCAAAAATTCACCACTAGGGGATAAATGGCACTGTATGCAATATTGTTAAACGAAATAAGGGTCGGAATCTAACTTCACCTTTTGTTACGCGGGTTTAACATTTTGTATACCCTTAAGAAACATTGACCTAAACAAAATTACCATTTAAAGTGTGTGCGTTTCGGAAATAGTTTTCTTACAGACCGCTAATTTGTGAATTTTGAAGCCTGCAGTCGGCCCTAAGACATGAAGATATCGGTTTAAAACGTTTTTAATCGTTTCTAAAACGAAACTGCTTGTGGGATTATGCAAAACCGAAATGGCTTGTAATTGACTTAGGGCAGGAAGAAGCAAATACTTTATGCAGATGCGTTTTGCACGTCATTTGGATTTTCCAGATAAAAGTGAGCCTGTTTGTCAGAGTTCTCATTGTTACGAATCGACAATGTCTCTAACCCTGCAAGACCATGCTTTTCTTGTTAAATATTATTATGAATGCAATGCTTTGCAAAGGTATCGTTCAGTAAGAGGAATACGCCCAGGGCCAATGATACCGCAGGGTTTCGGGAAAATGATGGCAAAGTTTGAAGCAACGGGTTTGTTATCTGTTGCACCTGGGAGGGGACGGTAACCGGTTTCTGTGGAAACCGAGGAGGGTGTTGCATTAGCAGATGAGGAAGCAACAACTGAAAGCACACACGGTACGTGCAGCGTACGTGCTGTCGCATGTCGAATGGACGTACCATCACACACGTGTCGCACTGTTACTTAACGTAACGTGTCATAGTGTTACTTAAGCAACATTTCAAGAATGGACGTATTATAGGCCGAAACGTCCGCACAAAATGGTCGCTCCGGTCACCAGACCTCAACCCCTGTGACTTCTGGCTATGGGGTTATCTCAAAAGCACTGTTTATGGTGATAATCTAAAGAATTTAGCGGGATTGAAACATGCGATACACCGACATGTACATAACATCCCTCCTGATATTCAAAGAGCTACTGTTGAAAATTCAGTAATGCGATTTAACTTGCTTTCGGAAAATGGTGGACGCTGAAGAAATTCAAAAAATATATTACAACCAAGAATTCAAGCGTCAGGCTTTTATACGTTCAAGAGTACCTACTAATTACTCTGCTTCGCGCACACTGCTCAGCAGCCAGATGGCGCTACTAGTACTCCAAAAACAAATATACTTAATTTCAATTTGCAACAGACGCCACATGGAACATGCTTTGTGACACGTTTTTGAAACGATTAAACACATTTTAAACCGATGTCTTCATGTCTTATTTCGTTTAACAATATTGCATACAGAGCCATTCCCCCCTGGTGGTGAGTTTTTGAACAATTTTGTTTTTGGCGGAAAAGAAATTCCATGACCTCCTTTAAACTATTTCAAAGTTTAATAACATTTGGTCCTGTATTTTTCCTTTTATGACCACTTCAAAGTGGAACTTTAATTATAATATCCCTGAACTTAAAATTATTGTGTCAAAAAGGAAATCATGTGGTTTGTACAATATATATATATATATATATATATATGTGGACCCCATGAACAATATATATATATATATATATATATATATATATATATATATATATATATATATATGTTGTTGTTGTTGCTGTTGTTGCCCCTTGACCGACATGTAACATGTCAAGTCCCCAAGTCTATGGGCAATGAAGGTGAGGCTCCGGTTTTTAATAGCACCGCAAGGGTCGGAGTTTGACTTGTCTAAATGACCGGTCCCGTAATTTTAAACCAAGTCAAGTGACGAGACTGGAACACTTGACCCCGCACCTCCAGAGGTAAATTTGAGAACTTGGAGGTCATTGTAGCCACGCCCAGTTTTACGTGCCCCGACCACCATTAGTGAACACGGCGGTAGATTTGCAGAGACGAGCGTCGAACCAGGGACGTTCAGATCACTGGCCCGCTGCTCTTGCCAACCGGGATACCACGCCATAATTATTATATATATATATATAATATATATATATATATATATATATATATATATATATATATATATATATAATATATATATATATATATATATATATATATATATATATATATATATATATATATATATATATATATAATATATATATATATATATATATATATATATATATATATATATATATATATATATATATATATATAAAAAACAGTTCCGTAACTGACTCATTCATTCACTGACTGACATACAACGCACAGACCAAACCGCTGGACCTAAAGGGCTGAAATTTTGCATGGCGATTCTTCTAATAGTGTAGGGGTGCGCTAAGAAAGATTTTCCAAAAATTCTTCTTAGATTTTTTAAAATTAAATTTTCAAGCTGTTTTTTAATTTTTTTTTACGTTTGCATTTAAAATAATACATTGAGGGTTATAAAATTTATATCACGAGAAAGATCATAAAAATTATTTCAAAATGAAATTTTTTTCGAATTTTTACCTCCATTTCCTGATTTTTGGTGAATTTTTAAAGATTAATTTTTAGAATTTAATTTATTAAATGCTGATCACGAGATTTCTTTTTCTGGTACTTTCAATAAATTTATCGACACGTGCGTAACAACTAAATAGACAAAAAAAATATTTTTTTCTCTTTCTAATGCAGCAGACGATTGGATATTATCCAAAAAAAATGCATATCCCTTACGATTTTTTTATAAATATATTTATATAGATAGATGTATATTTTACATCAATTGTATACATTGATCATCGCATTTATTATAAATATATATATTTATTTTTTGGCTTAAATTGCATACGTTGACCGTTGTATTTAATTTGAATGTACTCCGTAGCGAAGAGCGGGTTTTCAGCTAGTATATATATATATATATATATATATACCAGCTGAATATCCGTGCTTCGCTACGCAGTAGGATAATTACAATGCAAGAATAATGAAATTTTTAGAGGATTTACTAATAAACATTAAGTTTTGCTTCTTCATTCGGTGGAATTGATATTACCAGGCTCGACCCCGAATTTAGGCTTTAGCAAGCTACGTAAAACTCACCGTGGGAGAAATAATTTTCTCTTAAGGGGGCTCACAACCTTTGACTACTGGGAAATGACCCTAAACATGATCAAAATCGAGCTACTGAAACTCCAATAATATTAATATATATATATAATTTTTTTGTTTTATATCAAAATTACAAGTCTTCAGTTATATTTTATACAAAAATAGAACTTCTAAAGGCATAAATAAATTTTAGATTTTATTTTTAAATGTACACATTACTAAAATGGTAAAATAATCATTGGATGTTTCGCGCATCATAAAATTAAGAAATATGCATAGAGAAACTATTTTTTGGTCAAATTAAATTAATAATACACTCAAGTTTAATTTAAAACCAAAAAATATACAAAAAATATAGTTTAAATTGAAAAATTTACATAAAATTTAAAAACATTTTAAATTTAGCAATCTTTTAAAACATTTTTAAATGTAAAAAAATTTTTTACAATTTTTTTTTTTACTTTTCTGGTTTTAGTGTGTAAAGAAGCTTATAATACAAATCTGATAAAAATTTTGTGTGTCTAGGACACATAGTTTGGGAGTAACTGTGCGCGCAATCCAAAAATTCTCATATTCGAGAAAAATGAAGTTAAAGTTGGAATAGCATGGCTATGGCAACACAGTGAGCTTTACATAAACTCTCATAACTCGATAAATAATGCAAATTTTTTTATGCGGTTTTTTGCATATTGTTCAGAAATGTCCCAAAAATCAGAATATAGCAGAAACCAAAATCGATTTTTTTAAGTTTCAAAGGTTGTGAGCCCCCTTAAATCTATGCTAGCGAATTTTAAAGTTTGGCCTTGAGACTTATTTATCGTCATGGTGAAGCATACTTTGAGGGCAAATTGCACGAAATTGTTTTATATATACGTTTAATTTAATATCTATAATGCATACAAATTTGAAATAATTGTTTTAAAAATTTCCATCTCAATAAGTCTAGTGGTGAACTTTTATCTTTTGCTCCTTTTTAATATTCTTTTTTACCAATTTATCTTATGCACGTGACGCAAAATTAATTTAAATTATGACAAAAAGAAAAGAAATCTCGTGATCAGCATTTAATAAGTTTAATTGTAAAATTTAATATTAGAAAATTCACCAAAAATCAGAAAAGGGAGTTAAAGATTCGAAAAATATTTCATTTTAAAGAATTTTTTATGACTCGTGATATAAATTTTACATCCCTCAAAGTATTATTTTGAATACAAACTTTAAAAAATCTTACAAAAACAGATTATGTATATATATATATATATATATATATATATATATATATATATATATATATATATATATATATATATATATATATATATATTTATATACAAACACACAGGGGGATTTTTTTAAAACTGACATTATTGAGAGCCATCTGCAGCGCGATCTATGAGCCGGAATTCCACCAAAATTGATAGGTGGACTAAGGACGACAGGGGAAAGATTTTCCCGTGAAACAAAATTAGTTTCAAAAGTTGCCGATATGGGAAAATATGGCGCTCTGGTTGTTCGCGCATCCGATAATTTGCATAAAAGGCAAATAAAACATCAGAATACAAATTCGAGCATATAGTCGACAGCAGCGCCAGTATTCCGGGCTATAAATATAAGGGATGAATACCGAAAAAGGTGTAAGCAGACAAAGGAATAACTATGAAATTTTACTGCAACACCACTATGCAGCAAATTCTCCTCTCCCTTCTTCAGTGTGATAACAGTCCTGGTGGACGCTATATCGCATCCTGAACGTTAAGTTCTCAACGGCCAAGCATAACATGTCACCAGGAATGTTCGTGAAAGTCCAGGATATGTTTTCCTTTTGGGCAGCAAAGTTCGAGACTCCATCAAGATACACTTTAGACTTTAAATATCCCCACAGAAGAATGTCACATGGGTTAGGTCCGGGGAGCAAGGTGGCCATGCAAGGGAGTGGAAAAAAGGGATTGATGACCCTTTCATCTGAAAAGCGAAGATGCAACAGACTCCGCACCGACCTTAAATCCCAAAATACTGGTGCTGCTGTCGACTACGTAGTTATGAATTTATTAGCCCCCTACTGGCAACTTTTGGAAGCATTTTTTTTTTTTTTTATCACGGAAACTCTTTCCCGTGTCGTCCTTGGTCCCTCTATCAATTTTGGCGGAATTCCGGCTCATAGATCGCGCTACAAAAGGCTCTGAGTAGTTTCAGTCTAAAAATAAAATCACCCTGTTTATATATATATATATATATATATATATACATGCATACACACACACACACACATATATATATATATATATATATATATATATATATATATATATATATATATATATATATATATATATATATATATGTATATATGTATATATATATATATATATATATATATATATATATATATATATATATATATATATATATATATATATATATATATATATATATATATATATATATATATATATATTTACAGTGGTACCTCGACTTACGAGTTTTTCGAGATACGAGAATTCTCTCGGTAGATTTTTTGCTTCGAGTTACGAGGTAAAATTCGGGTTATGAACAAGCTTCAGATATCCAACCCCTAGTTTCAGCAGCGAATGCCATTGTTGCGTGCTCATCAAATGAGAACACAATAAGCATATAATATTTACAATCTCTATGTACAATTATTATAAAATTGAATAATATTATTCTGAGAATACTATTCAGTCTTAAACCGAGAGATCGGATTCTGAGGAAACGTTATTCGAATTCTCAGAAAGATGAATCTGGACATTACAGCCACAGTGAACGATGTAACAATCTCCCAGCTTCCGTGTCTTACTCGTTCACTTAACGAGAGAAGCTGGTAATAAAAGCGAAAGTCAGGAAAGCGGGGCGAAAAGATCAAAAATCAACGAATAAAATTTAATTTTCAGTTCAACCTTTCTCCTGCTCTTTCATTGGCATCTTCAAGCCTGATCTCCAAGGTAAATGTTGTACATTACATTTAATAAAAAAAATTTATTGCAGTACATTCTATTGTATTACGTTTTTATATATAATCGTCGTTTACAAGCACGTTTTTCTTATTTAAAAACATGCAACAAAACAATTGTGGTTTTTTGGGGGAGCCCGGAACGAATTAATGGCATTTCCATTCATTTCAATGGGCAAATTTGATTCGAGATACCAGTATTTCGTGTTACGAGCTAAGTCATAGAACGAATTAAACTCGTAAATCGAGGTACCACTGTATATATTTATATATATAAATAAAACTTTTTATACTATTACTGAATATTAATGTTTGTAAATTTCTTCAAATATAATAAAAATTAAGCTAGATTTGAATATGTTTTTAATAAATATACTGAAAAAACATGCATTAAAGATATAAGCATGGATCTCAAAATGCTAATAAAATATGGTATTGTTTGCCACATGAGAGGATATTTTTATTGATTACACAGTAAAATATTTCCTTTAGAAGGAAATTGTTTCAGTTATCAGAAAAAAAAATATTTTAATTACAAAATGAAATAAAAATAGCAATCTAAATCTAAATTCAGGACTGAGGAAATTATACAAAACTTTGAAACAAATTGTAAAATATAAACTATTCATTACATAGAATAATCATTTTAAAAATGCATTCAAATGTTAAATTAAGGATAGAAAATTATGCATGCATGCATAATTATTGAGTAGACGATAATAGAACACCTTAATTTTTATTCCGTTATTTTCTAGTATACTCCATAAAATCACTTCAGAATATTAATCATATTTTTAAAAGTATCTAAAGTAACTGTTTATAATTATTAATGAACTAAATTTGATCTTGGAAGTTTTAAAACAGAATTTCAGAAAAGCACGCCGTTATGCGAGAGAGCAATTACACAGCCTTGTGGGATAATGCGTAATACATATTTACTGGAAAGCGATATCGTGTTAGATCAACAAGTATAAAAATTATATGTATATATATATATATATATATATCGCTACACTGCATGATTTTTTTTTCTTGAAAAAAATATATATGTATTTCAATATAATGAGAAAGCATGGAAAAATATTTTTTAAAAATCAACTCTAAATTTTCATTATTTTTTAATTAAATATTATCCTGTTGCCAAATGGCAACACCATGCAGTTAGACATAAAAAAGTAAAAAATCAAACTGTGCCAAATGGCTACACCATGCATTCAACAAAGAAAAAATACTTTAAATGATAGTCTCTGAAACAGTTTTTCCTCTTTGTAAAGACATAGAGGAACTAAGCATTTGTTGCTATACTCTTGTAAATCCTTTGCAATTCAACATTCTACATTGTTGTACACTGCTCTGGCCAATGATAAGTTATGTCAAATATGATATCTTTTGGAGGCTCTCTTGAGCAAGATTTTTTTTGTTTTTTTTTCCCAATTAGTTCCTCTGTTTCTGATGGTTTCTCTGTTTAGTGATTTTTCTTGCCCACGTAAGCACAAATTTTGTGCTAACTGCAATCTAAAATTAAGAAATTTTAAAGGCTTTTCAGTACTGAATTTTTGTTTGTGCATTCTCTTATACAACACACAACCATTGATAATTGTGAGGTCTGTAGATGGTAGAACAACCGAAAGTACCACTTTTTGCTTCGCATGATTATTTTATACCTTCCAATCAAACTATCAAGTAAGTCCATTCCTCCCATGTGCTTGTTGTAAGGCAGGGGTGTCAAACTCGCGTCCCGCGGGCCGCATGCGGCCCGTGACGAACATTTTTGCGGCCCGGTCAATATATTGGCACACAATAATATATAATAAAATAACCGACGCAGAATTATATTAAGATAGGAAGGATTCGTTAAATGTTTTTTAATTATACTCTTTTTTTGCTATTATTTAACAAAATTTGTATATTTATGTTGAATATACTGTAATAAACCTACGTTTCTATTAATATTGTTTTTTTTTGCGGCCCACCTATAGTTAAACCTTGTTTGTTTGGCCCAAGTTAGCGTTTAAGTTTGACACCCCTGTTGTAAGTTGTTATAATGTAAGGACAATTTACTTTTACATATTTTTCTTTCCTGTCAAAGAGCTCTACTTCACTTGCAGGATTGATATCGGCAAATGTGGAGAACATTGTGACGCTTTTGTTATCTTTCCATGACGCATTTGACAGTTCACAACCATCATATATAGCCACAAATTCAGTGATGTATCCACGAATCTATAGTTTCAGTTCCTTATCAGTTGGAAGTTTGTAGTTTGGAATTCTATTTCTTCTAATAGTTCCAAGAGATAAAATTCCTTTTTTCTTCAAACGATTTCTCACGTTGATCAATCTAAGGTCTCAGTTTGTAAAATTTATCATGGCCTCTTTGCAAATCAGTGAAAATGCATTATTGTCTTTGAAATGAAGATATCTTCTAATTTTTTTAACTTCGTTAACTCGCATAGAATTTTGAGTGAGAGATATTCCAACTACACTATATAGAATAGTTTGTTCGGTAATGAAAGTTACAGGTTCCGGCGGAAAAAAATATGAAAGAAAGTAATAATGTGTTTCCAAATTCAAAATATTTTGAGGTAGCTGTCTATCTCCACTGAAAGTTATGGACGCAGGATTTATTTGACTTTTTCTTCCATATCAGTTTAAATTTTTCTTTTCAACTTTGTTACTTTTTTTCTCTAACGTCTTGTTACTTGAAGTTGAACTTTCATATCGAATATTCACTTCATTCTAAGATGATTCTGAATCATTTTCACTGTCAGAACTATCCTCTTGATTTCTATTAAAGAGAACATTAGAGATTAACTGTAGGATCTTCATGACTATTATCCAAATTTTCATCACTTCCACTTGAAAGAGCATTCCATATTTCATCTCTCCATAATTTCATTTTACCATCTGTATCAATGAAGTAAACAGACCTATCTGCTTCCATTATTCTAGCTTATAGAGTTTTAAAAAAGTAGTAAATTGCTTCTAATTATATGGCAATAACTCACAATTCAATCTGCACCGTCAAAAAAAAAGAAAAAATAGAGAGCAAGAAATAAAAACGAAGCACATGCTTTATGAACTACAGTGTTGACTTGGTTAGTTCACTCCATCAGTCGTTCATAGCACCCTTACTGCATGATGTTGCCAAATGGCAACAGATATATATTATGGCCTAAATTATTTTTAAATGTTTGCTTTAACATAAAAAGTCTGTTAAATGAAAGATAAATGTTAATTTTATGCATACGATTTTTTTAATGGACATTAAAAAACATTTAGTTGTAAATAATAACTTCGAAATTTGGTCATTCAAGTGATTTCAAAAGTCCCTCCCTATGATTTCATTTACTGCTATGTTACAGGCCACTATTGCCATCTGGTGAGAATAAATGGGGAAAATTGCATTAAAGATGCCCAATACTTGCTTTTGGTGCTTAGGGTTGCCATAAGGCTACATTTTACTGGCCAGTGGCGTGCCGGCCAGTTGGTGTAGCCAATTGGCAACATCATGCAGTGTAGGGATATATATATATTTTACATATATATATATATATATATATATATATATATATATATATATATATATATATATATATTATACAACCTTTCCCTTCATTAACTTTGTCTTTTCGCAACAGAACATTATCCCTCATTTAAATTTGATTTAGAAATAACCATATTATTCTATTAGATCCTCCCCGAAGCAGTGGCGTAGCGAGCATAACTGGCGCCCGGGGCACGATACATTTGTGGCGCCCCCCCCTGAAAAACATATAGTAATATAATATATAGACCCTATATTGGCGCCCTCGATAAACATATAATTACATAATATATAGACCTTATATTGGCACTCCCCCCCGAAAAGCATATAGTAACATAATATATAGACCTTATGTTGGTGCCCTCCCCTAAAAGCATATAGTAATATAATATATAGACTGTAACGTCCTCGGTGGAAAATGAGACACACGAGAGACAATTATATTACACAGAGCTTGTATTAAACAAATAAAAATTGACAGTATGTACAAGGCAGAGTCTAGGCTCCTATGCATATGAGAGGTTCTATAGGAACCATAATATCTTTTACATTAACAGAGCATTAACAATTACAACTCTGTAACGTCCTCGGTGGAAAAATGAGACACACGAGAGACAATTATATTACACAGAGCTTGTAATAAACAAATAAAACTGTCCACTATGTACAAGACAGAGAGTCTAGGATCCTCTGCATATGAGAGGTTCTATAGGAACCAAAATATCTTTTACATTAACAGAGCATTAACAGAGATGTATCTCTCCACTTGTAAAATCGGGAGCCGAGAGAGGAATTTTTTAGGCAATCGGTTCGCAACGGCACATTCCCGCACCGTATTCGACGGACAAATTCGAGGCTCAACACCAGCCACCTCTCTCCAGGGCAGACACCCACACACTCTTCTCCTTTTCTTTTTCAGCCAGCTGGCCGGGGTGTGGGCGCAGTAGCGACCCACGGTGGTTTCTTGGAACCGGGAAGAATTCGTAAAGGGGTGGGCTTTTGTTTGCGTGGCCCCTCTTCCCCGAAAAGGACCAAGACGTAACAAGACCTTATATTGGCGGCTCCCACAAAATAATATTTATTACATTTTTTAAGTTTTAGGATTCGAACCTGCGAGGGAAGATCACAATGGATTTCCAACAGTCACCGTTAAAGTTTCCTCCCGCGTGATCGATTTTCGTGAGCGGTTTTTTAGATTCGACACGACCTAAGCAAGCCCGTTTCCCCGTGCTGCGCCAAGAGTTTCCGCATTTGTGTGACCAACATTTGTGTTCAAGGCCTCATCTGTGTGCGCGTTTGTGTTCGAGAAAATAGAAAAATCTTCGATGAAGTGAAGCCATACTGTTTTTCGTGAAAGTTAGATATATTCTAATCCGATGAGCGAAGACGGTGTCTTTGAAGTGGGAAAGAGAGAGGGAAAATATAGCGATTTTTACAATGAAATCAGAATTCCTCCCACACGCCACCGGAGGACTGACCCTGGTGATAACAGAGACTGGTGTATGCGAAGTGGTGTAACTTTCATCTTGCCTCTTGGACTGTACTTAGTGAAATTGACTCTCCACAATTAATACACAATGCTCCAGAACTATTTCGGAACATAAAATCAGAACATTTGAGAAAACTCTTGAACATCCTAAAGGATTTACGCCAAGGACTTTTAAAGGATTAAAAGGATGTAAATAAGAACGTAACTGAAAACTTGTGGGAAAAAAAAGGTTCATTTTCTAAACTTGATTTTCAAAATAATAACGGTAATATAAAGTTAAATTAAAACTTCCAGGGGTAAGTTAATACTTGTGAATTATTTAGAAGTTGAAGAGTTTTAATTGAGTTATAATGGTATATTAGTGCAGTGAATAAAATCTTATTGATATGTGTTTTTAAAATGAGGTATGACAAATATAATATTTTTCCATTGATATGAGGTATGAAGGTTTATTATAATATTACAATTGTGTTGAATAAATATGAGTAAAATAACATATTTTAACAATTAAAGATTGATTAAAGGTTTTGAACAAAGTATGGGTAATTTTAACATTTTTTCTTCAGATATGGTTCAGAGTTATTATGTTGATTACAGAAAAGATGATGAATAATAAAAAAAGGAGAAGGAAAGTTTAAATTTAACAGTATAATTAGGTATTGATAATTTAATTCCATACTTTAAGGTCAAATTTACTATTTTGATATATTTTAATCATCCCATTTATTGTGTATTTTAGTTTCATTAAGTGTTTTTTAGTGTAATTATTAAAAATTTTTGATAATATAATTATAAATTCATGAAAGTGTATTAATTCTGTAACTATCTGTTTACCGCACTTAAATTTAAATCGTCGCGGAGAGAAAAAATAAAAGAGAAAGTAAAGGGAATCAGGAACTCGCTATTGTAAACAACTGTAGGCATTTTTGAGTTGAAGGTCAGCCCAAGAGCCGTAAATTACTTGATCATCATTATTTTCGATAAACCTGAGTCGTGTAGAGGCTAAAATTGATTTGATCATGATATATTTTTGTTTCCGTTTTCTCTGCTGTGTTAAAGATTACGTATTCTGGAATTTCGTGTGGTATTGGAGCATGACTTAAATATTTTAAATATAATACTTTTCCATTGAGTGATTTTGACATTTTTAGTTTATTAGTGATTTTTGGGTGAATTTAATAATTGATGAAGATAGTAAAGTATATTTTTTAGTGATTAAATGCTTTTAATTTTCATATTGTGTTCTTGTGGTACATTTATTGCAACGAAAGGGACGTTGACTAGCAATACGAACTGAGAGTGTGATTAACACTAGAACCGCGGAGCGGATCAATTTGACCCAAAACGATGTTTAATTTATCACCACGCGAAAAATATAGATTGAAAAAAAAATTCCTTTTATTTATTTCCTTTAATTTACCAAATTTAAAAATTCGTAACATAAATAATTTTCCGATTATTAACACTTATACCTACAACCGTGGAGCGGGTCAGTTTGACCCGTAAGAAATGTTAATGCACAAATAACGAAAAACAGGTGCATTTTCTCGAACTGTAACTTCTACGCCAAATAGAAATACTTCTACCCCACCCTATAATTCCTTAAATGGACTATACCAGAAGGGGGTATAGTGAAGGTTTTTCATTCAAAGTCATTATATTAGGTTTGAAGCACGAACTACATTCGAATGCAGTAAAAAATTACTGCGAATATTTAGAATTTTTGAAGTTGCTTTTATTCTGTAATTAGTATATGTATAAAAACTATGTCACGACGCCGTAATCTTGCTGTTCAGGAAGCTTTAGAATATTTAACAATTATCTGAAAACGATTCAGAAGGTTCGAAAAAAGGTTTCTCAAAATTCGATTTTGAGGAGTGAGGATGAATACCTGTCTGCTAATGAAGAAAATTTGGATTCGGATGAAGAAAATGAAAGTGAAGATGACTCTGGCAATGCTCTAACAATCGCTGGTCCTTCTTATCGCAATACTGACGATAATTTATCTGATAAAAAATAAAAATCAAACATTCCAAGAAAAGATACACACACGCAAAGAAATTCGATAAAAAAATCGACAATAACATTCAAAGATGGAAATAATGAAGATGAAAAAGCTGGGATAATTTGGAATGTCACTCAATTAGGAACAAACGATAGAGGAAGAAAATCAAAGTGTAATATTTTGAAAGAAGTTTGGGGACCCTACACCACATGCTAAACTCAATGTTATCGACAACAGTCCTTCAAGTGCTTGGAAACTTTTTATAGATGAATGGATATTGAAACACATAAAGAAATGTACTGAAGATGAAGCTCACCGGCAGATTCATGAAGGAGAATGGAATATAACATTAGAAGAAATAGATGCTTTAATATAAATTTTATATGCACATGGTATATATTGTACAAAATGACTTGAACTGGATAGCTTGAGGTCAAAGGACTGAGGAGCACCATTTTTACAAAATACAATGTCAAGAGACCAATTTCGTGAAATAATGGGATTTTTACGCTTCGACATAAAAACAACAAGATCAAAGCGTCTAGAGACAGACAAATTTGCCCTTATTTCGGATATCTGGAATCGTTTCATGGAAAATTGCAAGACTAACTATACACCAGGTCCTAATATAACTTCAGATGAACAGTTATTTCCTACAAAAGCTAGGTGTAGGTTTATCCAATACATGCCAAACAAACCAGATAAGTGTGGAATCAAGTTCTGGTTGGCTGCAGATGTTGACTGAAAATATCTGATAAATGGATTCCCGTATCTTGGAAAATATAACCAAAGTCCATCCTATGTTTCTATATCTGAACATGTATTGCTGCGACTAATAAATCCATATGAGAACAAAGGTAGAAATGTCACTAAGAACAACTTTTTCACAACACTGAAGCTTGCAGAGGCATTGAAATCCAAATACATCAGCCTTGTAGGAACTGTAAAACGCTCAAGAAGAGAAATACTAGTCTCTGTAAAAATGTTAAAATCCACATTGTATTCGACTACGGTACTAACCGATAAAGACATGAGTCTAACTGTTTATCGAGGTAAAAAAGATAAAAACGTTTTGTTGCTAAGTAGTCTCCATTCAAACGTAGAAATTGCAGATAACCCCCCAAAAAAACCTACCTGATACAATCGCTTTCTACAACGCAACTAAATACGGTGTGGACGTGATTGAACAAATGACAAGGAAATATACAGTCAAGTCTGCTTCATGTAGGTGGCCGGTGCAGGTTTTTTGTAATATTTTCGACCTGTTACAATCAATGCCTGGGTTTTATATAAAGCTGTAACTGGAAAATCTATTAGTAGACGGAATTTCATTGAAGACTTGGTTGGAGAATTGCGAGCAAATTTTATTCTCTTCCGACATAAAAAGGCGGCAAATAGAGCTTGTGAAGCAACCAATGTAAACGACGGACAACCACAAATTAAGCGTAAACGAGTCCGATGCCATATTTCGAAATATGAAAATAAAACTCTAGACATCTGTTCAAAATGTAAAGCACCCATCTGTGGAAAATGTACCAAACTTATTACTCAGTTTTGTACAAAATGCATACAGTAAATTGGATTTTAAAATCTGTAAAATTAAGTACTGATAAAATTTTTACTAACTAAAAAAAAATTTAATTTTTAATTTTTTAAAATTATTTCTAAACATATTGAAAAGAGATACTCTGTTTTTCCATTAAAATTAGGAAATTTATGTTATATTTTGTTAAAGAGACATGTTATTATACTCAAGGACATAAAATTTTAAATAATGCGATTTTTTAAAAATTGAGTTAATTTCTCTTGATTTATATAAATTATTTAATGTAAATTCTGAGAAATATTGATTATTATTTAAAAAATAAAATGTTTTAGTTAAATAAATTAAGCGCTTGTGCATATTTTATAACTTTACAATCTAGGGTCAAAATGACCCGCTCCGCGGTTCTAGGTATATCGAAAGTCCCGCGGTTCTAGTGTTAACAAAACAGAGACAGAGAAGTATTTATTAACCTTAGATGTAAATTTTGATTGAACTTTAAAACAAAATTCTCGCAGATACTATAAATTTATTTAGTGTGTTTTTGAAAATATTTTGATGTTCTTATTTTATAATGAATATTTTAGTGTTTTGAATTTGATGGGCCTTAGCTATTTAAAGTTTGATGATTTTTGGTGTCCGGATACTCTCAAAATAAACAATGATCCTACCTTCAAGATGAAATCAGGCCATCCATTTAAAATAAATTCATGAAAATAAATTGGAATTCCTTGATATATATATGTTAAAGTGATCCAGTGTTTTTTTCTTCTATGATATTTTATATTTTTTACCCTATATTATCTTACCACTACTTGAATGTACACTCTTCTAACTAAAGTTGAATATTGAAATTGAGAAATTATTGAACCCGAATTAAGTCAGAACCAGATTCTTCCAATAGCACACCCTCAACGAAATTAAAATTTAATTCCCAAATAATTCGGTTAGACCCCGAACACAGTTTATAATAAAATTCCATATGAGTCGGTCAGACCCTGAACGCAATGCCGCTTAAGACCAACCAAACCCAATGGTAGCTCAGTTAGCTTGGATTTAGTGTTTCCCAGGACCTCTGTGAAAATTATCACCGCAGGCTGTCACTATTGAAACCTGTGCTAAGTTCACTGCTACAGTGGTATAAATCTATTTTTTCCAAAAATAAATTTATGATTTTGAGTGTTATTGGTTGAATTCAAATATTAAGACAACTTTTAAAAGAATTATATTAAAACCTGTTTTTCTTAATTGAACCATTTTCATAATTGAAATGT
Source organism: Dolomedes plantarius (assembly GCA_907164885.2). Taxonomy (NCBI): domain Eukaryota; kingdom Metazoa; phylum Arthropoda; class Arachnida; order Araneae; family Dolomedidae; genus Dolomedes; species Dolomedes plantarius. Next base: position 177,855,874 of record OU015497.1, read on the forward strand.
TTATTGTCAAATTACCTTTATTTAATTTGTATACTGTGTTGAACTGTATTTTTATGCCTTCCTTATTAATTTGTTTCCCTTTTGCATTTGAAAAAGTTATTATAGATAAATCTTTGAAGAAGAATTATCTATAATAACTAGCGAAGAATTTTGAGTTTTCTACCAATCATGAAGCCTAAACCTGAATAAAGACAAACATCATGACCCAGAGATCCATTTCCGTTTTTATTTATTTAATTTTTTTTTCGGTGCCTAAAACCCTTGACTCCACTTTTTAGGTGGTTAAACTTCGCGTGTCGTCCAAATAAATTAAATTAAATAAAAAAGTTATACTAACTTGTTTGAACTTCCTTTTAGAAACCTATTATGTGTAAAACTTCTGGATCTCATGATTGAAACCACCGAATATGACAATTTTAATTTTTGCCTTTTTAAAGTTTTAAATACTTATTTTTAAAGCAAGTGTTGTGATATATTGTGTTCCTTAATAAGATTTTCTTTTTTTTACATTCCATTTTAAGTGCATATTAATGTTTGTGTGAATATTGAAATACTGCCATACTCATCCTAACATGTAATTTAAGTGTATTCATATTTTCTTATTTTGTTTTGTAATATTTTGTGATGGATTGTATGATATTTCATGACTTTAGCAGACACACAAGGATGATAGTTAAACAAAATTTAAATTTTCAACTCCTGAATCAAAACTTTTTCAAAACTGATAGTAGTCAAATTATTCCTCAAAAATTTTATTCAAAATTGCTCTTTGTGTTATACGCGGTTCTCGTCGTCAGAGTCTTGCTGAGGGAGCCGGCGCCTCTCGCAAGTCTTTTCCGGACGGGGGGGGGATTGAAACGAATTTCAAAAATTTCACTTTAATAACTTTGTCTTATCGCAACAGAACATTATCACTCCTTTCAATTTGACCTAGGAATAACCATATTAATTTATTAGATCTTCCCCGAAGTCCACATACGGACCGAAATCTTATATAAGAAGGTTGTTTTAGAAGCTCTGACGTGATCTCATTCGATGCGGCGTGATGAGGTCAGGTGTCACGTTTTAACCAGTTAAAAGTTCAGCGGGCCTGTACTCAGGGGCTTTAAACTAGAGTTTCGCGCCTCTTCTGTGTCTGATCTCCATCCTTGCGACATGCGCTGCGGGTTTTTTTGGCAATTTGTCCGTAATGCTCCGGACAAATTTAGTTGATACGCTCGTCCGACATATAAATAGTCAAGTAGGAAGTATGTTTGCAATAAATCTTTGAAAATATGACCGAGCTTTCGCCTCTACTTTTCTGGTGGTGGATTTCAAAGTTTTTCTTCTTCGTGCCAGCCAGTCGTTTTCTGAAGCCGACCACGACTACAAGTACTATGACATCTCACCTTTGGATTTATTACATACATAAACAAACAAACACACACACACACACACACACACACACACACATATATATATATATATATATATATATATAGACCAGTCAAAATAGTTTGTATGGCTAAAAAATATGAAGTTTTGAAAGCTGGTGGAGATGTTTGTTTGGACATACTGTTGAACATACTAAAAGTCCCCACCGATTAGACTTGAGCTTTCGCCTCCATCTTGGAAAATTTGTACACTTTTTTGGTTTTTTGCAAGTAACATCAGAAATATTGATTTTATGTAAAAAATAAGTCGAACACGAACAAAGATAATTGATTTTGAAAGGAGCGAACCATCACACCTGGAACGCGGATGCGCGGGTCATCCCCATCACGATGGGGGGACGCGCATGTGCGCCAAAAGTCTTGCATACTCACGTTTGTCAAATCTCTGCATATCAAAGCTCAAGAGAAAGTTGCAGCAACATCCAATCTATTGTTATCAGGTAGTATTGTTAGGCTTTGTGGATTCTATTTTTTTATGTCATACTTAGGCTGTGTTGAGTAAATGGGTTGAAATAAATACTAACATTCATGTACGTAACTATATCAGTAGAAAAAATGTTGCATGGCCATGCATACGCTAGAAAATTCCTAGCTCATTTATCTACCCAAACATCTTTAGCAAAAATAATTTTTGACGCCATGGACATATCTGATTTCAAAAGCAATAATCTCCATGAGTTGTTTAGGGATTTTGAAGGCTTTTTGAGTGTTTTTGCAAATAACTTGGAAAATATTAACTTTATTTTAAAAAGTTTATTACAAATATTAAAGAAAATTAAGTTGCGTACAACAAAATATTAAATACATTTCGCCGTAATAATACTGACTATTAAATGCTCTTTGATTATGAAGGTAGCGTGCAAGTCTCGTTGCAGGCGCTTTCCTTTGAATTATCTCCACTCCCTCATTGCGGCATTCTTTATACACAAGAAAATAGACTTTAATGTGTTTTGGTATATAGAAAATTGATCATTATTATATTTATAAACGAATGTAATAATCTTGGATGTATTAAGTACCGTATTTTTATTGTGTATAATTTTTTAAGCTTACCTACTTTATGGTTGTCGTGCTTTATTCGGTAAGGGATTGTTCACGTCATCAGTCTTGAAAAGATCGTCTATGGGTCAGCTAGCATCACCTCATTCATCAATTCCTTTTATTGGATCGTCATGATCTACAGGGCAATAGTTTCAATAGGGAATGCGGTGTGATATACTCCATTGCAGATATTGCAGCACGTCGTGCAGTTGATGCCTGCTTTCCGACACACACATCTTTCTCCCCAGTCAGTCTTACAGCTGCAAAACACTATGTTTAAAACTAAATCGGGATCCATTGCATCCAAAGTTGTGATGGGGACGAGGGTTTTCTCTTAAAGTTTCCAGCCTCAAAACTCAGTAGGTTTCCCCCGAGTTACAACGCCGAATGAAGACCGGTATTTGGCAGTAACAGCTAAAAGAAGCAGACGGAGCACAGCATCCGACCTGTCTCGTCAGTTATCTGCAGCCACGGGTACCACATTTTCAAGACAAACCATGTACAGACGTTTGGGAAATATTGGTTTATATTCTCGCAGGCCTGTCAGATGTGTTCCGCTTACGGCAACGCACTGACGGCGGCGATTAGCCTGGAGTAGAGAACATGCAATGTGGGCATCGTCACAGTGGGCGTGTGTGATGTTTTCCGAAGAGTCCAGGTTTAGCTTGCAGTCTGATTCACGTCGTACTTTCATATGGAGAACGGCAGGTACCCGTTACCACCAAGACAACATCATTGGATTACACAGTTACTGTGGAGCAGGATTTAACGTTTCGGGGGGGGGGGATTGTACTGGGCTCCAGAACAGATCTGCATGTTGAAATCGGAACCATCAACGGCCACATTTATCGGGACATCATTCTGGAAAAGCATGTACGTTTTTTAGGTGTGCCATGGCGCAGAATTTGTGTTTATGGATGACAACACCCGTCCTTTCCAAGCAAACATCGTAAATGAATGCCTTCAATCGTAGGATATCACCCGTATGGAATGGCCAGCATTCTCACCTGACTTGAATTCGATAGAGCATGTTTGGGACATGATTGGCCGACGAGTTGTAACCCGTCAACCACCTCCTACATGTGTACCGGAACTTGGGAGAGCATTGCTTGGTGAGTGGAGTAATCTTCCCTAAGATCAGCTCGATAATTTGATACTCAACATGCTTAGACGTTGTACGGACTGTATTTCATCGCATGGAAGACATACAATGTATTAACCATCATACCAATCATGTAATATTTTCGTTTTTGTAAAAGAGATATTTTATACAATTTTTCCAGGGAGCCAAAATCGTAGTTTTTATGAATGATATCCTACATACACCATCGTTTTTGTTCTTATTTTTTGTTTAATAAATGGGCTTTATGAATAAGTCACGTTTGTTTTGTTTCTGAACCTTTATTTGCCGAAACTAGCATTATGATTAATTTATGGACATATATATATATATATATATATATATATATATATATATATATATATATATATATATATATATATATATATATATATATATATATATATATGTATATATATGTATATATATATCTATATGTATATATATATATATATATATATGTATATATATGTATATATATATCTATATGTATATATATATGCATATATATGTATATATATATATGTATATATATGTATATATATATATATGTATATATATATATATGTATATATATATATGTATATATATATGTATATATATATATATATATATATATATATATATATATATATATACATATATATATATGCATATATATATATATACATATATATATATATATATATATATATATATATATATATATATATATATATATATATATATATATATAAAGTATACAAATGTACATTACTTAATAGGAAACAAAGAATGAGTAAAAAAATGTTAGGTGCTAAGCTGCACACAAAAATATTTACGATATAATATATATTTAAAATTAAAATAACTAAAAGGGATAGATGCAACCATTTAATACTCTAATAACAGAAATCTAATAACAGAATATATATATATATATATATATATATATATATATATATAAATATATATATATATATATATATATATATATATATATATATATATATATATATATATATATATATATATATATATATATATATATAAATATATATATATATATATATATATATATATATATATATATATATATATATATATATATATATATATATATATATATATATATATATATATGTATATATATATATATATATATATATATATATATGTACATTTGATTCACTAAATCACATCTTTCATTTTAATGCAAAGTAAAATTTGGAGAAAACGAGGAGAGATTGCAAAATCATTCTTAGTGAAATTTGGATGTATTCCTCGTAAGCAATAACAAAAGCTCCTACACTTACTTTTTACGATTCTACAGTTATTTTTCTCAGCATATTGTAGGGTAATACTAACATAAAATTGAATTGAAAAAAAAACTCTCTCAAAACCTATCAAATGCATTTATATCACAGCCTTCAGAAATGCATTCCCACTTACAATTTTCGATTTACCACAAAAAGGGGAATAGAAAGAGAAATAAAACTCAAATGAAATTCCTATAAACTGCATTCCTCAAATTTTTGAACTTAGATTCACAGAAGAGAAGGGTATCGCTTTGCATTAGGCGATAGAAGAAGAAAAAGGGGAAAATTTGATTACGGAATTTTTACCAGGAAAACGGCTGCTGTTAGAATGATTTAAATAAAAATACAAAGATTAATTTTTTTTTATCAGTTCATAATTCTCTCGGACCACATTTAACTGATATTAATAAATGTAATTATAAAGCGGGCAGAAATGAAACATGTAACACAGACACACACATATATATGCATGTAAATAAATAAATAAATAAATATATATATATATATATATATATATATATATATATATATATATATATATATATATATATATATATATATATATACATACAGTGGTACCTTGACTTACGAGTTTAATCCGTTCCATGACGGAGCTCGTAACTCGAAATACTCGTATCTCGAATCCATTTATTCCATTGAAATGAATGGAAATGCGATTAATTCATTCCGGGATCCCCCAAAACACCGCAATTTTTTGTAAAAAAATGGGCTTATAAATAACAAACATTGTATAAAAACGCAATACAATAGAATGTACTGCAATAAATTTGTTTTATTAAGTAAAATGTACAACATTTACCTTGGAGATCACACTTGAAGATGCTCATGAAAGAGGAGGAGAAAGGCTGAACTGAAAAATTACATCTTATTTCTTGATTTCTGACCTTTTTGACCCACTTTCCTCACTTTCGCTTTTATTATGTTGTATATTTCTTTTTTATTACTTCTTATTTAAATCAAAGACAACAGTATTAATTAATTTAAACTTATTCCTTATATTTAAAACGTGTAGTGGTTAGTATTGCGTTGTGTTAATAAATCTCCTAACTCAAACAATAACCTAGATTCTGTGGCTAACAGAAATTCACAAATGATTATTCACAAAACATAACAGACACAATTTTAACTGAGGGAAACAAACCAAAATTTTCATTCATTACTATTTACTCAAATTAATAAAATCTAATCACCTTAAGTTAAACAATAGAATTTAGAGAAATCTTATCTCTTTGCCTTAACTTACTTATACTTCAATATACACATACATATTAGTAATATCCCTCGTTCTACTTGTAAACATAAAACATTAAATTATATCCCTCATAAAAAAATTAATAATTATCACTTTGAACAACATAAAGAAATAAAATATGGCCACAATAAAAAGAAAAAAAATTTAGATTGACTGACCAAAAAAAGCTTCCAGACCAGAAAAAATTTTAAAAATTATTAAATTAAATTAAGCCATGGCTAAAAAAGAAAAAACTTATCTAATCGGATATCTTAAAAGCCTCGTGATCACTTCTATGCTCCATAGAACATCGGGAGAGTCAATACTCCACGTCCAGGGTCTTTGTTCAATCTTCTTCATAATGGCGTTCTTCGAAAATTGTCGTCAACTCCGATCAAACGGCAGCATTGATCAGTGCAGGGACATCCAGAAGAGCTTCCGTCAGCCCTACCACCAGGAAAAAGGAAAAGTCTTCGTATTTTTTGTGTGCTGCCCTTTTATAATCTTTTTTAGTCCATCCCACGTGGTACTTTTAATTATATCATCTGTGCTGTTAATCGCCTCAAGCATGTCCAAAAGCTTCCCTGACCCTCTCACATCCGGCTACAACCATATGGGGAAACCCCATGTGGTCCACTTATCAGCATATTTCTTTGCAAAAAGTGGGCAAAATCGTCTCTTTTTTTTTAATGCAACTGAATAAAGTGTATCGCTATTTTTTTAAAGATCCTCGAGAAGCACTTCTGTGTTTCAAACCAATACGTGATGATTTAAAATATATATATAAATATATATATATATAAAGGAAAAAAAATAAGCGTATAAAACTTAAAAATAAAAGGGGGAAAATAAATAAAATACTAAACAAAGCTTAATTTTAAAAAAAACTTTACCTTGCGTCAGTCAATCCACATGAAAAAAAATTAAAATAAATTGAAATTGTCAGTCAATCAAACACTAAACACATTAAATTCTTGCATGTTACATTTAGTACATAAAACATGATTTATCATTTGCTCAACTTTCATGAGTGTCACTACAATTATTTCGCGCGAAAATTAAACTAATGACACTCATCAAAGTTAAACAATGGGTGGAGAAAATTATTAAGGTATTTAATTCACTGTATATTTAATTTAAATTATTTAATTTATAAAGCGATACACAACAATTACCAGCTACTCTCTTAAATTGAACGAGTGAGACACGGAAGGTGGGCGATTGTTCCATCGTTCACTGTGGCTGTAATGTCCAGATTCTTCTTTCTGAGAATTCAAAGAACGTTTTCTCAGAATCCGTAGAAGGGGGAGAGCTTGCGATCCTAGGACCAAGATCATCCCATCCCTTAGACCCCATGGGGAGTTCCGATGTGGGGGAGGGAATTGAAGCTATCTCTCTGCGAGAGAGGTTGGCCGCTTTTCGGTTTCTGAGGGCGACTCAAGTTTGGGCAGAGCAAGCTGCCCCGGGTGGTAATTGTCCAGTGTTAAAATCCCGGTTTGACACTGGATAGTAGTCTCAGAATAATATGTATACAATTTTATAGTTATTGTACATAAAGGTTGTAAATATTATATACTTCTTGTATCCTCATTTGATGAGCACGTAACATGGCATTCGTTGCTCAAACTAGCGGTGGGATATCTGAAGCTTGCTCGTATCTCGAATTTTAGCTCCTAACTCGAAGCAAAAACTCTACCGAGAGAATTCTCGTATCTCGAAACAATCGTAAGTCGAGACACTCCTAAGTCGAGGTACCACTGTATATATATATAAATATATATATATATATATATATATATATATATATTATTACATGATTAAAAATATTTTACGCTATTAAAAAAAGTCACTTTTTTTACATTTTTTTCAATTCCACTTGAGTTGTTTTTTCCATAAAACCTGCGCCATAAACACAGGTTCTCAACGATTTATTCCAGAATTCACGAATAAAAGTATCCAAGCACAGTCCTCAGATGTTTTGCCTGAAAATACGAAAACTTATGAAGTTACTGTACAAATTTCATCGGACGAAAGCAATTCGTAACACAAAAGGATCCGATCAGTTCTAGAAAACGAAACAAACTAATAAGGCGTCTAATTGTATACATTTTTTTATTTTATTCCTGAATTTCGTATATTTTACAATTGAAAAAAAGACGTTGATTCAATTAAATTTCAAGAGACTGCCTTCTATTTTAAATTTATAAGATTATGATTTTCTTTATGTTTCAAAAAATAAAAAAAATATTTAATTTTTCAATTATCTATTTTTAAAAAAATATTATATGCATTTTATAGGCAAACACAAGTCGATGAACTTATCCATCACTTTATCATATTCCCTTTGTCTTTTTTCCATGACAAAGTCAGGAACGCATCTTTCGTGCAAAAGAAGGATATATATATATATATATATATATATATATATATATATATATATATATATATATTTATATATATATGCATTAAATACCATCGTTCTTAGATCAGAAATGGGCTCGTTAGATATGTGTACAGGAAAGTTCTTCTATGAGTTTCAAGAAGGCGGGAGAATGTACAATTCCCAAATAGCTGCCACTGGAGGTGCTCATTAAAATTTGAGGTGCCCCGTATTGGAAAATAATATAAATTACTTAGTTTTCTCTCATTTGTTATGATAAAAACCATAATTTCCTTGATGTCTTTCTTCAAAAATGAAGTTTTAATACATATATTTGACAGTAAGCAGCTTATCAACAAACATTTTAGGGATTACTTTAAAACATTCTGTAATAAAAAATATTTAAAGTGTTTTAAAGGCAAGTAGAGAATCATACATTTATAACATTACAAGTACCTCTTAAGATGGATTATTTGTGGAAAAAGTCATATTTTAAGCATTTCATGGAAATATTCTTGTAAAAATTTAAAAAATAAAATGTCTATTATAAATTATTATATGTAAAATTTTTTAATGAAATAAATATCAATATATAAAGAATAATTCGTGTATCATTATGCTGTCTGGATTTCTGTTGAAGTTTTGTATTGGCTTTATTTTACGGTGTACTAAATTTTTAATATGAGAGGGAATTTATAATTTCAACTAAGAAGGAAAAAAAATTGGTTAGCTTGTGAATTTGTCAAGATAATTATGTCCAGTCTGTATATTCTTTTAATTCTAGTATCGTTTTGTCAATATTACCAATTGCTTATGTACTACTTTTAAATCGCGTGTGTGTAATTCTCTCACTCTGTGTGAGGGTATATTTTTTTACGGTTTGTATAAAACTTTATATATATATATATATATATATATATATATATATATATATATATATATATATATATATATATATATATATATATATATATATATTTATATATTTATTTATATATATATATATATTTATATATATATATATATATATATATATATATATATATATATATATATATATATATATATATATATATATATATATTTATTTATACACGAGCGTGCATATTCGTTAATTGATAAACTTGATCTTTATTGAGCGCAAAATGTACTTCCATCATCTCGCATGTTGGGACAATATCCTTAAACATGCATGGAGGCAATTAACGCAAACAGTATATTTCGTACTCCCGATTTTTGGACTGCAAAAATAAATTTCACGCAAGTACAGATGGAGATGACAGCGGCGGTATCCCCCTAATAAACTAGGTAGGACAGACAGCAGAGTGGATTAAATTCGTTCCACCGTTTGCTTGGAAACTTGCCAGACGAATAAATTACTGAAGGACACAATAATCTGTTGTCTTCGTGTTCTATAAATGGTTTGGGTTCAAAGGCGATTGCGACACTCCAATACATCAAGAAGGAAAGAGAGACAAAGGAACTTCCTCTAGCCATTAAAGATCATAAATTAGTTAATTTTCGTGGCTAAAGTGATGAGCTCCGTTAATTACTCCACAAAAGCTTACTGCTCATTGTATTGTAGCTTGAGGAGAAGATATTAATTTTCGGCCTCGATACAATACTTAAATTTTTATTTATGGTGCATTGTTTCAGCCTTTTTATTCTTTCTAATCTCTGAAACGCAATTTTCGCAGTAATATTTTGGTGTAATCTTAGCAGTTCCAAATTGGTTTACCGTATACCATTTTCTACATATTCTTTGAGGTCTTTGAAGTAAGTCATGCTACTATTCCGAGGATACTAACATTAAATACAGACAAAAAGATATTGTTTATAAAACCGTATTTTGTTTCTGGAAAAGCACAAAAATTAAAATCATAATTCCAAAGCAAGTATTTACTAAAAATTCAAAAATTAATTTTCGGCTTTCGGAGGGGTAATAATTAAATCGTAAAATGCATAAAATTTTATTTTGAAATTATAAAATCGCTTTTTACTATCAATAAATAAATAAATAAGTAAATTACATATATATATATATTATATATATATATATTAAGTAAAGACTGTAAGTAGACGATAAAAATTATGTTAATTCCAAGTGAGTATAAATTTATGAGTTCAAAAAATGATCATAAATATTCTAAAATAATACAATATATTATAAATATATTATATTATGTGAAGATATATAAATTAAATAATATAAAAATATAATATAAATAAAATAATATATAGATAAAAAAATATAAAATTATGTAATATATTTTTAAAATACTATAATATAGTTTATAAATAATAGCTGTAAAATTTAGAATTAAATGAAAATAAACATAAAATATAAATTTATGCCTGAACATTTAAAAATAATGGAATACATATATTTTTTTAAAATAATGTCCTAAAAAGAGATATAAATTGGAAACTTATCAATAAATTTCGTGCAAAAATTATATTTCGCAAAACATACATCCTAATGTCATCTTTTATTATGTTTCAAAAATGGTAGACATAATATTTATCATTTAGCATTAAAAATAACAGTTTTATAAAAAAGTTTTTATATAAGACGAAATTTTTGCTTTCCTTTTAAATTATAAGAATTATAATAATTCATTCAATTTGTCAAAAAACAAATGTTACTGTCATTGAGTGAACAAAATGATTGTTGATTCTAAAGAATTTAATACCGAGCGAAAATCATTTTAAAATAAACACATAAACATATCTTGCAATAATTTTACTTCCTCATTTTGTATATTCTCTTCAGATTAATACATTTGTAGTATTGAAAACTGTATTCCTTATAACGTTTTCATTTCTGCTACCATGAAATTTTTTACAATCATATTACTTAAAATAATAGAAACTCGAAAGCATGTGTGTGACAAATATTTAAACATCATTATAAAAATACTATGTAAGATACAGACTTGGAATAAAATCACTATAACATGCAATATGTAGTAAAAATTATTAAAAAAATCACTATCAAATTAAATGTTTTTCAATGCATTCTCGTTTTATTTAAAGTTATTTTTTGAGTGAATTATCTCTTTAGTGTTTTCCGTTGTATATAAAAAAGGAAAATTCTTTTTAAATTTTTAGTATCTGTATAAAATGTTAAGTATGATAGCTATATTTACATTTTTACATTTTATGTTTTTAAGAACCATTAGTTCTTATGTGATAATTTCACATTAAAATTCCTTATTTTAATTTTTTTTGGCAAGTGTAAAATTTAATTGCAATGACCACAAATTATAAGAAATCATATTATAACATACACAAATTATAAGATACCCAAAAAGTTCGGTTATCACTTGAATAAAACTTAGTGCAATTTTCTTTCGATTTATTAAGTACACTTCTGGAAACTTCACGTTAATTCCGTGAGTAGAAATATAAAGAAAACATTTTTGAAAATTTATTTATCTTTTGCAAACTTTTTGAAATGAATAATTTTAAATTATAACATATGAGAGAAAAAACAATTTATTGATTAACTAATAAATAGCATCAAAATTCTTTATTACGTTGAATGAGTAAATTCTGAATATAGATTTAGGGAGAATGTAATTGTTGAGTCAGCTTTACACAAAATTATTAATTTTATACTCCATGGACGGTAAGAGCATGGTAACATTATTTAATTTTTACAATGTCTACTCTTGCTTTACCATGTATAAACAGACACAAAAAAAATTTGCATGCATTTTCAAATATAAAATATGGGAAATTCTTCCTAATAATGTGGGAAAAATAATTACAATTCATTCCATATTAAATTTTCGCCTCGCAGAACTTTTATTAACCAAATATGTCTTTACGCTATAGAGCGTTCATTAGTCGGCACGCTTTAATTGCGGTAAATATTAATCACTGTGTATCTCGATAATTACATACTGCATTTTACCTTTTTCTTCAAGAATACGATATTATGCGGTTTAACACACTTCAGAGAACACAACATATAAAGATCCCTTCGCTGCTAAAGCTTTCACCAATAGTATTATTATTAGTAGTATATATTCCTGCTATGAAAAAGAAGAAAATCTTAATTATTGATGGAAATTATTGGTTATTTATTTAGTCGTCGGTTTCTTGGATGTTATTTAGTTCTTTAAGTTTCCGTTCAAACATATCTACACGAATATAAATTTGCTGCCTAAGCTTATTCGTAAGCTAAAATTCTTTTAATCTTATGACACAGCAATTGAGCATATATATATATATATATATATATATATATATATATATATATATATATACTCATTGTGGACAATTTATAATAACCACTTACTCAGTACACTGTTGGGACAACATACTACTGAGAGTCTATCTCGTATGGACTCAATGAGATTTTGGTAGTTGGCTTTAAGAATCCAAGATAAAATACAATGAGCTTCACTTTCCATTACTCTATGATGTAATGGATCTAGATCCAACTGTCTCATACCGTAGATGTCTTCAACCTCATTCCACCAATGTTTAATTGCATTGAAATCTGGGGATGATACACATAAACTATGCAAACTGAAGTATCCATAATGTTTTTCAAGTCATCTGTGGACAAAATGGATTTTAAGGCATGCAACACTTCATGCTCTAGATATTCATGTCCAGTGGATACACCGTTAAGATAGGCACAGTTAGAGACAAAATTAGAATACCTTTGACACGCAAACCTAGTTTCAAACGAATTTATCCGCCCCCAAAAATGCAACGAAAACTTTCCCTAGACCCTAACATTGACTCCACCAGGTTGAAGTGATGTAGCAGTGCAATTAACGTCCACGCTATTCTCCATATTCAAATTCCGCCGTCTTCAATTTGTTGTTGAAAACGTAATTCATCGAACAATATTACCCTTTACAATTCATATAATGTCACATACTTGTCATCCTGAGTGATCTGGACATGTTTGATTTTGTTCGCTGCATATAGCAAAGACTTTCGAACAGGCCTTCGGATTATCTATCCGGTAAGCTGTAACAGGCTGCAAACAGTATATTGAGATGGATTTGGAGGGAGTCCATTGTAAATAATACTTGCAACGTGACATTTTGTCCATCTGTTGAAATGGACAAATCTGAAAATTCTCTTCTCAGCTGAGTATCCAGCAGCCGGTGACGACAGCGCGCATTACACTGATATCCGGTATATATATATATATATATATATATATATATATATATATATATATATATATATATATATATATATATATATATATATATATATATATATATAGGTGGTTATCAAAATAATGGAAAAAACTATCAATATTAGTGTTTATGAATGCGCTTCGTATTCCTTAAAAATAATTCTGGCAACCGGTATTTTTATATAATATAGTGTATGTATTATTCTACTGTCAGGTAGCAATGATGAAGCTAAGGACATCGTGCTTTTGGGGGGAGTAAAATGTCAAAACTTGCACACCTTGCAAAAAGGACAAATTGTTGCGCGTGAAAATTGGAGTATCTCTTGCTTCAACCCCAGGCTAATGGGGTTTTTTCGAGCTATGGTATCGAAAGTCATGATAGCATACAGAGTGCACTGGAAAACAAACTTTACCAAACAGACGAAAGGGAGAGCTGAGTGAAAGAGACGAACGAGGCATTGAAGCGTATTGTGACATGCAGAATGGAAACAACTGCAACTAAAATGACCGAAGAGCTCAATCTGCATCTGCATGTTCCGCTATCAACCATTAGAAGTAGAAGGGAATTTCACAAATAAAGCATTTACGAAAGAGTAGCTATTCCTAAGCCACTTGTAATATATGTCAATACAAAATATCGTACAAAATGGTGCCACGTGCGCAAATACTGGTGGAGTAATACATCGAAAAGCGAAATTTGGTCCAACAAATCATTTTCCACATTGTTCCTCGCAACAGGACGGGCGTATGTCTATAGAATACCTACACATGCGTAAGTTTCTGGTTATCTCATCTCAACTGTCAAGCATGGAGGTAGATCTATCAGTGTTTTGGATGACATATCATGATTTTCTTCAGGCCCTATTGTAAGCCTAAAATGGAGATTGAATGGGAAGGCCTATGTAGATATTTTAGCTCAATAGTCCATAATATGGTGCAAACATTCTTTTTTGCAGTAGATGTCGTTCTCCAGGATGATAATTCCCCTATACATACAGCTAAATATATCAAGTATTGGTTTGAAGAGCATGAAAATGAAGTCAAATATCTTATCTTGACCTGTACAATATCCTAATATATATCATCCAACCACTGTAATTTGTATAAGCGGATAGAGCTAGGTATAGATATCCACCACAGCATCTTTACAGGAACTTTCATGATTTTTCCCTTAAGAATGGTATAATATATTTTTAACCATTATTCATGATTTGTATAATCCAATTCCAAGGTGAATCAGGTGGTATAACATGACAAATGTGAACATGTACCTTATTAATAAAGGTTTTCATGATGTTTCTTAGTGTTTCCATTATTTTGATAACCACCTGTATATATGCATATATATGTGCGTGTGTGTGTGTGTTGCTCTCCGTTTCCGGCTTCATACAACAAAAAATAAATTAGGGTGATTTCATAAACATATAGTTCAATATTCATATTAAGAAAAAAATTAAAACATAAGGAAATAACATTAAGGAGAAATATTATAATTAATCAAAACGTTACTTAAAATGTGATAACCTAGGACGAGATGCAATGAATTAAAACTTTCAAAATTTTATTAGGAATATTTCTATCTCTGCCACACCACAAATAATAAATAACATTATTTTTTATAATACTCTGATTTAAAATATAAAACAAATCAGAAAACACTTTAAAAAAATCTCGCTGTAACTAAAAAATATCCGGAAGTCCGGATAATCGAATTTTAATCCGCATATATCGAGAGGAGAAATATTAGACCGGTTATATTAGTGTTATAAAAGCAGTTGATAATATTTTCAAAGCAGAACTTATGGAATTCAGGCTGTAAACGCACTAACCGCTTGCTCTATATTACACTACAAAAAGATAGTTAATAAATTTATGGAAAGTAATTTTAAACAAATTATGCGAATAATTAAGAGTTATTAAATTAGACCATAGTACGTAAACATTATTTTTAGATAATAGTATATATATATATATATATATATATATATATATATATATATATATATATATATATATATACTTATATATTCTTAAATACAGGAACATTACAAGACTTTTCTCTAAACAGCTATTAATAAAATATATCTTGGTTATGCAGAAATAAAATTATTAAAATATAGAATAAAAGTTATCCATCAGTTAAATTTCAAAATCATTTGTAAAAGATTTTACCCTTTTATTTATTAATATAATTTTCACATGGTCAGAATTGAAAAATCTGAAAAAAAACTTTTGTTTATTGGAAGCTCCTTTTTAAAACACTAAAATTAATTTTCTTTCAGCAATATTCATTTAATTGATGAATATTACTTGAAAGGATTACTCCTCAGATAAAAAATTAATATGCTTTATCCAGAATTGTTTCATTCCAGTTTTAATTTCGGAGAATTTTTCCCATGAAATAAAAAAAAGAAAGAAGCATCAACATATGAGAGTAGCTAAATGATGTGTGAGTTATACTAACAATTAAAAGTTGTAACTTATTGGATGAATTAAAGTTTTTTTGAGACAAGGTACAAAATTATAAGTATTTATGAATATAAATGAAATGGGATCTCCGAATCATTGACTGGAAACATTTTTTCTATTAATTAAACAATCTCCTTTAAAAAAACATGATTAATTCCAGTGTGTGACATTACTCGTAAATGCATGACGCTGTCTCTTTGCAAAAGCGATTATTTTTTTTTATTTTTTTATGTTACAAATTTGCGTCTATATAGAAAAAGACAACTGTCTCTGAATCTTCAATTTGAAATATACCCTTTTTTTACATTGATCATTTGAATTTTCTTATTTTTAAAAATATATAAATGCAGTTGTGTAGTATTAACGTCTAAATAAAGGATTCTGTCATGTTTTAAAAGAGAAATTTATCTTTTAACTTTGTAGAAGTTACAAAATTAGCGTTTCTTTAGCAAAATATTGAATATGTCAATAGTATCATATTTGATTCCATTTGATATTAATTTTTCAATATTTATATGTGTTAATATATTTAAAAAGATTTATATTTAAAAATGAAAAACATGGTATTTTTAGAAATGCTATATATAATCTATATAAGGAAAGTGGAAAAAGTTTGATTTAAAATATCCGGGTTATCGTCCAATTCATATCTGTTTAATCAGTTTAAAAGAGTTCTGAGAACTTAGACCGGAATTTCAATTCAATGTAAGTAAATTTTGAATACGATAAACACAAAAATTAACTTATCGATGCTTGGATGTAGAATATAAACAATGTTTTACTTTCTAATTACATGTAATTTCGTCAAATTACTGCATTTTTCATTAGCAAAATTTCTGAATAGATGTGAAGTACTCACAGTATAGTAAAGCACTTATAAACAATACATTCGTACCTACATAGTTACAACAAAACTTTAAAAGGAGAAAAATTTGCATTTCCTTTGAACATGTCAAAATTATTTTTGCAATTTTCTGCGGAAGTTAATTTATTTTATGAATAATGAATGAAAATTTTGTGTGTGTAATTTACTGCCATTTCGCATTTTTAATATAAGACGTTCAGTTATATTGTCTAGAGATAATTCTGTTAAACTTACGTCAGTTAAAGGAACTTTGTGTTTCGATGCTAAAGTAAAATAAATGTGAAATTAAGTATCATTAATATTCGTAAATTTTCTGCGTCAGCGAAATATTTTTTTCAGTCACCGGAGAACTTTTATAATTTCATAATATATAATAAATCGTTAGGAACATATTTCGCAATTTCCCTTAGGAGTTGTTTGTAACAAGTCGAAAGTTTCAGTTGTTAACAGCTGCAATGATAAGTAAAAGTCCCGTTAAGTCTTATTTTGAAATATATTTCTGAATGGGATATATTTTAATATAAAAATTTGCATTTCAAATGTATAAGAAAATTTAGCATCTTTAATTTGAATACTTAACAATTGATCGGTTAGTTAAAATGATAGAAACCTAAAGGAAATATTCAGTTTTTTTATTATTTAATCGCATTCTGGAAGAAAGGTCACATATAAAATAGCTTTGCGATCGGGAAGATTGACAAGTCGCTTTGTTATATAACTGGACTATAGTAACATAACTATTAAGAGTAAAAAAAATATTATAGTAAAGAGTATAATAGTAAAAAACTCTTAAGATATACTTTTTCTTCATAATACATTTCTTTTAGATATTGATATTTATTCTACTATAAAACTGGAATACAATGTTCTAAAAGTACGTTAAAGCGATAGTTTATCCAGTTCAAAATTTCAGAATTATCAAAAAAAATTTCAATTGAACGTTTACACTTGTAGCAACCTATTTGGAATATTCGCTGTGAATAGCTGCATTTGATTATTATTTATCTTGTAATAAAATGGCTTAAGCTTTTTTATGTGGATAAAATTAAAAAAAGAAGATATACAACATCACAAGGGAGAATGTGTTCGTATTGTTTAGACCTTGTAACAGTTAAAGAGTATAACCTTTTTTTCTGTGTTTTAGCTACTTTTCAACAATTAAATTTACGTGAATTTTGTTATTTTGAAAAAAATAAAACTTTAATTTTAATAACTATAGTGTATCACAGTAATTGTTGTAACATGTTAATAGATATTCGGTAAATAATTTCAAATATCGATTAAGCTTTTAATAATATGTTGGTATTAAAAAATATAGTTAAATCCACAATGAATTAAGAAATAACACATTTAAAAAAGTAATCTCACACTGCCAGATATGTTAATGAAATTTTGAAATGTAAGTGCCAGGTGGTTTTCAAAATGTGTTCAACTCAAATCTTTTAACTGAATACAGGAGAGAGAAAAATAAGTTGATATAAAAATTAGCGACAAGGCGAGGAATTTAATCATATCACAAAAAAAACTTATTTTCAATTCTAATATTTTTTATTGCAAGATTTATGTATAGAAACGTGAAGAAAACATTGGATTTCTTTTTATGCTTTAACATGTTAATGATATATATTAGGAAAATAATTTCAAATATCGATTTCAGCTTTTAATAGAAATTTCATATTAAAAATATAATTGAATCCAGAAATAATTAATAAATAGTACTTTTATAAAAAGTAATGTCACATTGGCAGATATGCCCATGAAATTTCAAAATGTGAGTGTTCAGGTGGAGAATAGTAAACTCAAATTTTTAGGCAGAATACATGACAAATAAATGAAGTTTAGTTAAAATGTAGCACCAAAGCGAGGAATTTAATCATATCGCAACAAAAACCTGAATTTCAATTCTATTTATTTAATTTTTTGCTGCGAGATTTAGGTTTAGAAACGTGAAAAAAACCATTGAATTTCTGTTTACGTTTAACATGTTGATGAGAGATATCTGGAAATTTCAAATATCAATTTCAGCTTTTAATAAAAAATTCGTATTAAAAAATAAAATTGAGTCCTCAAAGAATTAATAAATAGTATATTTATAAAAAAGTAATGTCACATTGCCAGATATGCTGATGAAATTTCGAAATGTGAGTATTCAGGTGAATAATAGCGAACTCAAATTTTAGACAGAATACATGAAAAAAATTAAGTTTAGATAAAATGTAACGACAAATCAAGGAATTTAATCATATCACAACGAAAAACTGAATTTCAATTCTATTTATTTATTTATTTATTTATTTATTTATTTATTTATTTATTTAATGCTGCGAGATTTAGGTTCAGAAACGTGAAAAAAACACATTGAAATAAAAATTCCGTATTAAAAAATAAAATTGAATCCACAAAGAATTAATGAATGGTAATTTTATAAAAAGTAATGTCATATTGTCAGATATGCTCATGAAAATTCAAAATGGTAGCATTCAGGTGGATAATAGTGAACTCCAATTTTTATGCAGAATACATGAAGAAGAAAAAAAAATGAAGTTTAGATTGAAATGATTGAAAAAAAATGAAGATTAAATGTAGCGACAAGACGAGGAATTTTATCATATCGTAACAAAATCCTAAGTTTCAATTCTGTTTATTCATTTATTTATTTATTTATTGCTGCGAGATTTAGATTCAGAAACGTGGAAAAAAAACATTGCATTTTAACATTGCATAAAAACATTCTTTACCATGCTGATGGGAGATATCAGGCAAACAATTTCAAATATCGATTTCAGCTTTTAATAAAAATTTCGTATTAAAAAATAAAATTGAATCCAAAAAGAATTAATAAATGGTAATTTTATAAAATGTAATGACATATTGTCAGATATGCTCATGAAACTTCAAAATGCGAATATTCAGGTGAATAACAGTGAACTCAAATTTTTAGGCAGAATACACGAAGAAGAAAAAAAAAATAAAGTTTAGATGAAATGTAGCGACAAGACGAGGAATTTTATCATATCGTGACAAAAACCTAAATTTCAATTCTATTTATTTATTTATTTATTTATTTATTTTTTGCTGCGAGATTTAGGTTAAGAAACGAGAAAAAAAACATTGTATTTCTTTTTATGCTTTAACATGTTGATGAGAGATATAAGGAAAATAATTTCAAATATCGATTTCAGCTTTTAATAAAAATGTCGTATTAAAAAAAATTGAATCCACAAAGAATTAATAAATAGTTCTTTATAAAAAGTAATGTCATATTGTCATATATGCTCATGAAACTTCCAAATGTGAATATTCAGATGTATAGTAGTGAACTCAAATTTTTAGGCAGAATACACGAAGAAGAAAAAGAAATGAAGTTTAGATAAAATGTAGCGACAAGACGAGGAATTTTATGATAACGTGAAAAAAACCTAAATTTCAATTCTATTTATTTATTTATTTATTTATTTTCTGCTGCGAGATTTAGGTTAAGAAACGAGAAAAAAAACATTGTATTTCTTTTTATGCTTTAACATGTTGATGACAGATATAAGGAAAATAATTTCAAACATCGATTTTAGCTTTTAATAAAAATGTCGTATTAAAAAATAAAATTGCATCCACAAAGAATTAATAAATATTTCTTTATAAAAAGTAATGTCATATTGTCATATATGCTCATGGAACTTCCAAATGTGAATATTCAGTTGGATAATAGTGAACTCAAATTTTTAGGCAGAATACACGAAGAAGAAAAAAAAATAAAGTTGATGATAAAATGTAGCGACAAGACGAGGAATTTTATCATATCGCAACAAAAACCTGATTTTCAATTCTGTTTTAACTTTTTTTTTAATGCGAGATTCAGGTCCAGAAAACATTTTTAAAAAAATCAGGAAATGCGACTTACAGTATGGGAAGTCCTGGTGGTAATTTTCCCCGAAACAATAAACACACAGACACACAAGCGTGAGTGAAGAAAACAAGCAAGACCACCTTGTCATGTCTATTTGTAAACGTTTACGTGGGGCGGTCACGCTCGATTGCGGAGCCGTTATTCCTGTTTCAACGGAGCCGCGATGAGTTGCGCCCCTTTTGATCCATTCTCCCGCCGAACGAAGTTGTAATAACAAGGAGTGACCGACAGGCGGGGGCTTGGGGAAAGTGTTATACGCCACTAGCGCCACTCGGAAACGTCATTTTATACCCCTGGCGCATTTGCGCAAAAGGAGATGATTCCCGGGATTGTTGAGAACTGCGAGATACACACATTGCTCTCAGAGCCAGGATTTTCGGTTTTCTCAGAGTCTGTAGTTTTCAGGCCGTAACCTTGTTAAATTTTGAATTAAAGAGAGGAGATCAAAATCATATTACCGGGGAATTAACTTAGACATTTTCTGTACGTCTCTCATGCGATATGAGGCAAATCATTATTATTACTTATTTAATTATGCTTTTCTTATTTGTACAAGGTCACTCAATGTCTTCATTAACACAAAAAAAAAACATTTTATAACAAATAAACTAGTTTGTGGTACATTATTTTCTAAGTTTCAGGTGATGAAGCTTCAAAACATATTTCTTATCTTGGCACTTTCTTCTGAGAGCTATAATTTTCGGTTTTCTCAGAGTCTCTAGTTTTTAGGCCGTAACCTTGTTAAATTTTGAATTAAAGAGTGGAGATCAAAATCATACGACAGGGGAATTAACTCAGACATTTTATGTACGTCTTTCATGAGATATCTAAGGCAAATCATAATTATTAGTTATTTAATTATACTTTTCTTATTTGTACAAGGTCACTCAATGTGTTCATTAACACACAAAAAAAAAACATTTTATAGCAAATAGACTAGCTTGTGGTACATTATTTTCCAATTTTCAGATGATGAAGTTTCAAAAAAATATTTCTTATCTTGGCACTTTCTTCTCTAAGAGCTATGATTATCAGTTGTCTCAGAGTCTACAGTTTTCATCCCGTAATCTTCTTGAATTTAGATTTAAAGGGTGTAGATGAAAATTATGCGACCGGGGAACCAACTGCAACGTTCTCTGTACGTTTTTATTGCGATATGAAGCAAATTATTACTATTATTTATTTAATTATAGTTTACTTATTTGTACAGAGTTACCCAATATCTTTATTAACAAAAAACAGAGATTGTAATGGAAAGACTAGTATTTAGCACATTGTTTAGATATGTTACTACAATTTTCAGATGATGAAACAAACTCTGTAGCTTGAGAGAATCATATTTTTTATATTAGCATTTTATAAGCTGATATATATGTACTGAGATATAATAATATCAATGTCGTCATTACCAAAAAAACATTTTGTAACAAATAGAATAGTTTGTGGTAGATTATTTTCCAGTTTTCAGATGATGAAGCTTAAAAGAATATTTCTAATCATAGAACTTTCTTCTGAGAGCTATGATTTTCGATTTTCTCAGAATCTACAGTTTTCATCCCTTAACCTTGTTAAATTTATATTTTATATATATATGAAAGAATTTTGCAAGAATGTCTCCAGCCCAGCTGTAGATTTCGGATGTGGATCCCTGGTCCATAAGCGTCGCTCTAACTTGTCCCACAAATGTTCTGTGGGGTTTAGGTCGGGACTCTGAGCAGACCAGAGAAGACGTTTTATATCCATGTCTTCATACCATTACTTGATAGAGACTGTAACACGACATAGAGCGTTGTCGTCCTGGAAGTAACATTCGGCCATTCCATAAAAATGTCAGAGCTCAGGAAGTACCTGATTGTCCAAAATGTTCATGTAGGCGTTCAATTTACCAGGAACAACATGCAAAGATCCCAAAAACTACCACGAAATACACCCCCAAACAAGCACACCACCACCACCGAACTTGAGAGTTGGAACGATGCACTCGGGTGACTGACGCTCGCTTGGCAATAGCCAAACCCAATCACACCCATCCGACTGTTTAGAACGTGTAACGTGATTCGTCGCTCCAGAAAAACCTATTCCCTGTGGTCCACAGTCCAACTGCTACGTTGCAAACACCACGCGAGTCTTCCGGCTTTTTTGGATGGCATGATGTTTGGTTTATGTGCGGAAACACATCTGTGGATATTCAGGGCGTGCAGTTCTTTTTACAAAGTATTGGGGTGCACCGTAGAAATTTACTGTTGATGAGTTGGAGCGGTTTTGTATGGTTCTTACGAACCTCACGCTTCAGGACACACCGATCCCGTTCGGTCAGCTTAAGGGAATGGCCAACGTGTACAGTTCGTGTCGTAACTCCCGCAGTCTTCTACTCTTTCACAGCATCACCAACAGTTGACTGCGGTTGCGATAATTCTACCGGAATTGCGGGAAAAGACTTGCCACTAATGGGACAACAACTATAACACCTCTTGTAAAGTCACTAAGTACCTTTTATTTCGACATAGTGTCACGATTTCACACAGAACTAACGATGTTACGACTTCGCGTATCGTATTTAACTTATAATATATATATATATATATATATATATATATATATATATATATATATATATATATATATACAGATGGTGGACAAAATAATACGAACACCTGTGAAATAATGGAAAACTTTATTAATAGGGGGTTTGTGATTTCTACACCATTGGCGTCTCTTGAAAGCATTAGTTGCTGTCACCAAGGGTTTACGAATTGCCACTCTGCCATAAATGTTCGCAGCATGAAGTTCCCTTTTGACAGTTTTTGTTGAAACGGGGTCCTGGAGATGACTGTTCATTTCGGATGTTATCTCGGATAACGATTGCATGTGCATTCGGGCTACTATGCGCTTCAAGACCCGTTTATCCTATCAATTAAAGGACAATCAGCAAGCTTGGCTTGCTGATAGCCCTTTAGCAAGCTTGGACTATCGGCCACTGTTGTGCTTTGAAGACGTCGTCTTACCCTCTTTCGTGTACGCTGTCATAACGGCTGATACCGTACTCCTTGAAAACACCAAAAAGGTTTGCTGTTTCCGTAACAGATGCTCCACTTAAACGCGCTCCAACTATCATTCATCTTTGGAACTCTGACAGGTCTGACATTTCAACTTATCACAGAGAGTTCGATAGAAGCATGCAACGTAGGTGACTGCAGTTGAGAGACTGATACCTTCCTCTTCACGCTCACTAGGTGGCAGACTTCTGTTGCAGGTGGCGCGGCTGTACTGCAGGTGTGAAATACGTCATACTTTTTCACAGGTGTTCGTACTATTTTGTACTCCATCTGAATATACATAGATAACAGGTCACGTGCGAGCATTGGAATTCCATAAGATTAAGACATGCAATCGGATTTTATGCAAATCCGCTGTCGTCCGGTCCATTATTGCAGGGTAGTATATATCTATATATATATATATATATATATATATATAACCCCATGCGACTTCTTCTTTTGGGGATATATGACAGATCTTGTGTTGATACCATCTTTCCCTACAAATTTGCCCGAACTTAAAGAACGTGTTTGGGAAGAAATGGCATATTTCAATGATATTGCACGGGTGCCTAAAGGAAGTCATATCGAACACCTGAGTAAAAAAAAGTTAATATATTTCTTTTACAATGACATATCAATTATAACTTTCTCTTTGTAATTATGGAAAAAATTAAATTGTGCAATCGGATGATTCCTTCCTGATAACCCTGTATATATATATATATATATATATATATATATATATATATATATATATATATATATATATATATATACACTGCTGGCCACCCGAATTGCAACACCAAGAAAGACAAGAGATATCACAACAAAATTTATTTTGTAGATAACATGTTGACCAAGTATCAAATGATTAAATTTATAGATTTCTGTGAAGTGTGGTTCCTGCCAAAATCAGTAGCCAGAGTAGCCGCCATTGTTGGAGATCACCGCTGCCACACGCCTCGGCATTGATTCAAAGAGACTTTGGATGAGTTCTTGGTATACAGCAGACCAAGCAGCTTCCATACGTTGCCAAAGTTGATCTGCTGTGGCAGCTGGGGATGGAATCTGGGTCAATCGTAGAGCAACCATGGACCATATGTTTTCTATCGGCGAAAGATCCGGAGAGCGAGGCGGCCAGGGAAGCAATTCAATCTGGCGAATGACGAAGAACCGTTGGATAATGCGTGCCACGTGTGGTCGCGCATTGTCCTGTTGAAATACGGCTGTGGGCAAGCCCTGAAGGTTAGGAAGGAGAACTGGCTCCAACACCTCGGAGATGTAGCGCTGGCTGTTTAAAGTACCGGCAATGCGTACTAGAGGTGTGCGAGAGTGATATCCAATACCGCCCCATACCATAATACCCGGTGCAGGACCAGTGTGGCGGTGCATAACGCAGCTGTTCAGCATCCTCTCTTCACGGTGTCTCCAGACTCGAATGCGACCATCGTTGTGTTGCAGACAGAAGCGTGACTCGTAAGTAAAGACAATTTCATGCCATTCTGCCGTCCACATCCTTCTGTCATCGCACCATTGGCGGCGGAGACGTCTGTGGTTCTGCGTCAAGGGTAGACAAAGCAATGGACGACTTGCGGACAGACCACTCTGCTGTTAACGGCGTCGAATGGTACGCGCAGACACTGGATGATGCGTTACAGACTGCATGTGCTGTGCTATGGTTCGTGATGTGACTGAGCGATCCGTCACTGCCATGCGCACAATTTGCCTGTCATCACGTGAAGTGGTGCGCTGAGGTGGATGCGATCGAACACGCCGGTCCGTCGTACCCTCCTGCATCCAACGATCACATATCCGCATTACAGTTGTTTGGTTTCGTCCAACACGACTACCGATTTCCCTGAAAGATAATCCACAATCTCGGTAGGCCACTATCCTTCCTGTGTCGAACTCGGATACTTGATCGAAAGTTGATCGCTCTTTTTGACGAGGCATAATTGATCGTTTTTTGAAAAAACCACAAGAAAAACACAATTGCCGAACTTGAAATCGTCGAAATCTCCAAGCCTTAAATAGCGCTTTGAAGTGGCGCCACAGGCGCGCGTGATGTGCATCTGCGCTGAAATTGTAATCATTTGCATATCTCACCTCCGCTAATGCATGTTGTAAATTTCATGTTATTTGCATGTTTCCTTCAGGGTGTTGCATTTACAGTGGCCAGCAGTATATATATATATATATATATATATATATATATATATATATATATATATATATATATATATATATATATATATATATATATATATATATATATATATATATATATATACTAGGGGCTTCGCCCCTAGGCTCGCTAAGCTCGCTCCTCTGGTGAATTAAGTGAATGAATGACTCAATAGTTGTTTACAGCGATTGAGTCATTCATTTGTTTACAGTTGAAGCTTCCCCCCCCCCCTCCCGGCGAAATGGATGAAGCCCGGCTATCTTCTTTCATACCCTTCTGCAAAGGAAGCGAATGAGAAGATATTTTTGAAGTATTTCTTTAAAATTCAATTAAAAATCGAAATTTTAAGATAGAGACTTGAAATGAAGTTTATATGAATGAGAAAGCTTTCATCTTCCAGTTGATATAAATATTTTTTTTGTAACATAATAAGTCTGAGATCATCGAATTTATATATTTCGAAAAGCATAAATTTTTCCAAAAAGTGGGTTTTCAATTTTAAATATCAGTCTGTTTTAAATTAGAACAATAAAAATATCAGTCTGTTTAAATTATTTTTAAACAAATGAGGTCTTGTTTGAAGGAGAAATGTCAGTAGTCTTAGATTGTTAAAAAAAATTTTCTATGATCCTTTTTTGGCGAGTTATCGTAATCTGAACGTGAAAAAGTCAATATTTTCACTCAAAACATAAAATTAAAAAAATCTTAAAGTCCGACGAATATGAGACATGTCTTACTTTCTTCCCCACATTGTTCTGCATCGATTGGTATCGGTCTCGACCCCATACCCCCAGCGGTTTCGGAGGAGATAGCGTGACAAGCTTTTGACAGCGGCGGCGGCGGCGGCGGCTGCGGCAGCGGCAGTTACTTTCTTTTAGAATAGATATATATATATATATATATATATATATAAATAAACATATATATATATATATATATATATATATATATATATATATATATATATATATATAAAACAGTTCTGTAACTGACTCATTCATTCACTGACTGACTGACTGACATACAACGCACAGACCAAACCGCTGGACCTAAAGGGCTGAAATTTTGCATGGCGATTCTTCTAATAGTGTAGGGGTGCACTAAGAAAGATTTTAAAAAAATTCTTCTTAGATTTTTTAAAATTAAATTTTTAAGCTGTTTTTTATACTTTTTTTACGTTTGCATTAAAAATAATACATTGAGGGTTATAAAATTTATATCACGAGAAAGATCATAAAAAGTCCTTCAAAATGAAATTTTTTTCGAATTTTTACCTCTATTTCCTTATTTATGGTGAAATTTTAAAGATTAAATTTTAGAATTTAATTTATTAAATGCTCATCACGTGATTTCTTTTTCTGGTACTTTAAATAAATTTATCGTCAAGTGAATAACAACTAAATAAACAAAAAATATTTTTTTTTCCTTGCTAATTCGGCAGACGATTGGACATTATCCAAAAAAATATTAAAATACAGTAAAATAAATGTTCTACAAACTGTACTACATATATTAACTGTACTATATTCTTTAGTATTCTTTATATTAGATTTAATTTGAATATTTTCTTCTACATTATTTTATCTATAAAATTATCCTTTACGATTTTCTTATAAATATATATATATATATATATATATATATATATATATATATATATATATATATATATATATATATATATATATATATATATATATATATATATATATTATATCAATTGTATACAATGATCGTCGTATTTATCATATAATATATATATATATATATATATATATATATATATATATATATAGATATAGATATAGATATGTGTGTGTGCTCTGTATTTGTGTGTGCGTGTGTGTGTTGTAAGGGTGCTTCTGTGTGAGACATTAGAATTATAGTGTTACGTTTTTTTAAAACGTTATAACGGGAAGAGTTACATTAAAGTAATTTATTAAGATTGTTAAGCTTACATACACTCTTAGAGGTGTTTAAAAAAAATTACATGAAACCTATTAATTCACTTGCGTCGTGGTTAGTACCTTTTAAGGATGCGGGTTGTGATAAGCAATAACCCATTAAAAATACAATGTTTGGTTCACTGCTGATACCCCTGCTGTAGAGGGCTGAATCATGAAAATTATTTTAAATTAACTTGAAATTAGTTCACTGAAAAGAAAGCTGAAATAAAAATTACCTAAAAGGAACGAAGAAAACTACGAGGCAACTGAATGACATGACAAAATCCTACCAAACCAAAAGTAAATCCAGCCTGAGAAGAGAGACTCTTCGTCCCTCGCGGCAATGAAATTCTAATATGCTTAGTAAAAGAATGATTAACACAAGAAGCCCTGTCTAACGTTTAATTGCATAAACCGAACTGAACAGACCAACGCAAGCATACCTACTAAAATAACATAACCAAACTTATTCAAAAAACCGTATGCCCTACTTAAATAAACAAAAACCGGTCGAATCGAATCACAGTCGATCCCCAAAAGTCATGCTGATCCGTTCAAAACAGAATATGCACATGAAACATTGTAGACAAGAGCACCAAAAAAAAATTTAACATCAACCCTACACATAAACAAAATTTTCGGACGCTTTAGTATGCATTACAAAAGAAATTAAACAATATTAAATTAAGCTAAAACTTCGCAAAAACAACTAAACTGGTATTGAATCCAACAAATCTCTGACATGAGAAACTGAACTTATTAGGTACTGAAAGACCACAACATTCAAAATTTCCCAGCCTGTGACATTGAAGTTGAATATTAACTCCCATTTTAATTAAATTTCTAAACAAACCCAACTGGTATTAATTCCAAACACATACCCGACATGAGAAACTGAATTTATTAGGTACTGAAATGACCGCAGCATTCAAATTTCCCAGTCTGTGACATTTAAGTTTGAATCTTACACCCAATTGCAACTAATTTTCGTGTGAAAAAAAATCATTAACTATTATATGAAAACTTTTAATGTAATTTTCAATCTGTCCAAGAACCGAAACCAATTTTACTTCCCGTTTTACCATGAGACCAGCTCTAAATGACAAGAGGAAAGTAGAAAAAACTTAGCACCTGGCAAGACTGGATAAAAAACCTTGATATGAAGCTCAAAACAAACAATAAAATTTATCTGACATGTAGAATTGCAATTAAAATTTATCAGTACTTAGTATGCAAATATACTATGGAAGACATTGTAAAAGAACCACAATTTAGCACCTCAAATCATATATTATACTTAAAACCACTAGCATAGCAATAGAAAACGTTAAAACAACCAAATACCAATTAAAATATCTATCAATGTTTAAAGATGTTAAAAAAAATATTCAATATTCAATATAAATGCAAAATATATAGGAATGTAAAAATTCAAATCCAAAATGTATCCTTAAACGCCATAACAGAGCAATACTCTTAAGTAAAACACCAAAATACCAAATAATATTAAACATTTATATCGTTCAATAATTCAAAATGTAAAAAGAATCAATATTCAAAATAATTGCACAAAATATAGGAATGTAAGAAAAATTTCAAATTAAAATCTACATCATTTAAAATATCAAAAATAATAATAACCATAACCACATAAAAATCATATGAACCAAAAAATCTGTGCCAAAATAAGATTAAGCCTCTACTATACCAAAATTTAATATGTCATGCCGTCTCACCGAAAGAAAGGATACTGGAAAAAAAAAATGGCTCATTTGCAAACAGTCTTCACGACTTGTACCATTTGAAGAAAAAAAAAATGGCACAGCGTGGGTAGGACACAGGCACCATTTGTGGCGTTGAATTTTTGTGTTAGGGGGGTTTATTTTAAAGTTTATTATTTTATATTAATTACTAATTAATGCATTAATGAATTGAAGGTAGGAATAAATCCTACTAATTAAAGTGGGGTTTCAGTTAAATTTAAATACAACAATAATTGCAATTTGGCCATTAGTGGTTAGTACATTTTAAGATAGATGGTAAGTTGCGTTGTGTTATTTTTAAATGCAATAACCCATAAACTATTAATAATTATAATTAACACTGGTTCGAACTGAATGCTTCACTGTGGTGAATAATGAGCCAAAAGAAAAATGAAATTAAATCTAATAAAATTACTTAACCTTGGAGAACACCTAGAAATAAAATTATCTCACCTAAAAGAAAAAGCTTCATATCTGCTGAAATAAAAACAAAACCTAAAGCTGAAAATCAGAAATTTTACTAAAAAGGCAAGGACCGACATGACAAAGATATACTTTAACATAACAAATTTATTCCTTCCGATTACATTAACAATATTACCACCAATCTGGTAATCAGTTCTATTAAACATTTTTTGGGATACCAATATTAAATCATCAATAATACAATTGCTATAAAAACCAACTTCTATATCCTCGCAACACAATAAAATATATACAATGACAATTCAAATGAAATGGCTGGCGAATATAAAAAAAACCTGAATTATTCTATATGCAATTGCTCATCTTAATTTCAATTTTACATTTAAATCTAATCTTAATGATGTTGCTGCAGCTTTAATCAAAGGTAGAGAGGTTATGGATAGAATTTATAGAAGTAAAGGAAGGAAAAGAAATTCACCCGTCGCGTCACTTCATCGTCGGGATCTTAGCGTTGTATCGAGGCCAGAGCTTCCAGCCCCGACCCCTCGGTCTTTCGCCCTCGCCTCCACCTCCAGGATCCAGAAATCTTCCCTTTTTTCCAAAATCCCGCGCTCCGAGTCAGCACCTTGTCACCACCACATCAGTCCGGTGAAACCATCCTCCACACCAAATAGTTCCTTGATGCTCCGAGAATTGTAATGGCCTAAATGAGGGGGGAAGGCTACAGGTGGCACTCTTGCACTCTGCAATTGTTTATACAATTAATTTTTTTCCACCCCTCATCTCGTTCTTGTTGGTTAATTTAATTTCATGGCGGCCTGGTCATCCACCCGGCGATGTATCCCTGCGCGCCTTGCATCTGACCTTCCAAAATTTCTCCCCGTTCGAAAAAGGGCTTTAGCGGACGTATTGGGTTACCGATAGTGGGGGAGGCTTTCAAAACTGTTGCTAGGCGCTGGGTCATTTTTTTAAGGATAGAAGAAAAGCAAAGAATATTTCTAAGACCTTTACCATTTAAATTACAAAACGCCAGCCAAAAAAACAATAAAAAAATATACCAGCGTACCAGACCACCTCACAATTATTTCAAAATAAGGCTTATTAATTTATCAATATTAACAATAAGGTATAACCTGTGATGATCTATTTCAAACTTAATTCTTCTCAATGTCAAAACATTTAGAGAAACTTGCGCACCTTCTCCAAATGCGATGACATTAATCAAATCAATTAATATCTGATCACCACAAGTATAACCCTTACATATATTTAGCAGAGGCTTAATAAATTGATTAAACAAAGCACAATCGTTACTAAAATTTACTTTCTTTACTAATTTAATTATCTAAATACCCGATATTAATATTAACCGATATTAATATAACCCGATATTAATATTAACCGATATTAATATAACCCGATATTAATATTATATCATCACAACAAATGTATTTGTTGTGATGATAATTAATAGTTTTGGAAGTGATTAAAGTTAATATTAATATCGGGTATTTAGATAATTAAATTAGTAAAGAAAGTAAATTTTAGTAACGATTGTGCTTTGTTTAATCAATTTATTAAGCCTCTGCTAAATATATGTAAGGGTTATACTTGTGGTGATCAGATATTAATTGATTTGATTAATGTCATCGCATTTGGAGAAGGTGCGCAAGTTTCTCTAAATGTTTTGACATTGAGAAGAATTAAGTTTGAAATAGATCATCACAGGTTAAACCTTATTGTTAATATTGATAAATTAATAAGCCTTATTTTGAAATAATTGTGAGGTGGTCTGGTACGCTGGTATATTTTTTTTATTGTTTTTTTGGCTGGCGTTTTGTAATTTAAATGGTAAAGGTCTTAGAAATATTCTTTGCTTTTCTTCTATCCTTAAAAAAATGACCCAGCGCCTAGCAACAGTTTTGAAAGCCTCCCCCACTATCGGTAACCCAATACGTCCGCTAAAGCCCTTTTTCGAACGGGGAGAAATTTTGGAAGGTCAGATGCAAGGCGCGCAGGGATACATCGCCGGGTGGATGACCAGGCCGCCATGAAATTAAATTAACCAACAAGAACGAGATGAGGGGTGGAAAAAAATTAATTGTATAAACAATTGCAGAGTGCAAGAGTGCCACCTGTAGCCTTCCCCCCTCATTTAGGCCATTACAATTCTCGGAGCATCAAGGAACTATTTGGTGTGGAGGATGGTTTCACCGGACTGATGTGGTGGTGACAAGGTGCTGACTCGGAGCGCGGGATTTTGGAAAAAAGGGAAGATTTCTGGATCCTGGAGGAGGAGGCGAGGGCGAAAGACCGAGGGGTCGGGGCTGGAAGCTCTGGCCTCGATACAACGCTAAGATCCCGACGATGAAGTGACGCGACGGGTGAATTTCTTTTCCTTCCTTTACTTCTATAAATTCTATCCATAACCTCTCTACCTTTGATTAAAGCTGCAGCAACATCATTAAGATTAGATTTAAATGTAAAATTGAAATTAAGATGAGCAATTGCATATAGAATAATTCAGGTTTTTTTTTATATTCGCCAGCCATTTCATTTTGAATTGTCATTGTATATATTTTATTGTGTTGCGAGGATATAGAAGTTGGTTTTTATAGCAATTGTATTATTGATGATTTAATATTGGTATCCCAAAAAATGTTTAATAGAACTGATTACCAGATTGGTGGTAATATTGTTAATGTAATCGGAAGGAATAAATTTGTTATGTTAAAGTATATCTTTGTCATGTCGGTCCTTGCCTTTTTAGTAAAATTTCTGATTTTCAGCTTTAGGTTTTGTTTTTATTTCAGCAGATATGAAGCTTTTTCTTTTAGGTGAGATAATTTTATTTCTAGGTGTTCTCCAAGGTTAAGTAATTTTATTAGATTTAATTTCATTTTTCTTTTGGCTCATTATTCACCACAGTGAAGCATTCAGTTCGAACCAGTGTTAATTATAATTATTAATAGTTTATGGGTTATTGCATTTAAAAATAACACAACGCAACTTACCATCTATCTTAAAATGTACTAACCACTAATGGCCAAATTGCAATTATTGTTGTATTTAAATTTAACTGAAACCCCACTTTAATTAGTAGGATTTATTCCTACCTTAATTTCATTAATTATTAATTAATATATATATATTAAGTTTTAAAACACCCCAATACACAAGCATCTTCGTTGCCACAATAGTCTACAATTAATATGAAAAAATTATTTAATTTGAACATGAGTGTGTAACAAATTGCTGTTTACAGAATATACCAAATTGGAGGTCCATCACCACCTAATTACCACCTAATTCTGACTTTAGATCACATCACTGGGGGGGGGGTCATACTATAAATTACAATCTCTCACACTATTCACTTATTTTCTGAAATAGCATATGGTTTTAACTCTCTTTGCTGAACTATATTCTATTCCAGTCCTATCACTTAATATGTGGCAATCTCGGAATCTTCTAACCGATAGTCAGACTTGTAAATGAATCGTATCTGGACTTGGAGATGGTAGGAATTCACTTCAAAGGCTTTACCGCCTTTTTACCCTTTTTTTACTTTTGGATCTCGGTCATACTTCCAAAACTACATCTTGAAAGTCAATTTTCGTAAAAAAAGCATTCTAGCAGACGTAGAAATGGATATACTCAGCAAATACGGAAATAAAATTGTAGGCGGTATAGAAAGAAAATAAAGGAAAATATTTGCTGCCACAAAAAATTCATATTTTAACAGAAGGTGGTGTTGACGATTAAAGGTTTAAGAGAGAAATTTCCTTCTTTGTTGTATGTTGCAGAGAATATTTTTGTATAAGATAATGTTCTATTATTGGGCAGAAAAATTCATCGACATATATACTTTATATATATATATATATATATATATATATATACACTGCTGGCCACCCAAATTGCAACACCAAGAAAGACCAGAGATATCACAACAAAATTTATTTTGTAGATAACATGTTGACCAAGTATCAAATGATTAAACTTATATACTTCTGTGAAGTGTGGTTCCTGCCAAAATCAGTAGCCAGAGTAGCCGCCATTATTTGAGATCACCGCTGCCACACGCCTCGGTATTGATTCAAAGAGACTTTGGATGAGTTCTTGGGGTATAGCAGACCAAGCAGCTTCCACACGTTGCCAAAGTTGATCTGCTGTGGCAGTTGGGGATGGAATCTAGGTCAATCGTCGAGCAACCATGGGCGTCATGTTTTTTATCGGCGAAAGATCCGGAGAGCGAGGCGGCCAGGGAAGCAATTCAATCTGGCGATTGACGAAGAACCGTTGGACAATGCGTGCCACTTGTGGTCGCGCATTATCCTGTTGAAATATGGCTGTGGGCAAGCCCTGAAGGTAAGGAACGACAACTGGCTCCAACACCTCGGAGATGTAGCGCTGGCTGTTTAAAGTACCGGCAATGCGTACTAGAGGTGTGCGAGAGTGATATCCAATACCGCCCCATACCATAATACCCGGTGCAGGACCACTGTGGCGGTGCATAACGCAGCTGTTCAGCATCCTCTCTTCACGGTGTCTCCAGACTCGAATGCGACCATCGTGGTGTTGCAGACAGAAGCGTGACTCGTCAGTAAAGACAATTCCATTCCATTCTGTCGTCCACATCATTCTGTCATCGCACCATTGGCGGCGGAGACGTCTGTGGTTCTGTGTCAAGGGTAGACAAAGCAATGGACGTCTTGCGGACAGACCACTCTGCTGTAAACGGCGTCGAATGGTACGCGCAGACACTGGATGATGCGTTACAGACTGCATGTGCTGTGCTATGGTTCGTGATGTGACTGAGTGATCCGTCACTGTCATGCGCACAATTTGCCTGTCATCACGTGAAGTGGTGCGCTGAGGTGGATGCGATCGAACACGCCGGTCCGTCGTACCCTCCTGCATCCAACGATCACATATCCGCATTACAGTTGTTTGGTTTCGGCCAACACGACTACCGATTTTCCTGAAAGATAATTCACAATCTCGGTAGGCCACTATCATTCCTCTGTCGAACTCGGATACTTGATCAAAAGATGATCGCTGTTTTCGACGAGGCATAATTGATCGTTTTTTGAAAAAACCACAAGAAAAACACAATTGCTGAACTCGAAATCGTCGAAATCTCCAAGCCTTATATAGCGCTTTGAAGTGGCGCCACAGGCTGTGCTGAAATTCTAATCATTTGCATATCTCACCTCCGCTAATGCATGTTGTAAATTTCATGTTATTTGCATGTTTCCTTCATGGTGTTGCATTTACAGTGGCCAGCAGTGTATATATATATATATATATATATATATATATATATATATATATATATATATATATATATATATATATATATATATATATACACATATATATGGATGCTTCAACCGTAACGAAATAACGTGTATGTCTGTTATTAAATGGCCTGATGTATGTGACAAAAGCATATGAATAACTAGATAGCTTAGGTGCGAGGATTCCAACTCCGTATTGTTCCAACTAATGGTGTAAATTCTCTACCAGAGGGGAAGACGCTATTTGCAAAAGCGTCTTTTTTATTATCTAAGCTCTAATAAAATTTGTTGATGATCTGATGATCAAAGCAGCCATTCGTCTACAGTTTCCATACAAATCTCCACCATGCTCTGTTACATTTCTAGCGTATTCTGCTTAGTACTGGTTAGCATACTAATAATTTCGATCTGTTGGATAATGACTAGGATTCATTACGTTCGCTTCACTTGTTTTCATGGATGAATACCACAATAGGCCCTAAAATGGACAAAGTTTTATTTTCAAATTGTCTATTGATACTATGGAGAAACTTAAGACTTATTGATTTAAATGGATGGCCGAATCCTTCTTTTAAATACCTTGATCACATTTAGTTTCTTTATAAAGATACATTACACGTCAAAAACACATAATTCTGTGTTATGTAAAAGTATTATGTTCTTCAAATCCTTATTCGTTTGTTTAACATAAAAGAAAATCCCTTATGTCTTATGTAAAAGTATCACCAATTTCTAGTGGATTTGTTGTAGTTTTTTTGCAGATCATTACAAATGTAGCTTACACACACAGATATATATATATATATATATATATATATATATATATATATCATGAAGCTACAGAAGGAGGAGCAGCTCCGTATTAAAAAAGTGTCTCCCATTTGGTCGCCACCACTAGGTGGCGCGCGCGCCTGTACTTATGCTGCTATAACACGGAAACCATACGCTTTAACATGGATTTTTCGTATTTTTCAAAAGAAATAAGTTTTTTTTAGTGCGTTTTTAATATGAATTTATTTATTCAACTTAACAATTGTTTATCTTCATTCAAAATGTCTATTTGAACTGCTTTTTTTGCTAAACTTGATTAAAATTCTTAAGGAGGAGATCACCTTTGTATGCACAAAAATACACTGATTTTACGACCAAGCTTAATGTGTTGTCAAATAGTTAATTTGTAATTAATTTAAATCAATTTTTAAAGGTGAATTTTACAAGGTTTTATCTATTAGAAAAAAAACAGAATTGTTGGGAGAATATTAGAAATTATTTTATGAAAAAATGTTTTATGAATAGTGAATCTTAGATCAATGCTATGTGCAGATTTTTTTAAAAACTATAAGAGATATATATATTAAATTGTTTGTATATATTTTATCCATAGGTTATAATTTGATCTACACCGAAAATAGTTACCATATTTCACATAAAAATATTTTTTCAGGCAAAAGAAAAATATAAATGTTATATGTACAAAAAAATCTAAATTTTTTAAAAAAATTTTCTGCAAAAAAATACCTAAAGTTAAAGTAATACCTTTAAGCATAAGCATTTATACTGACAATATTATCATACAATGAAAGTTTATTTACATATCGAAACTAATTTAATAGTGATTGAATTATATATTAAGGTTCCAGCATAGTCAGGAATTACCTTCAAGTTGGTAAGTTACCGATTAAGAAAATTTTCAGCGAATTAAAAAGAAAAAACCTCAAATAACATTGACAAGGACAAATCAGCTATATTTTTACATTTTAACAAATTATTGGTTTCATTGTACTCACAGTAAAAATATGGGAAAATATTTTTTTTTTAAATTATACACAACAGATTTTGCATAAGCATTTATAGTGACAATATTATCATACAATGAAAGCTTATTTACTTATCGAAACTAATTTAATAGTGATTAAATTCAATATTAAGGTTCTAACATAGTCAGGAATTACCTTCAAGCTGGTAAGTTACCGATTACAAAAATTTTCAGCGAATTAAAAAGAAAAAGCCTCAAATAACATTCACAAGGACAAATCAGCTATATTTTTGCCTTTTCACAAAGTATGGGTTTTATTGTACTCACACTAAAAATATCGGAAAATATTAAATATTTTTAATTTATGCACAACTTATTTTGCATAAGCATTTATAGTGACAACGTTGTTTATCATACAATGAAAACTTATTTACTTATCGAA
Organism: Dolomedes plantarius; assembly: GCA_907164885.2. NCBI lineage: Eukaryota > Metazoa > Arthropoda > Arachnida > Araneae > Dolomedidae > Dolomedes > Dolomedes plantarius. The sequence goes on from OU015497.1 coordinate 177,893,668, forward strand.
ACTAACCGAACAGTAATTAAATTCTATATAAAGGCTTCAGCATATTCACCAGTTTTATGAACTTTTCATAGTGGAAATATATTATTTCTGTGAACAATTTAAAAAATAATGATGGCTTTAGTTCAGACGTGTATCTTAATTTGCCATAACCACAAAATTTGTTGAATAGAAGAAAAGTATTTTATAATTATAAATAATTGAAACTAACAACATACACTATTAATACATTATTATAAAATAAAAAAATTAATGCTTGATATACAATTTACTATAGATATTTTTGAACAAAAAATTATACATGACAGGTTTTACAGATATTTATAACATTATTTATTGATATTGACAAGGAAATAAATTTGCAAATTTAATAGCAATACAGTTAGATTTATCGTAGTTAATTTTAATGGTATAATAAAAGATATAATTCAATTAAATTATTAAATGAGTAGAATAATTCAATTGAAAAGTAATATAAAATAAAAGCTTAAATTTAATAATAAATTTGATTTATGTCTTTGACTGTTTTCTTATTTTTTTAACATTAGCACAGAGTTGAGAATTTTTATTTTCTTGGTTGCATATAAAATGCATGCGCGTAAGTTGAAAAAAGTTGATAACATTTTCAATTAAATTAATGTTATGTTACTCATTGCAACCTATTACTGTCATAGGAGGACCAGTATAAATTTCTTTTATCCCTTGAAAAATTAATTCACTATTTAGTTCATTAAAATTTAGTGTTTTGATTATTGCAATTTCTAGAATATTAATTACTTTTAAAAACAAATCTGATGGGTATAATAAAGAACCTTTACTTTTTAAAATAATAAATTTATTTTGAACAGTTTTGCTGTTTATAATGGTTAAGTTTTGTATGCATTGGTCACATTTAGAAAATCTACTGATCCTCCTAACAACATAACCAGCAACATAATTTATGATGAAATCTGAAGAAGATATCATTAAATAATCGTGGTCATTAATCTCATTAACCACGGCAGGTATGACTTCATCTGTAAGTCCCTTGTCAATAATTTTATCAAGCCATTCAGCCCATTCTATCTTCTTATCTGAAGATCCATCATGGTCTCTTAAATTAAGGAGGGTTGATATATATTCTTCGCCTGTAACATTGGATCCTTATAGGGGGCTTGACCAAAGAATATGTACTTAACAAGGTATACAGCTGGAGAAACGTAGACGAGTCGGGATGGTTGTTACTTCCACAAGCACGACGCATCATACTAAAATATCTTTGAAAAAATAAAAACATTGTAACATGAGAGCCAATAAATTATCCAAGAAATGCAATGAAATTAAAAGTACTTTCATATTATTTTAAATCATTGTTTTCTATTTTTAAATGACCTTTATTTTTATGTGCTGTAATTTGATTTCATACTAAAATATTTTAACATTTTAAAATAATTTTAAAATACTGTCAAAGGAATCACAAATATAACACATAGGCCAAAATTAAAACCTTAATAAATAATAAAACCAACCTCTAAAGCATCCTGTCATTAAATAGGGCTGTCATTAAACAGGAAAAACCACAGTCTTTAGAGAAATACGTCATAATCTCGTACACTATACTGCAATAAGTAGAATTGAAATGAACAACAAACAAAATATATATTTCTAAAATGAAAACTGTATGCTAGGTATACAATTCACTCTCAGATAACTTGTTACATTCCACAAACATATCAAATGAATTACAATCGTCAATGAAGGTAAATTTTTACTGAAAAATATGAGAAACATCAAAAACTAATGCTTTAATATACATGTAAGTATCGCACATCTTTTGTTGATTAAGTGATTTCCTTTAGAGCAATAATTTCAGTAATTATTTACATTTGTTTACGTAGAACAAAGCTACGAACACCTTTTTTCTGAAATATAGGGATAATTGAAAAACAAAACATCCTGATTTCCGGCAGAATTTAAGCTTTCTTAACTTTGTGTTTGTTTAAAACACAACAGCTGTATTTTTCTCTCACTATTATACAGCTTATATTAAAGCAAAACATTAATAATGCTCTTACATTAGGAGCATAAAACAAACTAGGATTTCTCTGTCCAGTTTCTTTGTTTCTTTTTATGGCTGATCGATAGCCACTGGAACAACCAACACGTTGGCATATCTGTGCACAGAATAAATATAAAAATTTGTAAAACAATTTTCTAAAACACGTGTCCATATAACTCAATGAAAAATCGGCTGCAGTAGAACATGTCGCGCCATCTGCCGGCGAGCGACCATAATCGGTCCATTCTTTGAGGAATTCCCCATTGAAGCTTACGCTCCTTCTTATAGCTTCATGATTTATATACATATACAAGGTGCGCCCTTAAAGTAACTGGACAAATTAAAATATCAAATGATAAAAAAAAAAGTGAAAGAATAATCACGTGGCTAGAAAGAGTGACATCTCAACTCTTGTTAAAGCCAGTTTAAACTGGTTATTTAGTTGTTTGCATATCAAAACGCCGTAATAATTTTCATTTACTGAGAAGGCATTGTACAAAAAAAATTGCTTCGGAATGGAACAAAGCTGTAACATTAAATTTTGTGACAAATTAGGTAAATCTTCTACCGAAACTTTAGAGATGATTCGAACAGTATATAGTGATGCATCGTTATCAAGAACACAAGTGTATGTGTGGTACAACCGCTTTAAATGTGGGCGAGAAAGCATTCAAGATAAACCAAAGACAGGGCGCCCTTCAACTTCAAAGAATGAGGCAAAGAATGAGGCAAAATATGGAGAAAATTCGTTCTTTTGTAAAATCTGATAGACGTGTAACAACTCAGCAACTTTGAGGCATGCTTGGGATAAGCAAAGAATGCTGTAGATTAATTTTAATTGAAAATCTGAAAATGAAAAAAGTTTGTACTCGATTTGTGCCTCGGATTTTGACAGAACAGCAAGAAGAAGAAAGAAAAGCTTGCTGTGAAGATTTGCTGACGATTGCGCAGCAGGACAAAAATTTCTTAAATCGTATTATAGCAGGAGTTGAGCCCTGGTGTCTACAATACGACACAGAAACAAAAAGACAAATTGCACAGTGCAAAAGACCGTCTTCTTCCATTAAAAAAAAGCACGGATGGCAAAATCAAACACTAAGGTGATGCTGATTGCATTTTTTGATTATAAGGGACTTATTCAAATTTGTTCCTGAAAATCAAACAATTAATCTGTATTTTTACAAGGAGGTGCTTTTTCGATTAACACACAGGATAAGGCGAGTTAGGAAGGAACTGTTTGACTCTGGACAATGGTTTCTTTTACACGATAATGCTAGGCCCATACAGCAATTTCTGTACAACAATATCTTGCTAAGCATTCAATTACGGTGATAAATCACCCACCATATTCTCCCGACTTATCGCTAGCTGATTTTTTCCTTTTTCCGAAGCTTATGATGGCCATGAAAGGACAGATATTTGAAAACGTCTCGGATATCAAATCAAATGTTACGCGTATTTTGCGAACGGTTAGTTCCAACGCCTATAAACACTGTTTCGATGACTTCAATAAACATTGGAAAAATTGTATAGACTCCTTTGGCGATTATTTTGAAGAAGATGAATTTATTTGAAGGTGAGTAATATTATTCTAACTTATAAAAAAATGTCCGGTTACTTTATGGACGCACCTTGTATATATATATAGTATATATATATATATATATATATATATATATATATATATATATATATATATATATATATATATATATATATGTGTGTGTGTGTGTGTGTGTGTGTGTGTGTGTGTGTGTTTGTGTGTGTATGTATAGTACGTGGTATAGAATAAGGAAAAGTAAATACGGTCACCAATTTTCTTAAATTTTACTTTTAAATGTCTAGTAGTTATGAACGATACTGATAGGAAAATTGCGTGGTGACTATTTAAAGTGGCGATATTTGCTTTGTTTTCTTTTATCTTGTCACTTCCTAACATACGGTTGAAGTGTGCGCGTAGTTATTCAGCCTTTTAAACATGTCAAGGAAGCGATGGTATTCATCTTGTCAGCTGCTGCAAATATTATGTCATAGTTTTATTCTCTTACGTATTTGCCATATGAAACTACTTATTTTTAAGCGGACCATGTTTGGCCATATGTAACTGTGGACCGTGTTTCTTATGCAAATGTTTGATTGTATAAAAGATTAGGTTTGTTAATATCTCATTCAGTCAGTCTGTGGCATCTGTAAATCTCACACTCTTGGTTAGAGGTGTGGAGATAGTATCGTTTCATGTACGAGTATATTATTTTCGTTATGATTAATTGACTCGATATTATGTCTTATATTTAGCTTGTTATTCATCTGTACATGACCATCGCATCGACTATTAAATGATTTTATCATCTACGAATTTTGTCATCATTCAAATGTCCCTATTACACTGCACGTCCTGCACAGCAGATACTCTTGATAAAATAATATAGAAAGGTATTATGTTAAATAAATTTTTTTATGAATGTTGCGTTTGTCAGAAGAACTATGAATCAACGATCTGTGAATTACGAGTTCCTTTTTCTTTATTTACCCTCTAGTGCACCAGCTGATATTTTCTTCCTTTTAGTGGTCATAAAATGATAAACAAGGAATCATAAGAAAAATTTTATGTCACTCTCTGCAAGAAAAAGTGCTGTCCGATAATTCCAATATAAGTACCAAAAAATAAAAAAATAGGACAAGACTAGTATTAGAACAACGATGGATTCCGCAATTAAAAAAAAAATATTTTCTGGCAAAAAGTTTATTCCCTGATTTGAAAACCATATAAAATAATACATTAGACGTAGTTGTAGCCCTACCCTTTCAACAATAAATTAACAAAAATATTATGCTCACACACACACACATTTTAGTTGTAAAAATACCGATGTGAAATGATGAATGTCGTGAGGAAATTATGCGTCTTGAAATTTACGGGAAAAACAAACTAGTTATCGACATGTAAAATATTTTAATTTTTTTACTTTTGCAAAACTATTCATGTGTGTTCATGCATATATATTTGCAGTAAATCCTGAGAAAATTTTCCATTGTTTCCAAAATGCCGGTTACTGCAGTGTTCATGTGGTGACGTGCTTGCTATCCCCCGCCACTATATTTCCCAGAGTTTTGTTAATGGGTGTGGCAACGGCGCGACTGGACGTTTGGCGGGCAGAGCGTATGTTTTTTGCTCGTAGAGTAAACCTGTGTTTTCGATGCCCCGATATAAATCGGATTATGGATAATTGAGGCCGCGTGGGTCTTTGAATTTTCTACATAGTGTAATTAAATACCTTTTTTATCATACACAGGGCGTAGTTATTGACTGAAGAATTAGAACTTGAACTACGCTCTCCCAATATTGAATTTGAATAGAGACATTGTTACACGTGTTATGAGTTTTAGCCGCACAATAGATCAGCGGTTAAAGTACACATCCGGTTCAAAACAGGGGTTTTGTGAATTATCAGTGTTGAAGATACATCAATTTGCTAACATACTAACACTTGTCTAATCAAAAATTAATTGATTCATCAAGTTAATTACCGGTAACATCGAAAGCGCATTATTAGGGGAATATTGCGCCTAATTGAGATTTGTTTGAATAAACTTCAATATGTCATAGAAGGATTTCTAAGGCTTTTGGAAAAATCTTTCTAAAGTTCATTAATAAACGAGGGAGTTTATCAAACGATTATTTTACTTCACATACTTTTTCTTATAATATAAATTTTCTAAAACTTTGCCTCATTCACGTTTAATGAGTTCTGTAAATGCACGAATCCAATGTGATATATATTCTCTACAATATATCGCCATAAATATTCGGTTATACTTAACAATGACAAGGGAAAAAGAAATTGACTTGGCATAACTCTTATGTTCTCCAAGTGATCATTGTTGAGATCCGCGACCATGGTCTAGACTAATTACTCAACAAGGCTTTCAGCTTAGTGAAGTTTCGACAAGTTTTAAAACTTATAAACAGGCAGAGAGAGTTTCGCTGAAATGGCATCAGGAAGAAAAAAATATAACAGCACTGATTACCTTGATATCTATCAAGGAGACAGTATAACAAAAGAATATTTGTTTAAAATTTTACACATTAATTATATATATATATATATATATATATATATATATATATATATATATAAGATTAATCATTAGAAATTATACTTAGAACACATCTTTATGTATTTGACTTTGGATAGTATAAAATGGAATTATTTTATATAATCTCCTCATACCCGATTGTATATCGTTTAAAAAGGGAGTATTGTGAAGAAATATTGATATTTACCTTACACCTGGATAAGGATAAAATTGTTCTGGCTAAATAAGACTACAAATTTTAAATTAGATGAGTTCTTTAAATATTAATAAAAAACGTGTGCCTCGTAATGCATATTATTTTAGTTTGAGAATTTCCTGAATTCTAGAGTTTTATCTCTCTTTGATCCTTCTAAAATGAAAGTTAAATTAATGAAGGATTAACCTATCGTGAACGTTCCTACTGAACAATCATGACAATAAAAATTTCAGCTGGGAGACTTAAAACATTTCGAATTTAACTTATCCTACAGAGATCAAAAGAATGAAATGTGAAATGTGTTCAGTCAATATCCCTGTCGTCAACACATTTATATAATGAAGAAAACAATGTAATCTATCCATTTTACCTTCCGGTAATCAAAGGAACATGTGGAGCTTCATTATCGCAAAAGGATCTCAATGTCCTTAAGATAAAAACAGCTTATCATCCTAAATGACTTTCAAATGAAGAGAGGGGGCAGAAGGCTTTAGCGACAAATCTTAAAAGTATTTCTCTTCTGAATACGTAATAAATCATCATTTAAAGAGATTTTCAAATGCTTGTAAAAGTCTGCAAGTATTAAGTCGTACTATCGGAAATAAAATATGCGTGAATTATTGCTCTCATCAATTTCATGATTCTCTTTAAAATTAATAGCATGGGGTAAAGTTGGGAATATAAATAATTTAAGAACCATGGTAGAAAATAATTAATTAAAATCATTGTAGGCCTAAAAGTAAGCATCGCACGTCAGTGCAAAAGAAGGATTAAACACTCGTGAGACAAATATCTATGGTTTTTCTCTCAAGTTATTCTTATTTTAAAGAAATTATAATCAGAAATCCGACGAATTAAGTTATGAATAAATGCATATATCGCGTATGCAACTAGCATAATATCGCATACTTATTATGAGAAGATATTTAATTGATTTAATAGTTATGCGAAAAAGACTGTCTTTAGTATATTTGCCAGTGTAATCATAGAAGTTTGAATCAACGTGATATAAGCAGAACTTTGGGGGAACCATCTGTCGTAACGTTTTGTACCGCCGTTTTGAAAGGGGCGTAAAGGAACTATCGTTTTCTTATGGGATGTTTCCCCTAAAACCTGCGCGTACCATATAAATGTGGATACTGTCCCTTGACTGTCCAGTTTTATTCAACGAAAACCTACTTTAAGCGCTAAGAATGCACCTAGCTTTCTTATCAGTAAAATTCCTCGTGAGGGGGAGAGAGGGTTGGTATATTACGCTACAAGTTTGGATACTTTTCGCTTCCCTACTATACACAGGCATAATCGCTTATCTTTGTGATCCTTTGTTTTCTCAGTTTCTCTCGCCGCTTGGTTAGCGCTCTTCGCCAAATTTGGCAGACTGATGGACAGATGCGAAACACATCCACCACCTGAAACAGAGATCTCTCCCGACCCGTTGGACGAAAGACGACAAAAATCGGCTTGATAGGATGCCTAAAATGATAGGAGAAAGTAGGACTTCGAAAGTGGTGTTGTTCGAATGGGGACTCAAGACTCATCCACCGGTCTTCATAATCGAATAGAATAACCAACATTCTGTCTTTTTTGAGGCCTTAAGCCACTTGCCTAATATTCCCTAAAAATAAATATGTTCCATGGTTCATAATTTTTGGCTCGTCATTCTTCGTTTATCGTTTTTTATTGATATCATTTTTCTATTGCAGATGACGAATTCCCTGTTATTATTCTGCAATATGCAGCCCAACCTATTTTTAATACTACATTCCTGGTTTTAATACTACACCATCGGTTATTTTTCTAATTTGGTCCTCTTTTAATGCATGAAGAAAATCAATATAGGAAATGCTGTTTGATTTGCTACCTAATAATGCTCCTTCAAAAAAATTCATATGATTTTTACAGAATAATAATCTGGACAATTGACCCTCCTTTTCATAACTAACGGCCATGAGTCAAGTTCAGATCGGCGACAAATAACACTACAATGTCATGGCAAACACCATCATTGTTTAGAAATAAGTGGTTAAATAGGTAGTTTGTACTGTCAGTATGCTGTCAAACAAATGTATTTATCTTTCAAAAACCGATTAATACTTTTATGGAAGTTGTTAAACATAGTGGACAAAATTCAATTTCATCTACCAGTCTACGCTGTGCATACCATGCGAAATAAATCCTGGCACAAAATATTTGTGACAACCATATCAGCGAGGTACTGAGAAAATGTGATTCTTTAGACCAATATGATTTTTCTAGTCATCTATGATTTAACTTAAAAGTATATTGCTCTACGCTTTAAATCCTAAGTTCAAAGACTTCGTCCAACATTATGTAGAGTTACAAATCACATGCTATATACATTACTATGTCAAATACTGTTTTAGGTTAATTTCACTGTACTAGAGAATCCGAAAAGAGATTTTTCAATAGTCTGGCTTTGGTTGTAGAACCCAGAAATGAGTTTCGTTTAATGTCACCTTTTTCGTAAGGTTTGTTGTTCTAATATTTTGGCTCAGATCTCGTTAACTTGAATTAAAGAATATTTTCAAAAACACTCAAGGATTTTAAACAAAATGAGGAAATCAAGTTCCCTTATTGTGATCTACTACAAAATGTGATAGGTTCTTTGTGCTTGACATAATGCATAAAAATTTATGAACTACTAAATCACTTACCCATTCTAAATGCACCTCACCTCGAATAATTCCACTCAGTCTGATAATTAGGTTTATAACATCCCATTTCGCATTTAATTTGCATAAGGGTGGTTACAATTTATTGATAACCAATTAAGTATGTATAAATAATTACAAAGATGCATGTAAGTCTATGTGTTTATGCGACAGTAGGAATTATCCATTGTCATTTTGACAAATGCAAAAGATATTATTACATTTTAATAGTCGGATAGTCTTTATATACAAACCGATTTTAAGAAGACTTGATGTGTGGTAATTGAAAGAGTGAAAAAATATATGAGAATTAAAGTTAAGTAGATTGGCTATAATAGCGTCTACTACTTTACTTAAATAAATTATTATTAAGGGTGCTTTCGTGGCAAAATGAATGCAATTTTTTATATGATGACGTGTAGAATTTTTAACAAGTACGTCAAGATAATTAATGAAGATAGAGGTAAATAGACAGACAAAAATGACATACTTCTTAGACAAGACATTAAAATGCTAGCAGATTCTATGATAACTTTGGTTTTTATAACTATATATGATAATGGTAAAAATAAAATATGGAGATTATTGTGTTAGTAAAGGGCATTCAATTAAAAATTTAATAGATGTTACAGTTTCGAGAAGTTTATACTGAAGGCTCTGGAATAGTTAAAAGGTCTTAATGAGAAAGATTAATAAAGAGTAATTAATTAAATAAAATTAATATACCGAATTATTAGTTATAAATTATTTACATACTGAGAACTTGGCATTATCCATGCCTAAAAATGATGACCGTAAGAAATATTTAATGTTTCCAAGTATATCGCTCTAGATTGTGTTGACTTTAAATCAAAATTAATGACCAAAAAATGTTTTTAAATATGAAGCTGCATTCAGTGATTTGAAATATTGAGATTAAGTGCAAGAATTTATTTGCTTAATTATATTCTAAATTAAACAATACTTTTTATTTAAAAGTAGCCTCAATCTTTATTCAGTCATCGAAGTATTCAAAATATGCTCATTAGGGTCTTAAAATAAACAATTAATTTTTTTGATAATTCTAATTAAATTACACATATATATGAAATTATGAAATGTATATATTTGTCCTTCTGTTTCATTTTTAAGAATAAAAATATTTTCAAATTCTATTTGTGTTATTCACATACAAAATAGAATAAATGAATCAAAGGTATTTAGCTAACTATTGAAACAAGCTTATGCAACTGAAAATTTAAAAATTTGAGTTATGGAATAAATTATTGCAATACAAAGTACCGTAACGGTTGTTCAAAAGTTTTCAACTGCAACCAAAATATGTGCTACGAACACATTAGCTTAATTGACAACTAACAATCGATCATCATCATCTCATTTTTACAAAAATCACCGATTGTAGAATTTTATCTTCAAAGAAGTTTAAAGTATTATCAATCAACATCGATTATACCTTTAACGTCTTGGCCAGAAGTAGCTTATAGGTAGCGCGTCGTTTTTTGGTACTGAGGGTTCTTGGGTCGGATCCCGGCAAACGCCGTTAACCAATTGAGAGCGCCGTTTGCGCAGTGCAAATGCCTAAATCTAGTGTTTTTTTCACTTGCATTAAATGAGCAGAAAAATGGCTAGTACTGCCATCTGTTATCAGTAAAAACTGTTATCAGTAAAAACATCAAGTAAAAACATTTTGCAACCTTAATTGGACAATTTTTCAAGATTTTTTAGATTAAAAAAGTCGGGGGGAAAATCTGCAGCATGGAAATGGTGGATGTTGTTTCCCCTGAAATGGTTAAATACCTCAGTGTCTAGGGCGGATGTGGACACGTCAAATCCGTAGACCGGAAAGTCCTTCTAAGAGGTGAGTCGGTGGGGAAGGTACGATACCCCAGATGTAGCCCTTGGGGATGCTCGGTCAAAATATTTTGGCATCTAGCCAAGTTGGACTCCGACTCTTGTGGTGCTATTACAAACCAAGTCGCACTACTCAGCCCTGAGCCTGTATGGACCTGGTCCGGAACTTCTGACATTAGGAACAACAACAACAACAACAACGAAACGTCCACATTGACTGAAAAGTACATAAGTATGAGATGGAATGCAAATAAATGCGTAAAAAACTTTTTACCTAAATGTTTGAAAACGTTATAACCATAAAGTAACTGTTGACAACTTGATTATCCAAGAAAGTGTAATATAGGGTAAAAAAGAAAATATGTTGTAAAAGACAAATCAAAATGGATGTGATTTACACCAACGGAACGTTTATGCTAGTAGAACATCGGTTAGTGTTTAGGAGACCTAGGATAAAACCCTTTCACTAGCATATTGGCAGTAATGATTTTTCAGGCTGAAACTGAAAGTAATTATTTTCAGTATTTTCATGGTAGAAAATGTGAGATATATCATATAAACACAACAAGCAGTGATTGTTAGAAAAGATCGTATAACCTGAATCGGGAGAGTTTAATGTTTAAACGAAGGAGATATGCAAAAAGCAATTCATTAGAGATTTTAGTCACAAATAAAGGGGTAGGGATCTTCCTGCGACTTTCCTTTGTGCTCAAGAAACCTTGAACCTTGCTACCAAATGGTCAAAAGATTTTAAATTGGAATTTAATTCTGCTAAAACCAAAGTCATGTTTATTGAAAAACGCAATGTTCTTTATGACGCATTCCAGCTGTTTCTCGACGGAACTCCCTTGGCTGTTGTAGGGCAATTTAAATATCTTGGAGTTCTTCTTGACTGCAAGTTTTCTTGGAAAAAACACCTATCTTACATTTCAGAGAAGTGTGACAAATTGCAACGTGGTTTATGTCGCATTGCACGTAATACGTACGGCATCAGGTTTGATGTCCATTCGCTCATTTATAAGCAAGGCATTGAACCTTTTATTTTGTACGGCTCTAGAGCTTGGGGTATGGCGCTCAAGAAGAAGATTAATTGTAAATATCTCCGACGCATTCAAAGGCGTATTCTCTTGCGAGTCATATGTGGATATCGCACCTTAAGCTATGAATCTGTTTATGCAATATCTGGTTTTCCTCCGATCGACACTGCCATTCTTCATAATATCGCCTTTAGAGAAAATTTCTCTACTTCTTCTACTTCTGGTTACGATTATGTTTTACCTCCATCTGATCTTCCTCATCCCACGGAGAGAAAGGCTATCAATGTTATTAATTATTGCAACAAAACTGCAGGTGATTTCCCTGTTACTTGCTATACTGATGGCAGTAAAATTGATGGCAAGGTTGGTTTCGCTTTTGTTGCCTTCAAGAATGGCATTGAATTCGAGCATTTTCAATTTAGAATTCGAGATGAATGCACTGTTTTTATAGCTGAACTTTTATGTTTAAACTTTGCCATTAAATGGATCATGAATCGAGATAGTGCTGACAAAGATTATCTCATTTGTACCGATTCACTTTCATCCTTGGAGACCTTAAAATGTATTGCTTCTGCCAATAGCATTATCGTCGAAATTCAAAGACAACTCAAAACCCTTGAAAGTAAAAACGTCTCTGTTTTCTTTGCTTTTGTTCGTGGGCATACTGGTATCTTTGGTAACGAGCGAGCCGACTTCCTTGCCAAGTCCGCTACAAGGCGTGAAATTGACTTTAGTGTCAATATTCCCAAATCTTTTTTTAAGAAGGTCATGTTTGAGAGTATGGTGGAGTCATGGAACCAAGAATACGTCAACTCAAATAATGGTAGTTTAACCAAGAAATTTTTCCCGTCCATTAGAATGAGACTCTCTTGCCATCACTTCTTTGCTAACTACAAATTGACTCAGTTCCTCACAGGACATGGAAATTTTAAGAGCTATTTGAGTAGATTCAAATTGTGTTCGGCGACCCCCTGTGATTGCAGCGTTGGTGGCGAGGAAAATGCTGAACATGTTCTGTTTTCGTGTTCGAAGTACCGCAGGGAGAGAAATATTTTTAAATTGGCTCTTAAGGACTTAAATATTAACTGGCCTCCCAATTTCTCTCTGCTCGTTTCTGGGAAGTGTGCTTTCAGCTTATTTTGTAAATTTATTGTAAATATTTGTAATTCTTCTTAGTTTCTTTTATTTGTTTTATTTTGTCTGTTTCTTATGTTTTCTTAGTGTTTTATACTTACCTCTGTAAGTCCCGTGTGATACTTTGTGGTACACGGGAATTTTATGCGTATTTTTTTTTTATTAAAAAAAAAAAAAAAAAAAAAAAAAATAAAGGTACACTAGAGAGATAGTATATCGTGTTCATTTGGAGATTAAGCATTGTTTTAAGACAAAAACGTGATAAGTTGTATTAAATAGCAATTTTTTATATTGTATACAATGTGTGTAATATTATCTAATAATCACTAAAAATGTTCTAAATGTTGTGAATTTATGGCGTATTTTTTGACCATTTTGTTTTATAAAATAGTCCTTTTAATGGGAAAAACTCCAGTTCAATCTGTACTAGACCGTTTTAGATTTGTAAGTTAGATAAAATATTAGTTTTGCATTAAAAGAAAATAACTTATCGCTATTTTAAACTAAGTATTTGTATCACTTAATTTCAATTTTTCCTCCTGCCCCTAAGCTCTAATAAGAAAATTAATTAAAACTGAAATATAATAAAAATATCGATTTTAAATTAAATAAACTATCAACACCGATTATTTGTATATTATTCACCATATATCGTTTCTTTTATGTTATTTGTTTAAATATTTCAGTTGTATATTATTTCAAAATTTAAATATTTTGTGCAAAATATTTGTATGAAAAAAACGAATGATAATATTAGGTAAAATTAATAATTATAACAAAAATCTGCAAATTTCACATGTTTTTACGCTGTATTTCGTTGCGTTTTTCTTCGAGAAGTATTTTAGGTGTAAAGTAACTTCAAGTGTAAAGGAATTTAGATTTTTGAAGGTAATAAACAAAATATTCAATTATTTCAATCAAATATTTCATATTAAAAACTTAACGCTGCAGTGTACTAACCCTATTGGATTCGCTCACTTCAGTGTTAACATATAGAGAAAATGTGTCTACTATCTACAGGTACATAAATGCTGTTAATCCAATAAAAATGGTATTTTCAGATAGCCTGAACTTTCCTGCGCCTTACAACAGGATTCATTTTTTAAATTTCGTCCACCAAAGGAATTCAAGAGCGTTTAAAACACACTACAGGTATTCCTTGATTTTCGACCGCTCGCGCTTACGACCGAAATTTTTAAATAAAAAAAAAATTCTAAAAAATAATATACCAAGAATGTACAGCTCAAAATATGATGCAACAATCTGCTATACTGCAAAAATTTATGAAGGAATAATAAAAATGTATGATGCAATAGTTGCCACACGATAAATCAAATAAACCTTCATTAGCTTTAGAAATGCCTTCAGCTTTTCATTATATTAATAAAAGACGACAACAATTATATGCAATGAATCCAGATGAAGAAAGATTCACAAGTGTAATTCGTCGTATTCGGGAAAATGTGGCTTGCTATCAGAAAATATACAAGGAAAAGAAGACGCAAACTGTTCAAACTACCTTCGATAACTTTGTTAAAAAAACTTGCAACGTATCTTCTGTGGCAAATTCAGAACCAATGGATTGTACTAACATAATAAGTAGAGATGATGAAGAATAATTTATGTCTTCTAAATACAATATATTTTAAATTACGCATGTATGTATGAAAGAAAAAAATATGTGTCTGTACAAATACAAAAAATAAATGAAACTCGACCTACGACCAACTCAACTTACGACCAATATCTCGGTCGTAAGTCGAGGAATATATATATATACCACATCCCCCCCGAATAATCTAAATTTAAAAATATTGTTTCCCTTTTTTTAAACGAAAAATGCCCCAAGGTGTAGAATATCTTTCTCTATTACGAAATACGAGGGTTCCTTTTTTCCAATCGAATACTTTTTTTTCCAATCGAATGAAACTCCATGTCTAGGTGCAACAGACGATCACAGAAAATCACATGCGACCGGTAGATAGAGCTCGTAGTGCTGTAAAGATCCGAAATGTGAGATAAAAGATGGAGGCGTTGACGGATACATGGTCAACCATTGAAGGGCGAAGTGTAATGAGATTTTTGTGTTTAAAGAAAAGCTCCACAGTAGAAATTCATCTTCAACTAGTGGAAGTTTACGGACAATGTGTCATGTCAAGAAATCAGGTGTGGTTCTGGTGGACTTAATTTCAGAAAGGAAGAACAGATGTGCAAGACGAGCACAGGTCAGGACGGCCGATCACATCATTTCCTATAGAGTTTTCGGTGGAACGTATTGGAACACCCTACCTACAGCCAAGGTCTCGCACCAAACGATTTCCACCTCTTCAGGCCGTTGTAGAAGCACCAGGCAGAACGGCATATCCAAACCGATGAAGTTCATGACGCCTTCATTAAGTCGCTCTGTGACCAGAGCCCTGACTTCTTCAACATCGATTTCGATGAATTGGTTTACAGATGGAACAAATGCTTTGATGCCCATGGAGGCTATGCTGAAAAATAAACTGTACCAAATGCCTTGTTATGTCTGTGTATCGCTTGTATTTCGTGAATAAACTTTTTGGTTAAAATACGTGTTACCTTACTTTTTTGAACTACCCTCGTACATTAAAAAAAAATCTTTCAATTCATGTCGGCAATCATTGGACACATTTTCTCCATAGGTTAACAGTAAGGTAAGCGAATCCAGTAGGGTTGTTAGACAGCAGCCTTAACATTTATATGCACGTTTAAATTAAATTTTCTTAAAGATAAAATTTTTGCTGAAAAAAAAGGTCAATCGTTTTTTTGAAGCTCAATAAGTATGCAATGGTATTCATAGAAATGTCACGGACAACATCAAACACAACATTATTTATGAATTTAGAATTGTGTTTATGATTTTTACAGACCTACTACAAATGAAATCTCGCTTTTATCCTATTAACCCATAAATATGAAATTTAATATTCCTTTATTTACAAATATATTGCGTAGGGGGATTTCTATTATAATTCAATTCTCTTATAAAACGCATCCACGAAGAATTCAGCTCGAAAGTTATTATCTTATAACAATAAAACAGAACATAGATTGTTCTCTATCGATTCATGAGGATAACAATATTCAAACTAAGAAACCGATATTGATTTTTGCATCATACAAAAGTTTCATATAAGCCGATAGATGTATTTTTAACACTTCTGGCTACAGTCATAACACATTGTCTGAACCTTTATCCTTTTCATTTTTTTTTCTTGTTTTCCTTGAATGTCAGCCTTGAAGTAGAGATCACATTCAGAAAAAAGGAAACTCTATAATCTATGAATTTTCAAAGAGAAATACAATTTTAGTCGCAGCTACCTACTGTGAGCTGTAGACATATTGCATTTGATGTTTAAGAAGATACAAGAAAAATATAGAACAATACGTAAGGAAAAGGTCATGCCAAAAATATTTATTTTGATGATAAAGGAAATTATTTATTATAACATTTAATACAATTTTCAATAGTTTTATTGCTAACTATTTTCAACAGTTTCAGGCAATAGTTTTATTACATAATTTTATTTAATTTCACTAAAACTTATATATTTAAAACCTTGTTTTTTAACATATTATTCATAATACTAATGTTTACAATGTTTCCAATATTAAAAAATTGGAAGAAACGCCGAAGAATAATATATCGAAACATAAATATTTATTTTCTTCTTATGAAGATAAAGGAATATTTTTAGATGTTTAGATGCAAATATATTAGCTATATATAAGTTCTTTATAGTGTTAAAAAGAGGAAGATGAAAATCCTATCACTCCTACTTTTCCAACTTTCCTAATAATCTTAACATTCCTTTTTCAACTTTCCTAATAATCCTAACATTCTTTTTTTAAATACAACCATAAAAGTTCAACGGGGAAATCAGTAGATATAGGCTTATAATTATATATACATAACAAATCTTTACATAAAAGCTGACAGATTTTTTTAAACACTTCTGGCTACGGTCATAACTCGATGTCTGAACCTTTATCCTTTTCTTGTTTTCCTTTAATGAACCTTTTCTTTTCTTGTCTGAACCTTTTTCTTGTTTTCCTCGAATGTTAGCTTTGAAGCAGATTAAAGAAGATAACAAATATAAAGTCTAATAAGAAGGAAAAGGTTATGCTAAAAGTATTAAATTTAATGAAAAAACAAATTATTTATTAGAATATTTGATAAACTTTTAATAGTTTTATTGTATAAATTTTATGACACTAAAATCTAGATACTTAAAACCTTATTTTTTAACGCGTTATTGATAATGCTAATGATTTAAATGCTCTCTATATTTAAAACTTTTTAAAAATGCCTTAGAATAATATATTGAGACATAAACGTTTTTCTTTTAATTTATCATAAAGATAAAGGAATTAAGATAATTGAATACAAATTCATCAGCTACATTTAAGTTATTTATGGAGTTAAAATCAGGAAGATGAAATTCCTGACACTCCTAACATTCCTTTCCGGACATTCCTAATAATTGTTATTTCCTTTTTTGTTACATTAATAAATAAAATTTTAATAGTTTTATTGTAAAAGCTTTGTTCCACTAACATTTGGATACTTAAAATCTTATTTTTCAGCATATAATTGGTAATGTCAAAGATTAAAATTTTCTCGATGTCCAAAACTTGACAAAATGCCTATAAATCATATAGTCTAGCATAAGTGTACTTTTATTTCTCATAAAGACAGTCGAGCATTCTGTTTAATAATTGAATATAAATTCATTAGCCATATTTAATTTATTTATGGTGATAAATATAAAGCGATGATAACCCTAACACTCCTTACATTCCATTCTTAAAATTACTAATAATAATAACCTTTTATTTAGCTATAATAATTAAAACAACTTTTAAAGTTATATTACAAAATTATTATCTCACTAAAATTTAGATATGTAAAGCCTTATTTTTTAACATATTATTTGAATGTGTTATGCTAATGATTAAAACGTTCTCAATGTTTAAAACTTGAAACAATGCTTATATATCCAAACAAAAATTTCAAGTATTTTTATTTCTAATGAAAATAAAGTAATATTTTGTTAGATAATTGAAAACAAATTGATTAGCTATATTTAAGATTTTTGTAGTGTAAAAAATAAGACGAATAAAACCCTAACAAACCTAACATTCCTTTTTTAACATGCCTAATAATCCTAACATTTCTTTTTCACATTAGAAAGATTAGCGGGCGAAATAAGTAGGTTTAGGCTTGAAATTATATGTACATAAAATTTGTGTTTTTAATTCTAGCGTTATTTTCTTCAAGTTTTCTGATTATATATAATTGAAAATTATCTCTTTAAGTAATTTCAAGAATTCTTTTCTAAATAAATATACCTTTGTTTAAAATATTCGTATACACCAAAATAACACATCTGCGAAAGGAAGTTATCATGATATTAGATGATCTGAAATGAATTTTGGAAATGTAGATTTTACATATTTTAGGCAGAAATTTCCATATTCTTTACTATACGTTCGGGTATAATCCATTTTAATATTTTCCCCTTTCCTTCTGTCTTGTAAATGGAGGAGAAATTGTTAACAGAAACATACAACACTCGAAGTATATTTAAAGTGAATTATGAATTGCTTACTCAGATTCTATCCCTATATAGAATCTACTTTTATATAATAGTGTCGCCTTTAATCTTCCTTTCTATATATCGGGAAGATTAACCAGTGTTTGAGTTTCAAAATTAGTTAACAACTTTCTAATTTTGTTACTAATTATGTGTAGGAATAACATGTACTTGAATCGCATACTGAAAATTATTTCATTACGTCACTCCTTCAGATTACACAAACCAACAATGTGAAATGTAACTAACATAGAAATTATTAGGATTGAATTATCTGCATGTATACGATACGATATTTAAATACAACGTATTAATTAAAAGAGACATTTTAATTATCTTAATGTTTATATAATAACATTTTAACTGATTAAAAAGACCGAATATGTCGAAACATAACATCATGTAAAGTTATATACTACACATGAAAGTACGATGAAATAGTATGTAATTTTAATTGAATTTCATAAGAGTTTTAGCAATGGAATATAATGCAAACAATGGTTTAACAATGTTTCCATAAGTTGTTTATCTTTAATGTTCTTCAATAATTGTGAGAGCATGTTGTTCATGGCATAGTACCATATAACGACGGGATACCTGTAAAGTGTAATTTGTACAATAATAAAAACTATTTAAAGTTCATTTCGCCTCTTTAGAGTTCGTTAATATCCATCTAAGACAATTTTTAAATGTATAAATATAAGTCAGTTCATTGGGATATTTTTAGACAATTTTAAAAAATTTATTTTTTGATTTTTAATTCATTCCTTAAATAGTAAGGGATGTTGTTGTTATTCATTTTCATAATGACATGGTATGATAGAAGAGATGAGTAAAATAGCATTATAATAAATTTAAAAACCTTACTTATAATAAAAAGCATGTATAAAAACTAAAGATTACTACTTTTTAGCTTTTGATTGTACATGTGCCGGGCAGCGGCCGAGTGGTTAGGGCTCTAGTAATCCGTTTAGACTCTGGGTGTTCGTAAGGCAGTCTGGGGCGTCTCACTGTTCACAAAGATGCTTAAAATCATTTGGAATCACCATTAACTATATGTTGCATAATCATGAGTCCATGTGTAGCAAAATTTAACCATAGCGCTCTAAACCAACAAAACAGAATAATTCAGATATAATTCAGGTGCTGTGTACTAACCTATTGGATTGTCTCACCACATTGTTAACCTATGGAGAAAATGGGCCTAAGGATTTCCGACTTGGATTGAAAGATTTTTTTTAATTGTACTCCGTAATATAAAATGATATTTTATACTTTGGGGGAATTTTTCGTCATTCAAAGAAAATGCAAATAATATTTTAAAATTGAAATTATACGGGGAAAAATATCTGGCATACTGTGTTTTAAGCGCTCATAAATTCCTTTGGTGGACGAAATTTATAAAATGAATGCTGTTGCAACGTGTAGAAAAATGCATGCTATCTGAAAATATCACTTTTATTGGATTATCAGCATTTATGTAGCTGTAAATAGTATACCAATTTTTCTACATAGATTATTATTGAGGTGAGCGAATCTAATAAGGTTAGAACACGGCAGCCTTAAGAAACTCTTTTTACGGTTGATAAATAATAAAATGTAAATGATACAATTACTATCAATGCTAAAAAATATGCCATTTTTATTATTTACTGCCTAGACTGAGGAATATATAGACTGAAGTGCCACTGAATTAGGGATACCTACCTAGTAACGAGTTGGGCCTCCTCTGGCCTTGTTAACGACTGCCACACGACGAGGCATAGATTCAACAAGTTTCTGGAAACGTTCCACGGGAATGGCTTGCCAAATATTGGCTAAAGCTGTCCATAATTCAGTAAGGTTCTTTGGTGCTGTGTGATGGCCTTTCACGCCTTGTTCCAAAACATCCCAAAGATGCTCAATAGGATTTAAGTCTGGGCTTCTAGGTGGCCAATTCATGACAGAGAATTCAGAGGAATGCTCATCTAACCAGCCAGTAGCCAACCGGGACTTGTGAGAGGTACAGTTGTCTTGCTGGAAAACTCCATTACCGTGCGGATAACAGAACAACATAAACGGATGGAGGTGATCACCCAGCAACTGTACGTACCGAATTGCATTGAGGGAGGTTGGTTCACGCTCCAAAGATCCCAAACTGTGCCACGAAAAAACGCCCCAGACCATGATTGAGCCACCATGCCCTTGTACAGTTCCAGCCAGGCATGCAGGATCCATGGCTTCATGAGCCTGACGACATATTCTCAGCCTCCCGTCGGCGTTAAGTAGTCGGAATCGAGACTCATCACTCCATGCTACTCGTTTCCAGTCCTCTACACTCCAGTCTCTGTGCTCTCTTGCCCAGGCAAGACGTGCAGCCCGATGGCGAGTATAGAGCAATGGTACTCTCGTAGGTCGATGGCTCCCGAAACCCATACGGTGAAGCGAGCGTTGCACAGTCCGTTTACTGACTGTACGACTGGCACCGTCATTAAACTGGGTGGTAATTTGAGCTAATGTTTGGCTTCGCTGGCTACGTACAATACGCCTGAGCCGTCTCTCACCACGCACTGTCAAGGCTAATTGTCATTTGCAGTTTGCCCGATCGCTATTTTTTTTCCACCGTCCATGTATTCTTGGTATACTTTTGACACTGTCGACCTTGAAAATCCTAGCTGTCTGACGATTTCGGAAATTGAATGGCCCATGCGTCATGCACCTACGATTTGTCCGCGATCAAAGGCATCTAAATCAGGCAGTTTACCCATACTGGCAGTTCCAACAACTAATTCAGAACAACCACGGTACGCGCTATATATGCAGCTACCACAGCGCCCTCACTTGCGCATACATGATGCGCAGCGCTACACAATTTGTATAGGCTTTGCTATCCCTAATTTAGTGGCACTTCAGTGTATATATATATATATATATATATATATATGATTTGCGCTGAAAAATATTTTCATAATTCAATATTTAAAATTTTTCAATATCTATAATCTCAATATTTCCAAAACTGTTTCCTACAATTTTTATCACCTTTTATATAAGAAAATGAATGATTTTACCGTTCAATCATGTGCTTTAAATAATAAAAAGAGGAAAATGGAAGAAAGCTAAAAATTCCTGTAGTTAATTACTTCTTTTAATAATCCTTTAAAAAAATCTTTAGTTCTTCGTGCATTGTCAGTCGTCAGACTGGAAACCAAAGATGTGTAATTTCATCACCCGGCAACTTTTTATAATTGGTTTTAAGTACGAGGATTGAATTGCGAAAAAAATATTTACATGTCTAGAATCGAACTAAAAATATAATTATGGAGGCGTAATTTTTTTTTCCCATTTTTACAATTCCAAAAATTGCTATAGAAAAATGAGATAATTTTTTTCATATATTAATTATTTTTCCAGATTTAAAGTCAGGAGAAATAAAAAATCTAAACCAACCTTAAAGCTAAATGCAAGAAATTTTGTTATGATCATCAAACTTATAGTAAAATATTTTAAGTTTATTCTCGTCTATTGACTGGTTTTAAACAATGACATTAGTTAGCCTTGAAAACATTTGAAACGGTGAAATTTCAAAGACAGATCTATTGATTTATTTCTAAATTGATTTTTGGACCGAAAAGCTTCTAGCGATTGCGATGAGAGAAACGATAAAGTAAAAAGAAGAGATTCTTATCCAGAATTTAAATATTATCTTAACCTATATTGCTTAAAATATTCCAGCAGGTTAGTAAAAGTATTTCCTAAGTAGGTTTTAAAAATTCAAAGGCTTGTACGTCAATATCTTTTTGTATTTTATACATTGCAAAAAAAATGTTAAACCCATAAATTTGTTTTTTCCGTATTTATGATTGAATCGACAGAGATATTAAAATAAAAAAATTCCTAACCACTGACGTCTTTCCTACAGCAAATAAAAATACAGCCAAAAAATCATGGATTAAATATTTCCAATTCTATAAAGAAGATAATGTTATATAGTTGCTTAATTGAATAATGACAGTAATTATTCGACATATATATACTGATGAAAGACAATTTGACACCATACCCGAAGTTAAATAAGTAATATCAGTACGGATGTACGTAAAAATGTGTCAAACACCACTGAATATCTACAAGTTGCAAATAAAGGATAAAAAGGATTGTATTGTTGTGTTAGAAAAAAATTTCTAAAAATCAGGACAAGTACGTAAAACATATAGAAAGGAATAGTGAAGAATAGAATAGATAGTTTGCGAAAATTCTTAAACTACGGATAACAATCTTTACTGTTTTTGTTGCTGCATAATTATTGTTTTTATTGTTGCAATGATGTGGATTATGCAGGAATAAAAGGAAACTAGTGTGCTAGAAACATGATGCAATGCAGATTATGGATCATAATACATTGAAATAAGGCATTTTTCTACATCCAACAAACTATAATATGTGATTTAGTGTATACAATAAAATCCGCAGGTAAACGACAGAATAATATTATTACTGCATGGAAATTTGCATTTCTGTTTAATCCAGTGTTACGGCCAGTCTCATATTTTTTGCTGTTCGTAAACATTTTAAGTGAAATTTGTAATTTGAAATCTGAATGTTTTTGCTTTCGGATATTGCAATTTTTTAAAAATATTTCCTTACACTAAAGTAAGTAACCATGTGGGTCAATATATAAATCATATTTTCCCGAAATGATATCCAGCTATAGTGGATAAATAATTTACAAATGAGTTGATGACTTATCTTCATCATCAACGCAGAATATATATGCCCATGTGTATCGTGATATTTAACCTTCTTGCTTTCTTCTATATATTTAGTCCTATTTCTTTTATTTCTTAATTTCATTTCATATTTTCACTCTGGATTGTATTTTTACCACCTTTTTCTCCCAACCTTGCTTGATTTTCTCTTTTGCTTTCGAATTCTTTCCATAAGAGATTGGTTGATATCAAACATATTTATTATCCTATCTTTTCTAAATTACAAACCCTTTTCAATGCTTCCCGTATTCTTAACACACTTCGCTTGCAATTTTTGTTTATATCCCTATTCATATCTTTTTATGCTTCTAGAATAAAATCAAATAATTTCTTTTATATTAAATTACTCATTTCCCTTTTATACAATGCTGTGAAGGTTATCCCCCAATCTAATAATAATTTCAATATATTGATCCCTGAATTGAGCTTTTCATAAATAGCCACAATTTAACGCGTACATCTAAATTTTATTACAGGGCATCGTCAAGCAATTTTATGCATTAATTTTTGATTCTGGCTTTTTAAAATTGTCATCAAAATTTTTTATTTGGTGTAAAATTTTTAAAATGTCATCCATGTTATCTTCCTATTTCTTTTATCTCTAAATTCCACTTTATAATTTTTATGGATTAAATTGTTATTACCTTTTGTTTAACTCTCAACCTTGCTTGATTTGCCAGTTTAGTCTTCGAATTTGTTCATAAGATCTTGTTGTTTCGTATTAAGGAAACATTTTTAAATTTTGTACATTGTTCTTTGTCTCTCACTTCTTAAAAACCGTCTCCAGAGAACTAATTTAGTGTAAATCTTTGAATATGTTATTCCTCAAACTAAACATGACTCTGAAAAATGATCCTTGTACCCTATAATAAGGTTAAAACAATTCTAATTCTTTCATCATTCCTTCAGGAACGGCTTTCTTTCGGGTAATATGAATTGCCCTCTTAGTCTTTATGAGGGGTAATATAACACTCGCAAATATTCGCGATGTATGTGTCTCATTATCACTGGAACTGCAGTTCTTTCATTATTTTCCCCATGGAAAAATATCTGTAAAAATTCATATTGCATATGCACTGCGAGTATTTAAATGTTACGCGATAAAGCTTAAGTATTTTAAAAATGGTTTGTCTTATGACACATATATACTACATGTTATAGAAAACGGAAAAAAATTTATTCATAAACAACTTCTAATACGTTTAGTTCAGTATAAACAAGTGTATTAAAAAAATCAAATATTTTGAAATGGAACTCTAATGAGTAATGTTTATAAAATTTGTGATAAATCATAAGAAAATGTAATTTAAGATATAATATTTACATTTTCTTAAATATTTGTTTCATTTAACTTGTATATACACTCTTCTTTGGATTTTTGAATTTCATGTCTTTTAAAGTTTGAAAAACTGAACAAGACGGAACAAAATTGAATGTTACATATGGCCCAGCGGAGGCATACTTTATCGTCACTAAATTTTCTTAATTTTTAATTCCGAAGTTAAAAGATATCGATATCTTCAGGATTTGCTTACCACAGTGTTTCCCAAAGTGTGGTACGCGTAGCCCCAGGGGTACGGGAAGAGTTCGATTGGAGTACGCGTTGCACCGGAGTTTGGAGTGGATATGCACTGCACTGTGCTTAGCTGCGCCTAATTCTACGTTCTCATGAGTCAAGTCAAGACAGTCTTATGAGGAGTGAGATGGTCCGGTGTGACACGGCGGAAATATACCACACTCCGTTACAGAAACAACTTACTTCGTTAATAGTTAGTGGCTTCTCCAGACGCCTGTGTATTTTTAGCATATGTGTCATTTTTCTTATAGGAAATGTTTGTTATGTGCTTTAGTAAGTCCCACTGATTTTGATAATGTTTATAAAATATAATTTTTATACCTAACATAGATTATGGATCGCTGGTTGAAATCTGGAACTACTACACCAAAAGAAAGTAATGGTTATAGTAGCAATCAATTAACAGGAAATAATGCAATTAACGACAAATCAACTTCAATTCTGAAAGAACGTGTTAAGAAAAAAGCAAGGAAAACTCGCAAGTACGACAAAGAATATCATAAATTTGGATTCTCGTGGACTGGAGATGAAAATGAGCCTATTCCCTTTTGCGTCATTTGTTTTGAAAATCTAACAAATGAAAGCATAAAACCATCCAACTTGAAGCGCCATTTTGAGACAAACCATAATCAGTACAAAGATAAACCCATAGATTTTTTTGAAAATAAACTTAAGTATTTAAATCAGTCAGGATTTAAAAAAGTAATGCGGGGTTTGACAGGAAGTGACAATCAAAAAATGCTAGAAACTTCGTATCGCGTGTCGCTTTTAATTGCGAAATGTAGTGCAGCGGAAACCATTGGCGAAATTTTAATCAAGCCTGCAGCCAAGATAATGGCAGAAGTACTGATAGGAGATAGAGCGAAACAAACTTTTGACCGCTTTTCTCTCTCAAATAATATAGTTCATCGACGAATCATTGATATGTCTAATAATGTGAAACAGATGTTATTATCTGATATTTCTCAAAGTCATTATTATGCATTGCAAGTCGATGAGTCCACTGATATTGCGAATTTTGCAAATCTTATGGCATTTGTTAGATACGAAAAAAAATCAAGAAATTTATGACAAATTTTTATTTTGCCAGCCTTTATTAGGTCACACAACAGGAGAATATATCTTTAATGTTATAAACAAATTTATGCAAGAGAACAAAATTGATTGGAATAGATGTGTTGGAATAAGCACAGATGGAACAAAAAGTACGGTCGGAATTAATAAAGGACTCGTTGCAAGAATTCAAAATGTTGCCCCAAATGTCATATCCACACATTTTTGTATACACAGAGAGGATTTTGGCAACACGTAATATGCCCGATGATCTACAGAAAGTTCTGGATGAAAGCGTGAAAATCGTTAACTACATTAAAATCCGTCCTTTGAATGCACGACTTATTTCGCAAATATGCGAGGAAATGGGAAGTAGTCATACCCAGCTTCTTTATCATATCCATGTTCGTTGACTATCTTGAGTAAAAATTCTAAATCGATTGTTTGAACTTAGACATGAACTTCAATGTTTTCTTAATGATAGATTTGAGTTGAGAAATTGTTTACATGACCGGAAATGGCTTTGTAAACTAGCATACTTAGCAGATATATTCTCTGTTTTTAATTGCCTCAACTTATCGTTACAACGCAAAGAAATTTCATTGTTTCACGTTCAAGATAAAGTGAATGCTGCCATTGCAAAACTAAAGTTATGGCAAAAGAGAGTTGGTAATGGAGAAGTAGACTCGTTTCCCTCTCTTCATGAGTTTATAACAAGTTCGACTACTAAAATTGATGCTAATACTCTTAAATGCATAACACAGAATTTGGAGAGTTTGCAAGTGGGCTTTAAAAACTATTTCCCTGATTTAACCAAAAATATTGAATGGTTAAGATATCCGTTTAACATTAACACAACATCCATGCCAGAAGATTTTTCGCATGCGGAAGAGGAGCAATTGTAGGAATTGGCTGCAGACGGATTCTTTAAAAATAACATAAGGAAAGTTTTTTAACATTATTCTGGTTACAAATGCAACTTGTGTGTGCGGTTTTAACAGAAAAAGTTCTAAAATACATCTTGCCTTTCCCAACTTCATATTTATGTGAAGTTGCTTTTTCAGCATTTGTAGACATTAAGTCGAGAAAAAAGAACAGACTATTGGACGTGAAACCATATCTGAGATTTAAATTATC
>OU015497.1:177925822-177933322 GCA_907164885.2 Dolomedes plantarius
GATGCCATCCGCCAAAATGTGTCTGCCATAACGCAAGAAATGCTACTCAATGCTCTGAACTGTGTGGTAACTCGTCTCACAGCGGTACTTCTGAATGATGGACAGCACATTGAACAGTTACTGTAATTAACTGTAATTAAGCTGACTTGTAACTTGTAAACATTTTTTCATTTGTAAATCATCTTTTGGAGAAATAAAAAACTATAGCGCCATCTGTTGGTCGCCAACAGAACTACTTTTTTTTTTCGTTGCCACACAAAACCTGGCTTCTTTTCCATCCGTTTGGTGCAAATCGCATCTTTTTTCTTTATTCGTTTTCGAATTATTCCTTTTTTAAAGTTCGTCCTGACTTTTGGATCACCCGGTATATATATATATATATATATTAAGAATTAATTACAGAAAGAATAATAATTAAACAATTTACAGGGGTCTTCAGGGTAGATTAAATTCGTGGTGTTAAACGCCACTATTTTAATATTCGCTTGGAACGAGCAAGTGCCAATTATTAGTACTACTATGGGGGAAATCCCGTTTTTAGAATTGAACTTAATTCACTAGGTTGGAAAAACAACGCAGAGAATCTAAATATAGTATGAAATCTAGTCACTAGATTTCATACTATATTTAGATTCTCTGCGTTGTAATAACTCGTAGTAATCTAGTCATAGTATGAAATCTAGTCACGCCCATTCCCCATCTCCGGCGCAAACGTCAGGAGTGTATGCGCAATGGTATTAGAAGATTTGAAACAAACGGGTTTTAAATTAGAGAGGGATTTGATTTCGATCGGATTGGTCACGCATCGCGAGGATCGAGATAATTGCTTGGCAGATAAATAATATGGATTGAATTGGGGTAGTTTGATATTCGGAGATAAACTCTTAGGTGTAGTTTAATTGTAGTTCTTTGCCACAAGTCTTTATTCACTGACTGCTAGATCAATAATTATATTAGGAAAAATTAAGAGGGATTAACGTAATGTGTATAATAAACTTCATACCAGATATATATATATATATATATATATATATATATATATATATATATATATATATATATATATATATATATATATATATATATATATATATATATATATATTACATATATATATATATATACATATATATATATATATATATATATATATATATATATATATATATATATATATATATATATATATATATGTATATATATATATATATATATATATATATATATATATATGTATATATATATATATATATATGTATATATATATATATATATGTATAATATATATATATATATATATATATATATATGTATATAATATATATATGTATATATATACATATATATATATATATGTATATATATATGTATATATATATATATATGTTATATATATAATATATATATATATATATATATATATATGTATGTATATGTATATATATATATATATATATATATGTATATGTATATATATATATATATATATATATATATATATATATATATATATATATATATATATATATATATATATATATTGCACCAAATACGTGGTACGGAAAGATAATTTTACAAGTGAATTTCAATAACAGAAATAAATATGCCAGTTACCGCAAATAAAAAAATAGGGATTTTTTAAAACAGTTCTTTTTATTTCTTGCAGTAGTAGGCAAAAACAATATAACAAATCTTTGCTGGAAGTCAACAAATACCAGCACCTATAATTCGGCTGCACAGTCAGGAATTTAAATACAAATATTATTAGAAACACATATAACATTTATCAAATAATAACATGCTACCTTTAAATCCTTTTATAACAAGATCTCCCGTTAGTCTCGACGATAAAACTTCCGAAGATAAATATGTCACCTAGCGCTACAAGAACAGCGCTTCAACTCAATTTCTATTCCATCCTCTTAATCACCTGGGAAACAAAACCCGAGATGCCACACCGCTCAACGAAACAATTTTCCAACAATATACCATATAGTAGAACTTATTTCTTACTCCATGGTAGACGAGTGAACGTGCTAAACCACAGTTTTAAATATCGCGAACTCCAAAACATCGCACGCTGGCGATAACACACCAAGTTTGCCCCTAACTCGTAACATTGCCCCCTCCTGTAAAAGACTGAACGTCCCGGACAGTCCTTACACTAACAACAACGGTCCTAAAATGCTACTACTATATACAACTTTACATAAATAAACATAAAACATAAAACATATATCATAATAAACTAAATAAATAATCATATAAGAATAACAGTTGCAACATTAATAAAATAAAATAAAAATGGGTAGCCTGTATCTACTTGGCAGCAGCCAATGAGCCATGGCTCGGGTATTCTCAATTTCTTCAGGACCCACTCACGTCCCATGGTAAGGAGCGAGCCGGTCGTAATGTACGACCTTCGCTTTGCTGATTGCAGACACTCGAGTTCACACATCGACGTCGTTGATTCTTTTGACGGCGACGATTGGACCTCTCCAGCGGAACTGTGGCTTGGGAGGTAGACTCTCCCGGCGAACGGGACTCCACAGCCGAATTTTGGTTCTTTCCTGGAACTGATGGCCTGTCGCTGTCGCGTCGTAATGCCTCCTCATTCGGTCGCTGGCCACGCTGACCTTGCTTCGTCACAGGACGCGTTCTGGGAAGCTGCTTGACCGGGTTGTAGTTCTTCGTGACAATTCGGTGTTGCGTCAAGTTCGTGCGGCCCACATCTGTTGCACGGGCGAGCACGGCCTGGAATTCATTGAGGAATTTCTCTGCTTCCATTCTTCGTTGATCAATAAATTCCGCACTCTTCAATACATCTGAGGTCAAATTGGAGCGTTCGACGACCGGCAGGTCACGCTTTCTACTTTTTCCGGTGACCGGGGTATAAATTGGCAACATTTCATTTTTCTGAAATTTCTTGTCTTTATTGCTGACATCGGCAATCTTGACGGGAACCGTAACCTTTCGACTGGTCCACAAGAATTGAGGCAGCAAAAAGATCTTTTCTACTATTGTCCGGCATGGAGGGTATGGTGCTATCTTGAGTGGCTTTAATTGGGTTAGAATTGAAATTTATTACGAAATTATTTCTGGTTAAAAAGTGAAACCCGAGAATCATCGGGTCAACAATGTCGGCAACATACGCCGTATGCCGATAACTATTATTCTGGATGCTTATGTGGAGTGCAACTTTTCCATTCATCTTAATTGTTTCCCCGGTCACGGTCCGCAAAGTGATGTTTGGCGGCGTGAAAAGTAGCTTCTCGCCAAGCTCTTGGGATATGTCTGCCCTGACGATGGTAACGTTAGCACCTGTGTCAACCAACATGCTACACGGTTAACCGTTTACAAAATCTTCAACAAACGGCCCTGTTCTCTTCGTGATGCATCGACGACACATTCAGCGTGTTAAAAAAGGACATTCCGGGAAAGCTAATTGAGCTAAACCCTCAATAGCCGAGGCGAGTTCTTGAAGTGTCTCTGTTGATTACTGTTGGCGGGACTTCAGCTGTAAGCGGCTGTACTCTTTACGGCATTTCTCGCCAAAACGCATTTCGAGAGCACTCGACAAGGCCTCAAATTTTAATTGTTTTTCTACTGCGATGGTTTTCAGCACATCGGCAGCCTCGCCACGGAGTGAAGTAGCCAATTGGCAAGCTTGCATTGCGATATCCCAGACATTGGCAGTCTAAGCCATATTAAACTGTGTTTTAAACGCCTGCCAAGACGTTTTGCCGTCGTAGGTAGACACTTTTAAGGCAGGGCGGGACGATTTCGACACCGGGTACGCTTCATCGACACTAGTGTCAGAGTAGCAAGGTACAGTAACTGGCGCTGACTCTTCCGCGAACTTTTTCTCTAAGCCGATTATTTGTTCACTGACGCCCTCTCTAATTGTCTGTTCAACGGTCTCAACCGTACCCTTGAGATTTGATTCAATAGTGCCGACGCGTTCTTCTATTTCATTAAATTATTCGACCATGGTGGTTTTCAGCTGCTCTTGGCTCTCGCTAATTTCGCCAAGACCCGTTTCCAACTTCTTCTGGCTTTCACCAATTTTTAATTATAATTGGTTGGCAAGCAAATTCTGGCTTTCGCCAATTTCCTCTTTTAATTGATTGGCGAGTTGTTTCTGGCTTTCGCCAATTTTTACTTCTAACTGATTCTGGCTCTCGCCAACTTTATCAAAACCCCTCGCCATCGAACCTAAAATCAGTTTTAGCTGTTTCTCCATTTTTCGGGTAACTGGCATTCACTTAAAATAATCCCACTTCTGACACCAAAATTGTACCAAATCCGTGGTACGGAAAGATAATTTTACAAAAGAATTTCAACAACAGAAATAAATATGCCAGATACCGCAATTGAAAAATAGAGATTTTTTAAAACAGTTCTTTTTATTTCTTGCAGTACTTGGCAAAAACAATATAACAAATCTTCGCTGGAAGTCAACAAATTCCAGTACCTATAATTCGGCTGCACAGTCAGGAACTTAAATACAAATATTATTAAAAACACATATAACAGTTATCAAATAATAACATACGATCTTTAAATCCTTTTATAACAAGATATCCCGCCAGTCTCGACGATAAAACATCCGAAGATAAATATGTCACCTAGCGCTACCAGAACAACGATTCAACTCAATTTCTATTCCATCCTCTTAATCACCTGGGAAACAAAACCCGAGATGCCACACCACTCAACCAAACCATTTTCCAACAATATACCCTATAGCAGAACTTATTTCTTACTCCATGGTATACGCGTGAACGTGCTAACCACAGTTTTAAATATCGCGAACTCCAAAACATCACACGCTGGCGATAACACTCCAAGTTGCCCCCTAACTCGTAACAATAAATAAGTAATATATATATATATATATATATATATATATATATATATATATATATATATATATATATATATATATATACAGAGAGAGATAGAGAGAGATGGTTTTTGTACTAATTTATTTCATTTATTTTAGTTTGATTCTTTATTTGCTTTATTAAAAGTCTGCATAAACAAAAAGCTTTTATTTTCTATAATCTTGCGGTATAGTCTAGTAATTACTAACTTTTTTTTTATTTGATTTTATAAATTTAATGGCTGTTCTATACAAATGTTCTATTAAATTTGTATCAGAATGAGTGCATTAATATTTTTTTTCCTTAAATACCCTAGTTTTAAATTCGAAGACCGTCATCTTAAAAATATTTAAAATAAACTGAGATTGAAAAAAAAATTTTTAATCTTATTTAAGATAATGAAATAATTCCGATTTTTTTAGAAAATAATACCTCTTTTATTTTTTTTACAACAGATAAAAGTGTATTATTTTATTTCACAGTATAACCATAGAGTGTCTGCGTTGAAGGAAAATTTGAATAATGGAAAAGTATTCTAGTTTAAACGGAGAAATTTAGCATTATCCATTATATTAAACATGAAATAATTACATAATGTCATACTTCTTTGAATTTATACAACGAGCCTGTATCAGCAAGAATTACAAGCAAAGGCATAAAAATCTACCTGTTTTGATTTTGAATATTCTCATACACCTAAAAATACAGTTCAGTAAAATTTTGAATTTGACGGGAAGAAAAGTCAAGTTAATATTATTATGAGAAGAAATAAAAACCCTCTTATTTTACACTGGTCATAAATTGCATGCCTATACTCAATGCGTAATCGTTAAAGTCTGTTATTTTACATAAAGAGAACTCAAATTTAATCCCCGAGGACATAATTGTACTTCGTTATAAAACGAGAAATATTAACTGTGGTCAGTGTTAACATATTCCTATTACAGCTGCTCTTCAACAAACTGTTGCGCTTACTGGGCAACAGTTTGTTGAAGTATTATAAAAACATCTTCAATCTAAAAACAAGTACGTAATCGTGCGATCATAATCGGATAACATTATCTCGGAGAAAGGGCAAATTAAAAAATATATAAGTTAAGAACACCATTACCACTTTCACATAAATATCCACACTTAATATCTTGAAATAACATTTAATGCTCTGACTGTTTAAAAATATCTAGAAACTAGGGTTGTATTGTTGAAGAATGAAGGGCGAATATTTAACACTTTTGTTTACTTGACTGCTCTGTGCCACAAGACAGCATGATCTTTAGCTGAGGTATTAAGTCCAATATTCGCCCTTTCTATGCTGAGAGCATTCCCACACTTTAAACGCGATTTCTCAAGAGCATGAACTTCATATCAACCTTTCTATTCCGAGCACTTGATATAAAACGACAAAATTAATCGACAGAGTACACGTAGCCTTGGACAAAATTTTCGACCTTGTTTCGAGCTCCTCACCAAGGCATAATCTGCGGGTATTCGGGAAGCAGAGAGAATCTTAATGCAAAATTTCTCAAATTTTTTACTGATGACTAGCAAAGTATAGTCATCCAGGCCACTTTGGAAAGAACTATCGTCTATCACTATTTTGATACATATATTTAGCGCAGGAAGATGGTATAATGTACAATGCCCGCCGAATGATCAGTGCTTAAAGCAAAAATATACATGTCCAGCGTGAAGATTTGGGAGGCATTGAATCAAAATTAATCCCCTGGTTTAAATAAATCGCCATTTGAAGAAGAAGAAGCGCCTTTTGAAAATGAGCGGCGTTTTTCTACTAGACGAGAATCCCCGTGGGTGGCGTACATGCTTGACAGTGAGAGGTATAACCGTACAAGGCGAGGTCGGACGGAGAGCAGTAGAGAACGAAAAACAATTGGAGTGAAGATAGGTTTGCCATACAGCAGCGGGACATTATCAAGTTGACCGAAGGCGTTTTGAAGTTAGCTATCTCTCGATCGACCAGGTGATAAAGTGAAGACATAAAAATTAGTGTGGCGTATGTACAAGCAGTGGCTTGGCTGGATTCTGGTAGGGTTTCCGTAATATAACTACCGGGATTAACATATGTGATAAATAATTCCCCGTTGCCTGCTCGCAATTGAGTACGGTATTTATGTAGTCTAATTGTGTTGTAATAAATTGTTTAGTGTAGAAAACCTCGTCGGGTCTTTTTAATGGTGAGTTCATTGTTTAGTATATACATTAACTTAATGGTAAAGGAATAGTTGAACTTCACAGATTTATTACTCAGTATTACATTGAAAGTAGATTATCTTAGCAGTTCAATTTGTTCGGTAAACACACCATAATGTTAGTATTTAGAACGTCATTGTAGCGAATAGGTGAGATAAAACCGTTTTAAATCTATTATATTTATTACGATGATAAAAGTTTTTACATCAACAACCCTTAATAGAAGAAAAATTGTTTCAGACCTTTTAATATTTTTTTCACAATTATTTTTCTTTCACATATAAATTAAAATTTAACACAAACATTCACACTCAAAAAAGTGTTGACAACATAAATAAAAAGCAAAGAATAAACCTTGCGAGTGCCAAAGTCTAATGGATTACCGATAGTAACTTTTACTTGTAGC
>OU015497.1:177935822-178128322 GCA_907164885.2 Dolomedes plantarius
TTGTTAAACACAAATTTACTAAGTCATGCAAGCTCAACGATAATTCGCCCCACCCAAAGGTGTACTAAAAAAACTTGCTGATAATCGATCGCTCGAGAGTAATCCCACTCTCGTGGAGTTAGCAGTAGAAACGGACAATCCTGAATCATAACTACCAATACAGACAGAAGAAACAGGCAAAACAAATGAATTAAAATAAACCTAGCAATATTTCTTTAGCAGTAGCAACTCCCCACTACAATGCTCGCTATTTTTCCCGTTCTCTTCTCCACTTTATTTATACAGGGTCTGTCCAGAAAGTGATGAGACTAATTCCATAAAATTCGTTTATTTTAAGATAATCTTACAGACCCTTAATATTCTTCAAAATAGCCTCCTCCAGTATTTATATACCGTTGCCAACGACTCTGTCACCCACCATTGGTTTCACTACCAATTCCTAAGGGCTTAGTGCTGTCAAAAAACCAATGTCCTGATTCGGATGAAGAACGTAAACAGATGGAACAAATAACTTATTGGAGTGCTATAGGGGGTTTAGCGTTTCTTGCTAACCAAACTAGGCCCGATATTTGTTTCGCCGTTAACATCCTATCACAATTTCAATCAGACCCTGGTATGACACTGGAATGCACTTGTTAAACTTCTGGGGTATGTGTGCCAAACAGAAAATTACCGATTTGAGTTGTCAAGGGTAAATAAGTTAGAATTAGTTTGTTTTAGTGATGCCGACTATGCATCCAACCGGGATGATAGAATTTCTATGGGAGGAATGCTACTTTTAGTTGATAAGGCCCCTATTGCTTGGCGTGCATTCAAGCAGAAATGTGTGAGCCTTTCATCAATGGAAGGTGAATACGTATCTATTACTGAGGCATCAAAAGAACTGGTTTGGATAACATATTTTAGATGAGTGCTATGATAAGAAAATTCTTGATTTTAAACCATCTGAAATCACTTTATTTTCCGACAACCAGGCTGCTATCAGGTTTTGTAAATCCCCCATAGAAAATCATAAAACAAAACATACTATATCAGTTAAATTACATTTTATTAGAAATTTGATTAATGATAATCAATTTAATTTAAAGTATATACATACAAAGAAAAAACCTTGCTGACTGCTTTACTAAAGCAGAGACCAAACTTCAACTTAAAGAATTTTATAAGTCCAGATGTGTTCTGGCACTTTTGTGTATTTTATACCTTTTTGTAAGGTGTTTGGTTGTTTTTAAAAGAAAAATAAATGCTATCTAGTACATATTTCTGTGTATGTTTCTGGTCGTCTTAGAGGGAGAGAGTATCGGTCCCCGCGAGGATACATTTTTGTTAATCGTAATGTATTCGCATTGCTCGAGCAGCCCCAATACCGTTTCGGAGGGGTGAAACTGTAATTTGCCAGAGAGTTATGAAGAATATGTTATGCGTTAGTAAGTGTGTATCTTAGCCCCCAGTCACGGCAGTCGTTATGTTTTTATTTCTGTAAGCCCCAGTTTTAAAATGGAACCTGTCATATGCCCACTCTTACTCTAGATAACGACATGCACATATAAATTTTCAATCTTACATACTTTTTGATATTAATGTTTGTGTGATACTTTTTCTATTATCCCTTGTAATATTTTCGGGGGGAGTGTGGCCACACTCATAATTTAAGATTAGTATTGTCTTTCAATTGTATCTCAAATGTGTACTCTTCACTTGCTTTAAGTGTTTTTTTTTACACTTGTAAAATGTGATGTGTTTTTTCTCAAAAATGTTTATTGCAATTATGTATGTAATCACGCATTACTGTGGTAGCTTTGTTTTTAGCATTCCATGATATTTAAGTCTTGCAATGTGTTTATTACCCTTTCATATGCTTGCATCTTATTCATGAAATGTATTACTTGAATCGTGATTGCTTTTATTTCCTTGAGTGTATTGTATGATAGTTAAACCTTCCCGAACTTTTCTGGGAATTTTTTTTCTGCAAATTAAAATATAAGTAAGTTTATTTTTTTGTAGTATGAACTGTGTATATACAATTAATGATAATGTTTGTAAACTAAATTTAAAGTACTTAATCTTTTAAATTTTCAAGATTACCGTAAATGTTTTTGTTCTGTGTGGACATAGCATTTTCAGCTCGAATGAAAATTAAGGTGACTTGTTCTGGGTGAACATTTAAACTTAAAAGTTTTCTTAGATATCAAGTTCTGTGTGAACGCAAAGCAATTCTATTTTTTTAATGTCTTAAAAGTAATAGGCGGGCCACTTGTTAAGAAAATGAACCGTAAAAGGGCTATCTAAACTTCCGTTTATTAGATCATTTACTTGTGTTACTTTCCGACATTCATGCTATCGTTTTAGACTGACGTAGCACTTATTATCTAACAAGTAATGACGTCACAGCAACTTTGACGTCATACATCTGAGACATGTTGTTTTTCGTTTATTTTCCCCATGGTTTGTTATTTTTCCTTGCCTGTGTATTTTATGAAAATATGTCAATGTTATGCTACTGGCTTGTATAAATACTACTCGAGTTAGAGCAAAGGTGCCGCTAGCAGCAGACACAGTTGAACTCACGAGCTAGTGAGATACGTATGTTAGAAGTCTCTGTGTGAGATTATTTTGATTATACAAATGTTTTAAGTTATTGCTTTTAATACTTTTAAATGTTTATTGAAGTTCCGACTAAAATTAATTATTTTAACTTAAGTCTTGCTGATTTCTAAACACACCTCATGCCTGACCAGTGCGTGCTCTTATATTGTCACTCTTCGTGACGAAAACGATGACCTTTTAAGCTGGATTTTAACCGAGGGAATATAAAAAAAGTCCGGCAGTGACAGATCGGGGCTGTACATGGGTTGGGGCAGCGTTGCGAAGATTTGTTTTGCCAGGAACTGATTGAGTTTGAAGGATGCCTGGACCGGCGCATTATCGTGGTGCAGAATCCAATTGTTTGTGAGCTCCGGGCGGCTGCGCGTGATTCAATTAGTCAACCTTTTGTAAGTCCCAGCGTCTCCGCAATCATCCAGACACTTATCCGACGATCAGAGTCCAAAAGCGCTTAAATTTTAGCCACATTGTCTAAATTTCGAGACCATGATGGACGCCCAGCGCGTCGTTCGTCATCGACGTCTTCTCTTCCGTCTTTGACGGTTTTGTGCCACATAAACACTTGAAACTTGGACAAAGAATCCTTCCGTAGGATTCTTTTAACATGGCAAGCGTCTCAGCAGCCGATTTGTTTAGTTTTACACAAAACTTTACGTCGTATCGCTGCTCGGCACTCCGCTGCATTCTGAAAACCTAACGCCATTTTCAGACACGTGTCTGCTTGGCGTACACGAGCGATCGCAGAGCTGCAAAGGCTCAAGGCCAATTGACTTCGGCCAGACTCTGTACCTGACAGCCCCCAACACCCGTACCACCCGCAAATGCCACCCCTTTGGCCTTCTGCTTCGTGGGAAAAATTCAGTCTTCTTATTTTCTGGACAGACCCTATATATAAATTGTCGAATGCCAAAAAAAAAAATAACATTGCAATATTTACATTACTTTTAGTATTTACCTCACATTTGAAATAGAATACAATAATTTTACAAATCTAAAATGATCTAATACATATCAATATAGTAAAGGGAAGCACATATACTAATACATACAAAGCACAGTACACTATTTTAGACGATATATAGATACATGGAAATTTTAACACTATACATGTACAAGACATATGCAATACAATATCTATACTTCGTTCATTTTATACACATATACATTACAGGCATTGCATTCACGCGCTAAAGAAAATACATAAAAGCATACGTACTACACGCCATACTACAACAAAGTAAGTGCAACATACAAGAAACAATGCAACATTAATCAAATCTCAATAACGTACAGAATTGTAATTTTATAGCATACAAATGCTTTATCATAATTTGTAAATCAACTTTTACAGTAAATACAAAATTTACACTATTCTTTAGATAGATTTATACAAAAGATATATAGCTGCATTTGATAGAAATTCTATACAATATTAACGAGTGTTACACTACCAAGTTAAGTAATACTAGAGTTTACTCTCACTGATTCTTGAAAAATTAATTTATGAGCAACAGATATACGATGATACAAACTCGCAATTAATAACCAAAACATAGAATAATTTTGCATTTGATTAACAAGCAACTACGCGGAAAATTTCGAAATTTTAATGAAAATTGCGTTTGCCTACTTCTCCTGGAAACATTAGGGGAGTACTTTATATATATGAATATATATATATATATATATATATATATATATATATATATATCTTTATATATATATATATATATATATATATATATATATATATATATATATCTTTATATATATATATATATATATATCTTTATATATATATATATATATATATATATATATATATATATATATATACATATATATATATATATATACATATATATATATATATACATATATATATATATATATACATATATATATATATATATATATATACATATATATATATATATACATATATATATATATATATATATATATATATATATATATATATATATATATATATATATATATATATATATATATATATATATATCTTTATATATATATATTGTGAATAATACATGGATTCTCCCAATTTACAGCAAAAACACTCTCATTTTATTCACGATCCATCACAAGGCTCAACAAAGGGTTCCCTAGGCGAAACAGCCGAACAACAGAAGCGGAGAGACAAAGCGCTTCCGACAAAATGCCAACCTGGACGCGAGGTGCCAGTGTATCTAAACCTGAGACATAAAGTTGAAAGGACATTAGTTCCGCTCCGCCCCTTGATCGATGATGATCGGGAAAAATTAATCGGCTTAAGCGATCAGCTGACATGATGACGAGGGAAGTGGCTAACCAATCGGACCTCAAGAAAGGATGTCACTTTAAAGGCGCCAATTAAAATCCTTTTAAATTTATAGCTCTCGCAGCGCCAGAATTAGGAGTTGCGTCGCTGCGAAATAAAAAAATTCAGATAGCACCTAGACCTGCATCTAGAAGGTCTATAGTTCGGTAATGCAGCTGTAAATTACGATTCTTCATAAGTCCTCGTGCGAGGTAGAGCATCTCGTCTTCCTGTCGTTTTGTTTCGAGATGAAACATTTATAGCTATTAGAGATAACTCCTAGACCTGCATCTAAAAAGTCGCTAATCTGGCATTGCAGCCGTAAATTACGATTTCTTTATAAGTCCTCGTGCGAGGCAAAGCATCCCGACTCCCTGTTGTCTTGTTTTGAGAAGAAACAGTTATAGCTATTAGAGATAGCTCCTAGACCTGCATCTAGAAAGTCGCTACTCTGGTATTGCAGCCGTAAATTACGATTTCTTCATAAGTCCTCGTGCGAGGCAGAGTATCCTGACTCCCTGTCGTCTTGTTTCGAGAAGAAACAGTTATAGCTATTAGAGATAGCTCCTAGACCTGCATCTAGAAGGTCGCTACTCTGGCTTTGTAGCCATAAATTACGATTTCTTCATAAGTCCCCGTGCGAGGCAGAGCATCCCGACTCCCTGTCGTCATGTTTCGAGAAGAAACAGTTGTAGCTATTAGAAACAGCTCGTTTTTAGATCCCAGAATGATCTGGACAATTGATTATCGGCCGAGTACGTAATTCCAGCAGAAATGATCGTTGCGCGTCCTAATTTCGCGTGTAAGAATCCAAAGAACTTTCACGGTTAGAATCCGAGTACATCGCGACTTCTGATATGTACTGATGGTTTGCAGCTTAGTTTCCCACCCGTCATTAGGAGGGTATCATCTAATGTATTCGTCATCCTAATTCATCAACCTGTACTCTCATTTGTAAATAAATCATGTCATTTAATATGTTACTAGATTGTATCGTCGTCTTTCACGCTACCATTCGGCTAATGCTTTACAATATATATATATATATATATATATATATATATATATATATATATATATATATATATATATATATATATATATAAAGTCTAAAACAAACTAATTGTTTATATTTTTTTAGATACACTATAGAGGAGACCTGTGTACCTAGGACCATATTTTTTCAATAAACGAAAAGAGACCCACTGACCTGTTTAAAATTGTGAAATTCATATACACACATTGTTATGCTAATTACCATCCCTTTGGAATTAATATAAACACTCAAAATAATAAATTCTGTGAAATAGAATGTTTTTTAAGAAACTTTACAAATGGCACTAGGTACAAGACAGCATTGTACCTAGGGCCAGTAGCTGGTGTACCTAGGGCCATTCCATAAAAGATAGGTTTCATTCCATTATGAATAGAATACAAACATATACACATGAATTTTAATAACAGAAGCAATATCAGGTAATACATTGATTTATCATATAGTAACAATTTAAATTGCAACGTGCCAAATTATCAGGGAATTACAAGTATTTTCATAAAGATCTATCATTCTTCAGATGAATCATTCTTTAGATGAAGTTGCCTCTATTTGAAACACAGGATTTTTCAAAAATTTTCTTTTTCTTTTGGTCATTCTAATTGGATGTTGTTCTTCCATTTCTTTCTTTTCTGGAGTGTCTGTCAGGATCCCACATCTCACTGGTTCTCGGCTGCATCTTTTGGATATATGAGGTTTTGCTTTTGGTAAAGGTCGTGCCAGTTCAGACGTTACAAATGAACTAGTACGTGCTGTTCCCACTGTTCCTGAAGGTGCACCTTTCAGCATGTGGTTTTTTTAGTTCACTCTTGGAAATATCATCATAGGGGGGACATAATTTCCTATTGCATTTACACTGCAAATAATAGTTATATTAGTTCCTCGTTCACCAAAAAACATACTGCCAACCTGTTTTTTGTTTTTTGGGGGGTATAACTTTGGCCGGTGTGTGCACTGTCGTAATGCCCGTTTCGTCCGCATTATAGATGGATTCAGGCAAAAACTTATAGTTTGTGTTTGCAGTGTTGTTCTGATTACTCCAAACTGTCGTGCTGCTGGAACTTCATCAATCTTCGTCTGAACTGGAACTTCATCAATCAAAACTGCTTCTTCAGCTGCAGTTATATTATATGTATTAGGCTTTGACCGATTTATTCCATGAGGATTTCTAGGCATCTAAAGAAATAATTAGGAATTTTTAATTCCCCTACTGGTAAATTAGGAATTTGTGGTTATGAAAATAGGATAAAGGTTGAAAATTTAATTAAAATATCACATAAACCTTATTTAGAATTATACTTTTGCTTTTATAAATATAATTTTTTTAAATAGATTCTCATGTTTATAAAAACAAATTAATAATCCTGAATAATAATAATAGTAACAATCATATTTTTTGTAATTCAAGCACATTGAGAGTTCCAGAGCA
This sequence comes from Dolomedes plantarius, assembly GCA_907164885.2. Taxonomy (NCBI): domain Eukaryota; kingdom Metazoa; phylum Arthropoda; class Arachnida; order Araneae; family Dolomedidae; genus Dolomedes; species Dolomedes plantarius. The sequence continues at coordinate 177,943,230 of OU015497.1, forward strand.
AAATATATAGTGCCCCTTCTATTTAAATATCATCTAATTAAAAAAAAAAAACTGAATCAAAATTGTTCAGATTTTCTCTCCATTTATTATGAAAACTGCTTAAATAAAATAACAGCATACTAAATATGATTACAGTTCTACCTAGGGCCATGGACCTAGGTACAACGCAACACTGTGGCCCTAGGTACAAGACTAGGTAATTTCATACAAAATGTCTTCTACTGAAAAACCCACATGGGGAGGGACCTTATTTAATTCCTCATTTAGTACTCAATGTTACAAAAAAAATTATGTACTAGAATTTAAGAAAAAGTATTTGACTTACCTTTATAAAACAATAAAAGAGATGAGCTGCAAGATTTTACTTCAGCCATGCAAAAAAGTTTTTCACTTATAACTTGCCTCAGATTTATCCTCCAACATTTCTAATTGGCTGCTAAAATAGCAATTACTGTTGCCATTCAACCAAATGAGTAATAAAACCTAGAATTAAATATTATTCAAATAAAGTGGGGTGGCCCTAGGTACATGGTGGCCCTAGGTACACAGGTCTCCCCTACACTGTTGTTTTACTCGTGGGGTAATAAAGTATGTTAAGAGAAGATAAGGATTTTTTAGAAAGAAAGAAATTTCTATCTATCAGTTTAAATTTTAATAGGATGAAAAAATTTGTTCAGATCAGCAATAAAATTTGATGTGCTTTTTTATTCATATAATAATTTTACGAAGATACTTTCTCATGATTAGCTATAAATTTCAGGAGAAAAAAATCTTTCATGTAAATGAACTACAACCTTTTTCTTCGCAGCGACTAGCACAGATTTATTCCTCTGAACCAGTTTCCGAAAATATAATAGAAAATAGCATCATTATTAAGCATAACTTCTGAATAATTACGCGCATACAGCGTATTATTTTACCGAAGCCAGAAAACTAAACCCTTTTTAGTGTAGCATTCATAATTAGCCAATGGAACTCATTAAACTCCACAGCGTGAAACAAGTTCTAAAAGTTTCCTCGTGGCGATCTATTTTTACCGCTGCTTTGTGTTCCTGATATTTTTTCCGACAGGCACCGGACGTTATTAACAATTTATTTTTACGCGTTGCTGCCCCTTTCCTATTGATTTCTCTCCCATCATGCCACCTTCCTCCCAAGTTCTAAACACGCAAATAGCAAAATTTATCAAGATGAAGAACAGTAAATCAATAAATTGGGGATCATGGTTACCCATATATCTTGAACTACAATCTACTATTATATATATATATGTGTGTGTGTGTGTGTGTGTGTGTGTGTACGTATATATATATATAACGGTATACGCTTAAATTACATTCCTTTTAATATATATAAATCATATGTAATATTCCCTATGTATATAAATGTATAATGGATACTTCCATACAAAAATATATATATTTGTATACAGACGCACATATACGCACACACACACATATGAAGGATCCAGGGGTAAAACCACTTTACAGCCACTTTTACGAAAATGATTTACAAGTGTCATCTTCTAGCTTTCAAGGAGTACAAACACCTAGTGCATTCATATATGGGGCAGATCTATTTTAAAGCCGTTAAAAATAGCGATAAGTTCCGGCGTGCCATACAAAAACCTCATTACTCCAACTTTCAAATTCGTTTTTCTCAAAACGAAGTTTTTGGAGTAAAGTGGTTTCACCCCTGGACCCTTCATATATATATATATATATATATATATATAATATATATATTATATATATATATATATATATATATATATATATATATATATATATGTGATAATAAAGCCCCACCTTTTTTACTTAACGCGTATTCTAAATTATCCTTGTTTCTTCTCAATATAGTACAGTCTCTTTCTTCAAATTGCGACCTAGGAATTGACCAACTAACCATCCAGATTACCCCCTAGTGCACGCGCGTTAAAGATATTTGTAAACAGGAATCAGGACCACGTGATGTTTTCGCCTCGGTGCGCTTTTCGGAACAACAGGCGACCCTTATGTAATCAAGTCACATGCTCAATTTTAGCCAATAAAATTATTTCCCCGCTGTCAGTACCCCTACACTTTATAACCTTCTGTAAAAGTTTAAGGCGTGCTTTTTACTGTCTGTCGATGTCTTGTGCTGTCTACGCGCAGCTCCTCTGCTGTCCAATATGATTTAAAATCTGCGTTCTGAATGCGCCCGGCAGGGACCGGTGGCGTTGCAATTGTTTGTTTCAAGTTGTCAAGATACCTGTGTTGTTCTGAATAATGTGTGTCTACATTAGAATCCGGAATAAATTAATATCCGTCGCATATTTGTTGTGTGCATCCTTCCAATGCCTCGGCAGTGTGTGGTTTTCCTCCCCGATGTGTCAACAGCTCTCGTGAAATGGTCTTCATCGCCTGACCCTCTGGCTACGTCTACAACATGTGTGTGTTTCATCTCCTCTACATAATTTAAGTTAAAGTTTACTGTGCGCGTTAACTGATATCATCACAAGAGTCGGCTGGACCCCTGCGTGGGAAGAGAGAGTGGTTGTTTACGTTGAGTGTTTTGTTTACGTTGTGAACTTCGTTCCAGATCATCGCGGTATATTCTCCCAGTGCTCCTTCGTACGTCATAGTGTGTAATAAATAATCGTAATGTTCGTGTTCGAGACATGTGAAGGTGTTTTACGTCATTCCGAGTGAATTAAGGTTTACGATGTTCAAGTTTTTGTGTTCTACATTGCATCTGGTTTTGCTGCAACGGGAAGAAAATTGTGTAAAACGTCAGCTGCTTGTTCCTGGGCTACGGTATCAAACTTCATTTCGTGAGAATTTTTTTTGCAAACTGAAAAAATGTGTAATCATCTTTTAAGAGTCATCACTTCGAGTGTCGTACTTATGTACTCAGTGTGTGTACTGCCCTGCAAGGAGATGAAAACAAGTGGTGTGCAGTTTGGTTCAATGTTCCGTCAGTCCAACGTATGCATCAATAAAAATGAAAAAATTTGTTTTTGAAATTAAAAGGTTCACTTTAAAATAAGTTAAAGGTAGGTCAGAAAAAATAAGAAAATGAAAATGATCTAATTGATTTATAGTGATGATATGTTATTTTTGTACGGTATTTATGTGAGTGATATTTATATTATTGAAAGTTTTATGTAATATATTGATGTTTTTACGTTCTGGAAAACTGCTAATCATGTCTGAGAGTGAAGACACAATACCCCCTACCAATGCTGAATTGCCAAATGTAACCGAAGAGAGTGCTCCAATCGAGCCTAACTCAGTAATTACTAGCACTAGTAATGTAATACCCCCTACCAATGTCAACATACCAAATGTACTGGATCAAAGTACTTTAATGGAACCTAAATTAGTAGCCGCCAGCACCAGTACAGAATTAAAAATGATTAGTACTGCTGAACAGCACATTATTAGTTTTGATGCCGAAGCTGGCATGAATCTGGATTCATGGCTAAACTATTTTAACCGAAAGTGTCGGGAAAGTTGTAAAAATGAGGAATGGAAAATAAATAACTTAAGTAAATATTTAAAGGGGAAAGCACTTACTGTTTTCATTAATTCGTGTTTAGATGTTCAAAATTGGGAACAAATGTGTTTGATTTTGAGGGAAAATTTCATAGAAATCAAGGTAGTCTCCTTTAGCGAATTCACTAATCTTAAATTAAAGGAGGTTAAAGGGGTTACTGAGTATTTCCATAAGAAATTGGCGTGTGGTCGAAAGCTGGGATTATCAAACAGTCTATTAATGGATGGTTTAACTGATGGTCTTCCTCCAAACCTTCAGCAGTTGATGGCGCTTAGTCCTCCTGCTACCCCAACAGCATGGCTCACTTTAATTTCTAAATTACTTAAAAGTGAAGAGACACATGCTGAAACTAACAGTCCCAGACCTCCACAAGCAAATAATTTCAGTCCCAGAACTCCACAAAATGACAGATTTAATTTTAGACCTGGATTTCAACGACCACCATATTATCGAAATTTCAACAGTCGCAATCCAAATAATTTCAATAACTCATACCCAAGATTTCAACCACCAAGAACTCACTATAATAATATCCATTCCCAAACTCAACTGCCTCCAGCTCCATGTAGAGAATGTACAGGGAGAGGTATACTGAATGCATATCATTGGGTGCAGACGTGCCCCTTTAGAAATGCAATTAGTAATCCGATGGCTCCTCAAGTAGTGGAAAACACTGAGAGTCAGATACCTAACCTTACTGATGACAATCAGATGTGACAATTAAACGTATCCGGATACATAAATAAGAGACCAATTCCTTGTGTGATAGATACTGGTAGCTCCTTGTCTATCATCCCCTCGACTTTGACAACCCAACATAGACTAAAAACACAGACGTCTGAAAGACTTTTAGTCAAACAAGCAAAAGGCCTTCTCCAATTAAAGAGATCATGTTTAATTAACTTGTGCATTGGAAATGTTACTAAAAAGGTAAAAATGTACGTTATAGACAATGATTTACCTTATATAATCCTGGGATTACCAGAATGTGGACAATTTCAACTAAACATTGATTGTAATTCTATGCAAATTTATCAAAATGGACTAATAATTCCACGTAATAAAATGTTTGTGTGTTCGCCAATGTCATTTCATATTAATAATAATGAGTCCAAATGTGTAAATCTTAAACCAAATGTAAGTCAAAATGTAAACAATGTAGGTACTGAGTTGGTTCACACTCCTCTGACCTCTGAAAACAATTCTGAAAATTTCCAGACTGTCAATAGAGAGAATGGTGAACTCAATTCTTTACTGTATAAATATTCGCATATATTTTCTAAAGACAAGTATGATATAGGGTTAATTAGGGTTGAACCCCAGCGTGTTAGACTTACGTCTGAGCTTCCTGTGTCCTTAAGACCTTATCGTACTTCTCCTAAAGAAGAAGAGGAAATAAAAAGCCAAATTGAGAAATTGTTACAAGCAGGTATTATAAGAGAAAGTAGTAGCTCATACTCGTCTCCCGTCACTTTGGCTTTTAAGCGTGATGAAGGCAAGCGTACAAGATTATGTATAGATTTTAGAAAATTAAATGCAATTACCAAAACAGATGCTGAGCCTTTACCCCGCATAGATTGCCTACTAGACAAATTAAGTCAAGCTAAAATATTTTCAACACTAGATTTAACTTCAGGCTACTGGCATATTCCAATTCACCCTCAGGATATTGAAAAACTTGCCTTTGCAACAAGTTTCGGATTATTTGAATGGCTTCGTCTACCTTTTGGCTTAAAAAATGCCCCAGGAATCTTTAACAGAACCATTCGTAGAATTTTGGCTAAATATAAGATTAACTTTGCTTATAACTATTTCGATGATATTATTATTTTTTCTTCATCTGAAGAGGAGCATTGGCAACACTTACAACAAATTTTTGAAATCTGTAAGAAAGAAAACATTAAACTTAAATTATCTAAATGTGTGTTCGCCAAAGACAAAATTAATTTTCTTGGTTATGAAGTTCAACAAGGAAAAATTACTCCAAATAATGCCAACATTGATAGTATTCAGAAGTTACAACCTCCTAAGAACGTAAAGGAGTTGCAACGTTTCTTAGGATCTGTCAATGTATATAATAAGTTTATCCCTAAGTATGCTCAAATTCGGTATCCATTAAATATACTTTTGAAAAAAAATGTTAAGTGGAATTGGACAGACGAATGCCAGAGTGCATTCGAAAAATTAAAACATGTGTTAATTTCTAAACCTGTTCTTCAATTATATGATCCTAAATTACCATGTCATGTATATGTTGATGCCTCAAAAAATGCAGTTGGAGCTGTGTTGAAACAGCCTGATGCCTCTAATATATTACATCCTGTTGCATATCATTCAAGGACTTTACGTAATTATGAACAAAATTATGCTATCACGGAATTGGAATGTTTGTCGATTGTGGATGCTTTAGACAGATTCTACTATTATCTCCATGGCCAAAAATTTGTCATTCATACTGACCATGCGGCTCTTGTTTGGCTCAAAAATGTAAAAAATCTAAGAGGTCGGTTATTCCGCTGGTCCTTAAAACTCAGTATGTTTGATTATGAAATCAAATACCAAAAAGGCTCCACAAATGTCGAAGCTGATATGCTCTCAAGGCATCCTGTTTCCCAACATCTTCAACATACTGTACATTTATTAGACTTGGATGAAATTAAAACACAACAGAAAAATGACAACCTTCATGATCCAAAGTATCAAGAGATAAATGATGTAATCATATTAAAAAGAAAAAATCTACATAAAATTGTTGTTCCTATGTCACTACGTTTAAAATTGTTGCAAAAGTGTCACGATCAATTTGGTCATCCTGGTGTACAAAAAATGCTAAATTTGATTACCCCTCAGTATTATTGGCCTCATATAACTGAGGATATTGCAAAGTTGTCAAACACTGTGCAACATGCCAATTTAACAAGAAATCAAAATTGAAAAAATTTGGACTTATGCAAATTGTACCTCCAACAGATAAACCTTTTGAATGTATTTCTGTTGATACTGTCGGTGGTTTTAACTATTACAATTCTACAAAAAAATATCTCCACATTGCAATAGACCATGCAACAAGATATGTGTGGGCATTTCCTTCTAAAAGTGTCACCACAGAAACGTATGCCAACTGCCTTAAGCAAATTTTCCAAGTTCAGGTACCAGAGAAAATTCTAACGGATAGGAATGCAGCCTTTACTTCATCACGATTCAGGAGATTCCTTCAAAATTATAATGTGAAACAGCTTTTGACTTCAGCACATCATCCTCAGACCAACGGTAAAGTGGAGCGAGTGAATCAATCAATAGTAAGTAGGCTAAAATGTAAAGTCAATTCTTCGTCCACTAAAGTTCCTTGGACACGTTTGTTGGAAGAAGTCATTACCGAATATAACAATAGTCCCCATTCAGTTACAAAATTTACCCCTGCATACTTAATGTTTGGCAAGCAGCCTTATGACTCCCCTATAAATCAAACTAATTACCCTCCAGTGGATGAAGCTCGAAAACTAGCAAAACAAAGGACAATAGATTATCATAATAAAAACAAAATTAGGTATGATGCTCGCTTTGTACCCTCTAAATTTAAACCTGGTGATGCTGTAATCTTAGAAGAATTTTCATATCCAAATACCCGTAAACTTTCAGCCCCTTATTCTGGCCCTTACAAAATTTTAAAACAGTGTTCTGAAGTGACTTATGAAATAGATAAGCCAAATCAATATAATAACAGGTCTACTGAAATTGTACATGCATCCAAGTTGAGATATTACAATCCACCTGCCGAATTTAAATTATACCATGAATGAGTCAAACCTAATACTTTAATCTTTCGTAATTCTCTCCTTCTCTAAGCACTTTCCTGTCGTCCCATTAATTTAAATATGAAGAAGTCTCGGTTGAGTGTAAGAGAACCTCGCCAATATAGAAAAATTTTCGTCTATATTTTGCGTTGTAATACTACATATTTGAATAAAGTTACACTTTTTATAATACCTATATTAAACTTGTGAATTAATATATTGTATTTCATATTAACATATTATATTTTGTATTACCATTTTGAGAGTTATTTGAATTTGAATATTGAAGTATTATTAGTACCACTTCAAAATATTGAATTAGTTATATATCAAGTATTCTATTTTTGTATTCCAGTTCTTCATATTACTTTACAGTTGGAAATATTTTATAGTTTTTTCATGTTCTTAAAGTTTGAAGCTTCATGTGTAATATATTCCAAACACTTTTAAGAGAAAAATTGATATGTTGTGAATTTTTTTGTTAAATTTTGTGTATTGATTAACAGTATTAGAAGCTATGTCTCAATTTATATAATGTGTTTTTCAAGTAATGTTGTTTATCTTATATGTAAAGTAAGGCTCCAAGGACAGTATGCCGACAGCGAGGTCAAGATTTTGATAAACTCATCCCTTTAACTTGTAACCTTCTTTTCTAAATTTAGTAAAATGTTCTCACCTGAAGGGAAGCCTTGCTCGAGGAGCTAGGGCCCGGCCCCTCTCGCAAGTCTTTTTCCGGAAGGGGGGGATATTGTGATAATAAAGCCCCACCTTTTTTACTTAACGCGTATTCTAAATTATCCTTGTTTCTTCTCAATATAGTACAGTCTCTTTCTTCAAATTGCGACCTAGGAATTGACCAACTAACCATCCAGATTACCCCCTAGTGCACGCGCGTTAAAGATATTTGTAAACAGGAATCAGGACCACGTGATGTTTTCGCCTCGGTGCGCTTTTCGGAACAACAGGCGACCCTTATGTAATCAAGTCACATGCTCAATTTTAGCCAATAAAATTATTTCCCCGCTGTCAGTACCCCTACACTTTATAACCTTCTGTAAAAGTTTAAGGCGTGCTTTTTACTGTCTGTCGATGTCTTGTGCTGTCTACGCGCAGCTCCTCTGCTGTCCAATATGATTTAAAATCTGCGTTCTGAATGCGCCCGGCAGGGACCGGTGGCGTTGCAATTGTTTGTTTCAAGTTGTCAAGATACCTGTGTTGTTCTGAATAATGTGTGTCTACATTAGAATCCGGAATAAATTAATATCCGTCGCATATTTGTTGTGTGCATCCTTCCAATGCCTCGGCAGTGTGTGGTTTTCCTCCCCGATGTGTCAACAGCTCTCGTGAAATGGTCTTCATCGCCTGACCCTCTGGCTACGTCTACAACATGTGTGTGTTTCATCTCCTCTACATAATTTAAGTTAAAGTTTACTGTGCGCGTTAACTGATATCATCACATATATATATATATATATATATATATATATATATATATATATATATATATATATATATATATACAGAGAGAGAGAAATATTGTCAGGTACTAACAAGCGTAACACAGCTGTCCTGCGAGTTATAAATAGTCTGATTTAACAACTAAATGCGACAACTAATATATAGTATATTCCTATTAGTTCTTAACTTACTCTTTAAAAGTTATTAAGATTACCATAATTAGTATGCACAAAGCGGTCTGCTTGTTCTGTTTCTTCCCAGGAGTGGTGAATACGAGTGCTGGTTTGGTTTACTTTGTAAGATTTTAATTACGGTACTTATATATGGCTTACTCATACATTCTATATTTTCTTACCATCTAGGTACACCCACAGGGATGTTACTAATCTAAACCCATCCACCACAACCTGCCTTTCATTCATTTACTAATATAAAAACTAGCAACTGGTCAATATGTATGAGTAAAAGGAACATTTTCTCATATGAGATCAAGAATAATGTTATGACTAACTATATATATATAAATATAAAGCAAAAACGGGAAATGAGTCGTATGTGTATGTGTGTGAGTCACAAAATATCAAGAAACGTGAGCTCTACATTAATGAAATTCACACGGTTTAATGTGCTTGGAAAATCAGAATGAATGTGAATATTTTCATCGCGCTACGACCTTCCATCCCCGAATTATGTTAGAACAAGTTTACTCGGTATCAACGGATATTTTTGTTCAAAGCCATTATAACATTTCATTGTTGCCAATTAAATTATAACATTTACTTAAAAATAAATAGACATGAATTAAAAACGTGATTTATTCATATAATAGCGCACTTAAGAATGAATTTGATATACTTTTTCATATTCGTGGCAACACCGGAATGTTTCTTTTTAAAATGCTTTTAGCCTTGACGAGATGATTTAAATAACTGAAGTGACATTCAAACATAGCAGACGATTTAGTTTTGAGAAAGAATTCCGAGCATTAAATATATGTATATACTTCTTCTATAATAATTATCGGATTTGCTGTGTTTTAATATTGAATGTGTTCTCAATACGTTCAAACATTATTGATTCTTTTTCTATAATAATAAATCCCTTCAAACATTATTGACTATCTATAAATTAATGCTTTAAAATGCCTATGAATAAGAGAGGAACTTTTAATCTTTCAGAAGTAAGGGACACACACACAGCAAAGTTTAAGGGTTGTTATAAATTTAAAACATCACAACATGAGTCTAATAATTGAAATAAAATAATAACAGAAACTGAATCCCGACCAGAGTCGGGTCAATAAATCTTGTATATTCTTGTATATATATATATATATATATATATATATAGGAATTTTAAAGTAAAATGTTATTCAAATCGTAAAAATATAATTTACCATTATGACAAGTGCCTGCAGCGTTGGAAGAAATTGCCATCATTAATAAATGATTGCTAAAAAATAATTAAAAACACTTATTATTTCCTCCTTTATCTGCTGATTCCTTTTTTAATTAACGGATAATTTTGCATAAGGAAAGAACATAATTTTGCATATTTATTATAATCATAAATAAGTGATGAAATTTTATGGTATAAATCATAAAGTATTGATTCATGTTTTATACAAAGTACTCAAAATATTATTATGCATTGAGATAGTCTAGTACATTATAGTTGTAATATATGCTTCAAAGGTGCAAGGGACCTTAAACTTCGTAAATTTCAATACAAAAAGGGTCTCTATATACAAAAAAGGTAATAATTGACACTCTTTTTTACTACTTGGAAGACAAGTAGAATTCCCAAATAGGTATTTAGGGGAAGAATAAGGCATGTTTGTCAAATTTTTTACAAAACATTCTAGCATTTTTCAAAATATTTCATGAGTATTTCATAACATTTAAAACCCGTAATTTTTTAATATACGTTTGCTATATAAATTTAAACATAATGTGCGATGAATTTTTTATACATTATTGAGAAGCCATATATGTATTTTTTAAATCTACCTGTCATTTTTTTATGTTTTTGCATCATTTTATTTCCTTTCCAGCTGTATAAAAGTGAAAAAAATATTCTTCTTTCAAAGAATGATCTACAGTTTTGTTATAAACACATCAGTTAACTATCCTCAGAAATTTGAAAGATATCAGATAGAAATGAATACGCATGGAGCATTGTAAATTATGTTGGCCTTTTTGACATAAAAATTTGAAGAAAAGGCCTTATTCTCCCCCAAATACTTATTTGTGAATTCCAAGTGTCCTCAATGAAGTAAAAACTAATACTTTTAAATATAATTTTTTATGCAGATGTAAAAATTTAAAATTTCAAAAATGAGGCAGAGGGTCCATTGTCCCATTAAATTTGCAATGCAATATTTATTTAACTATGGTAAGGAATCTTGTCACTTATTACACAAATTCCTATAAATGTTTATAAAATAACAATCATTACAAAGGTAAAACCAGAAATTTAGTTTATTTCCCTTTACCCTATAGCTTTAATTTTGAAATTAGCTAAAAATATTGATCTCTTTTCGCAAACGCGCTTTGAATTACACATTTCTTTCCAACAAAACTAAACACGCTCCCTTTAAATTCACTTTAGCAAAATTTAACTGAAATTGCGTTTTCTGATAAATATTGTGTATACTTACCACCGTATTTGCTTTCGTCCAATTCATCAAATTAAACTAACAGCATGCACTCAATATTTAGTCTGTTCCAAACTGGATATGTATGAGCAGGCCAGAAGCCGCGCACATCACCTTTCTGTAATTGTAGACATTTCCCTATTCGTGATTGTATTCTGTCCATCATTTCCCTCATGAAATCGGTAACAAATTATACGAGATTATCTTCGAGATTTATAGCCAAGATACTAAATTAGGTATGAAGAGAATAGCCAGATAGCTTATAGATGGTCATTTATGAGTTGTGACAAAAGGGGCTAAAGTGCTTAGCCGCATTGTGCTATATAACCATTGGAGCAAAATTTGCTATTTAATATGCTTTAGCTAACTTTAATATATATATATATATATATATATATTATATATATATATATATATATATATATATATATATATATATATATATATATATATATATATATATATATATATATACTGCTCAAAACAATCAGGGGAGCACATGGTTTTAACGAAATTACACAAATACTTACACCAATAAGTAACATAAAATAAATCAACCATAATTTAAAGCCTAGCAGGAAACATAATTGAAAACTTCATATGCAAATCAAAGTTCATGACGACGAAAACTAGAAAAAAGAACATAAGGGCGGAAATCGGGATGTTGCAGAAGCGTCTGTTTCACTGCCTTAACTGTGAAAATCGATTGCTCAGTTATTCTTTTCGAGAAAACGTGACTTGAAAAGGTCTCAACAACGTGATTTACCGCAATCCATGGCATGGCGTATTATAGGCAGACTCGAATCCGGGCAAACACAACGTATTGTCGCGGACGCTGTTGGAGTCGCCAGAAGTGTCATTGCAAGACTGTGGAATAGATTCCAAGAAACAGGGAATGTTAGACCTCGACCAGGGCAAGGTCGGCCAAGCGCCACTACAGCAACTTATAGAGAATCTATGCTCACTTCTACCCAGACTTGGGTGTATATAATTTGAAGTAGCACTCTATTTGAATTATATACAAACACTGTTTATACATGAAATAATGTTTATTGAATTCGCTGCACATATAATTGGCTTTTACAGCAATAAGCATGCGTACTACTTGTACGGAATGTAAATACAGCTTTTAAGGACAATATATTTTTATACTCACGAACAGTAAGTCAAACCAGCAGTACTGCCACGTAAACTTCTGGCCCGCTAAGCACTAGCGCAGCATAACACCTTTTTTCAACCTTAACAACCTCCCCCCTTTTCCATTAATGGCGCTGCGTGGTATTTATACTAAGCGCGTATGCCGAAATTAGCATATCTAAAGCAGCTTCTTTAATTCACTCAAAAGTTCGATTCTTGTGAATCGAATCTTGTGTATACCTTACACTGGCCTCCCTCGAAAAAAAAAATTAGGTAACTGAGGTCTGAACGGCTTCAGTTAACTAATTGAAAACGCGTGCTGGTCTGACTTTTTACATAATGGGTGGCAAAGCCAAAAAACCTTCCACACGTTGTGTGGGGGAAAAACGCCACTACCATTTTACAAAACTAACCCCGAAGGGTCCAGGTGACACCATTACACAGTGGATTTGCAGAGTTGCGGATACTGGGCTGGCCAACTGCGCCCTAAAATATCTATTTTAATTAAAAGTGACAACACAATTGCACAGCATGACATTTCTTGACTGTATCTGCTCTCCCCCAATTTATAATGTACATGTGTTATGATTTGCGAAGTTAGTATGTTAGTTGTTTGTTATCTGTAGTTAGTATGTATTTTTTTTCACTACATGTCCCCTTCAAAAATTTATAAAACAACAGTATACCGTTTTTTTTCAGTGGCTCACTCCTTCCCCTCAAAATGTTTACACAGTATATACAATGGGGAACTTCAAACCAATTTGGTTCGGTTTTATTAAAGGGTGGGAGTTAGAATAAGAGAATTGATACAAGACTTGTTCCTCATGAATGCAGCAACTTCACTGCACCAGTTTGTCCAATCCGCTGAACCTCTCTTGATGGTCGCAGTCCTAGTAAAGGGGTTCGTTGACCGTGTGGGCATCCTTCGTGCAGCAGGTCGTTGGTCCTGAGGCGCTGGTCCGGCTTGACGATGGACAGGAGGTCTCTTGGGAGGAGGCCAACCTTGCTGGGCGGCTGATATCTTGCGTTCCCTGTACTTATGCAAAGGAGCTTTAAAATTGTCATTCTTCCTTTTTATAACCTTGTGTACCTTATCAGCGACGCATTCCTCCTTTGATGGAGTTTTTGTAGTGCACACTTTACCTTTCTTCGTACTTTTGCTTGTATCGGTATTAAATTTTAATGCAGATTCTATTTTTTCAACAACCTGACTCTGCTTTTCGTATTTGTGCTTATAAGACTTCTTGTTTACCGCCTTAATTACTTCAGTATTAGCAGTTTTAATGCTGGAACCTGAAGGCGCTTTTTCACGTTTTTTATCCCCCTTAACTTTAGTTTTATCCTCTTTTGACGAAAAAGTTTCTTTGAAACTTGCGATATCAGAATCGTTATCATTTAAATTCTTTAACACTGCTTCAGTTTTAGGAAGATTAAGCTTTTCGTACTCGTGCGTTTTATTGCAAACTTTCTCTATAACTTCCGAAGCATCAGCTAAACTACCTACAGTATAACTCTGTGTCAACTTTTCATCCTGATTCTCAGTCTGGTTTTCATGTACTTTATTTAAAACCATATTATCAACCTGGCCTACACAATCCCCATTCGGCTGGAAACTTGAAATAATATCATCACCTAGCAAGTTCCTACTATCGTTTAAAGAATTTTTATTGTCGTCAACTAATAAGTATTCACTAACTTCCGTAACGCATACTTCGTCATCTACTAAATTTCCTTCATTAACAGATGTGTGAATATCATCTAAAATATCAGGTATAGCATTAATAATATCAGGTATAGCATTAATAGAAGTGTCAGATGATTTATTTTCTAAACCACTAGCATTAGTATCGGCCCTATTTTCAGAAATTTGTACTGGAATTACCGCATTATTCCAGCTAGACTCACTTTCTTTATAAGCCACAAAAATACCCTGACTTTCACTATTCTCAAAATAATGATTACTGCTCGGACAAAATAATACATTTGACCAAACAGTTTCAACAGGTTGAACCATATCATGTGAATCAACTTGCCAGTGCAAGTAAGGTGCTTGCATTTTATTTTCTTTAAGTGCACTAATTTCATTATAACGCCGTGCGCTTCTATTATTTTGCCGGCGGTACTGCTTACGCTGCTGGTTTGAAACTCGCGAAAAATTTTGGCGCGGCTGTATAAAACTTCTCGTACCTGAATGACGGTGAGGGGTAGCGAAGAAATGTCTATTGTCATATTTAGCTAAAGCTTGAAGGAGGGTAACCTTGCTTGTAATTGTTTGATTATCTAAAAAATCTTGAACACTTGGCTTCAAACGTTGGATAACTATTTTTAAGATTATCGCTTCCGTCATTCCCTCTAAATATTCCTCACACTTGGAAATCTTTTCCATAGCAAAATCTAATGCAGACTGACCTTCACGTTGCCTTAGCGAATAAATTTCCGCTTCAATTTCACTTTGATTAAAGGTCTTTGGAAAAACGCTAAGAAACTGTTGCTTGAATGACGAATAGTCAAAAATCAGATTACTGCTTTGCATACACGTGTACCACTGATATGCACTACCTCTTAAAGCGGCTAGAGCAATTTTAAGTTTATCCCCCTCTGGGGTGCATTGTTGCTGAAAGTAATGCTCAATTTTCTTTAGGAATTGGCTTGAGGGGCCGCCATTGAAGGTGGCTTCGAATGGCGCAATTTGCTGAACCATAATTACCCGAGGAAAATTTCCAGCAGGATTTTGTTCTACAACACTCATTTTTTAAATAGTATATAAGTACTTGCAACAATTTTATCAATATACGTACACAGTACACAGTTTTTAATTTCAATTATGTTCTTCGTTACAAATGTAACGCTAACTACCAGGGTATATATATTTTTCGGGCGCCAGTATAGAGAATCTATGCTCACTTCTACCCAGACTTGGGTGTATATAATTTGAAGTAGCACTCTATTTGAATTATATACAAACACTGTTTATACATGAAATAATGTTTATTGAATTCGCTGCACATATAATTGGCTTTTACAGCAATAAGCATGCGTACTACTTGTACGGAATGTAAATACAGCTTTTAAGGACAATATATTTTTATACTCACGAACAGTAAGTCAAACCAGCAGTACTGCCACGTAAACTTCTGGCCCGCTAAGCACTAGCGCAGCATAACACCTTTTTTCAACCTTAACAACCTCCCCCCTTTTCCATTAATGGCGCTGCGTGGTATTTATACTAAGCGCGTATGCCGAAATTAGCATATCTAAAGCAGCTTCTTTAATTCACTCAAAAGTTCGATTCTTGTGAATCGAATCTTGTGTATACCTTACAAACTGATGACGGGTATATTCTGCTAACCGCTCGTCGAAACAGAACAGACAATGCTACTCAGCTGCAAAGACAGTTGCTCTTGGAAACAGGATGAAGGGTGTCTAGCCAAACAGTACGTAATAGGGGACGTGCATCAGGGAGGTCTCTATGCACGTAGGCCAATGGTCTGCATTCCGTTGACCTCCCGCCACCGCGCGGCCCGAAGAAGATGGGCTGCTGAACATCGAGATTGGGAGCAACATGATTGGACCCAAGTGCTGTTTACAGACGAGTCCCGATTCAGTCTGGAGTGTGACACCCGACGTGTTTTGGTATGGAGGGTCAGGGGCACTCGAAATAACCCCACATTCGTTCGTGAAAGGTCACAATACAGGCGAGCTGGTTTTATGGTATGGGGTGGAATCAGCATAAGTGGACGTACGGACCTGCATATCATTCGGAATGGTACTTTGTTGGCCCGAACGTATGCAGACGAGATACTGAGACCTCATGTCATAACTTACGCTGCAGGCATTGGAGATTCCTTTGTTTTCCTGCATGATAATGCCAGACCGCATACGTGGTCTTGTGGAGAACATGCTTGACGCTGAAACAATACAGCGTATGGAATGGCCAGCATGCTCTCCTTACCTGAATACAGTCGAGTATGTTTGGGACATGCTCGGACGACGCATTGCTGTGAGACCAAGGCCTCCTTTTACTCTCCGAGACTTGGAGATTGCACTTCTTGAGGAGTGGAACAGTATTCCCCAAAGTCTTACCGATAACATCATCGCATCCATGGAAAACAGGTGTGCAGCAGTCTTAGCTGTTCGAGGAGTCCACATGTCATATTAAAAATCTTGCATCATTTCTAAACAATACTTTTTTTTATCGTTTACATGTAACCAAATTGTTGCCCTAAATCATCTTTTCATGTTTTTTCCATATTTTCAAAGAAATTAAAGGTTAATTACAAATTTTTTTACGTCTTTTTTTTTGTATTGAGCATTGATACGCGTGTACTATCCATATACAGCCAATACGTGGTTGTCTCGCATGGTTTTCTTAAGTTCTTTGCTTGCTCTTCAAATTTTTTGAGCAGTATATATATATATATATATACATATATATATATATATATATATATATATATATATATATATATATATATATATATATATATATATATATAAATATATATATATATATATATATATATATTTATATATGATTTATGGAAGATATACATAAATAAGAGTATAGTGCTGATAATTAAGGAATTAAAAAAAATTATATTTAGAATCAATTCAAAGATGTTTTCCAAGGAATGTAACTTATTGAAACTGGACGTAATCTTCAAATAAATATTTTCCACCCTAGATTCTATATGGTTAAACCTCCTGATATTTTAACCCAAAATAATAATTCAATTATCTATATTATTGCCCATTATGTTTCTACACCTTTAAAATCATATCTAAATTGTCATTCATGGATTGTATTGATGGTTTCGCAACTCTTGATCTTATTCATCAAAATTTTGCATCCTAGATTTCACAAGAATTATCGCAATCTAACGTCTCGAATACCACCAAAAAACAGCCCAGTAGTCAAAAATACTGTATATTTTGCTTCCACACACATTTAAAAACTAAATTTTCTTGTAATTCATCCTTTGATATATATATATATACGGGGTGGTTATACTTTAAATTCCACTTTGAAATAGTCATAAAAGGAAAACTACTGGACCAAATATTATCAAACTTGGTGGTAGTTTAAAGGTGGTCATGGGAATATCTTTTCTGCCAAAAAAATGTTCAAAAGTCACCACCAGGGGGAAATGGCGCTGTATGCAATATTGTTAAACGAAATAAGGGTCGGAATCTAACTTAACCTTTTATTACACGGGTTTAACATTTTGTATACCCTTAAGAAACAATGACATAAACAAAATTATCATTTAATGTGTGCGCATTCCGGAAATCGTTTTCTGACAGATCGCTAATTTGTGAATTTTGAAGCCTGATTTTGGCCCTAAAACATGAAGATATCGGTTTAAAACGTTTTTAATCGTTTCTAAAGCGAAACTGTTTGTGGGGTTATGCAAAACCGCAATGCTTTGTAACTCTAGAGTAGTCGCGTCTATTTTCGGAACGTTGGCAGTCGCGTGCGGTCATTTCCCAGCCGTTAGCAATGAGGGGAAAGTATGGATACAAAAAGAGTTTTAAATGGATATTAAAATAATTTTCGATATCTAACAGATGATACCAACTATACATTTTAATATATTTATAAATTAAATGTAAATCAATAACATATTGTTAAAAAAATTAAGAGTTAGTAGTTTTTTTTATAATTTCACACATATGTTAAATGAATGTTCATTGCATATATGAGAAACATTTCCGACATATTTGCTTCAATTTCCTTTTTTATTTTGTTGTGCAATATATACATCTGTAAGGTATACACAAGATTCGATTCACAAGAATCGAACTTTTGAGTGAATTAAAGAAGCTGCTTCAGATATGCTAATTTTGGCATACGCGCTTAGTATAAATACCACGCAGCGTCATTAATGAAAAGGGGGAGTTGTTTTTAAGGTTGAAAAGGTGTTATCCTGCGCTAGTGCTTTACGGGCCAGAAGTTTACGTGGCAGTACTGCTGGTTTGACTTACTGTTCGTGAGTATAAAAATATATTGTTCTTAAAAGCTGTATTTACATTCCGTACAAGTAGTACGCATGCTTATTGCTGTAAAAGCCAATTATATGTGCAGCGAATTCAATAAACATTATTTCATGTATAAACTGTGTTTGCTTCAAATTCAAATAGAGTGCCACTTCAAATTATATACACCCAAGTCTGGGTAGAAGTGAGCATAGATTCTCTATACTGGCGCCCGAAATTATATATACCCTGGTAGTTAGCGTTAAATTTGTAACGAAGAACATAATTGAAATTAAAAACTGTGTACTTATATACTATTTAAAAAATGAGTGTTGTAGAACAAAATCCTGCTGGAAATTTTCCTCGGGTAATTATGGTTCAGCATTTTGCGCCATTCGAAGCCACCTTCAATGGCGGCCCCTCAAGCCAATTCCTAAAGAAAATTGAGCATTACTTTCAGCAACAATGCACCCCAGAGGGGGATAAACTTAAAATTGCTCTAGCCGCTTTAAGAGGTAGTGCATATCAGTGGTACACGTGTATGAAAAGCAGTAATCTGATTTTTGACTATTTGTCATTCAAGCAACAGTTTCTTAGTGTTTTTCCAAAGACCTTTAATCAAAGTGAAATTGAAGCGGAAATTTATTCACTAAGGCAACGTGAAGGTCAGTCTGCGTTAGATTTTGCTACGGAAAAGATTTCCAAGTGTGAGGAATATTTAGAAGAGTTAACGGAAGCGGTAATCTTAAAAATAGTTATCCAACGTTTGAAGCCAAGTGTTCAAGATTTTTTAGATAATCAAACAATTACAAGCAAGGTTACCCTCCTTCAAGCTTTAGCTAAATATGACAATAGACATTTCTTCGATACCCCTCACCGTCATTCAGGTACGAGAAGTTTTATACAGCCGCGCCAAAATTTTTCGCGAGTTTCAAACCAGCAGCGTAAGCAGTACCGCAGGCAAAATAATAGAAGCGCACGGCGTTATAATGAAATTAGTGCACTTAAAGAAAATAATAGGGTAGCACCTTACTTGCACTGGCAAGTTGATTCACATGATATGGTTCAACCTGTTGAAACTGTGTGGTCAAATGTATTATTTTGTCCGAGTAGTAATCATTATTTTGAGAATAGTGAAAGTCAGGGTATTTTTGTGGCTTATAAAGAAAGTGAGTCTAACTGGAATAATGCGGTAATTCCAGTACAAATTTCTGAAAATAGGGCCGATACTAATGCTAGTGATTTAGAAAATAAATCATCTGACACTTCTATTAATGCTATACCTGATATTATTAATGCTATACCTGATATTATTGATGCTATACCTGATATTTTAGAGGATATTCACACATCTCTTAATGAAGGAAATTTAGTAGATGACGAAGTATGCGTTACGGAAGTTAGTGAATACTTATTAGTTGACGACAATAAAAATTCTTTAAACGATAGTAGGATCTTGCTAGGTGATGATATTATTTCAAGTTTCCAGCCGAATGGGGATTGTGTAGGCCAGGTTGATAATATGGTTTTAAATAAAGTACATGAAAACCAGACTGAGAATCAGGATGAAAAGTTGACACAGAGTTATACTGTAGGTAGTTTAGCTGATGCTTCGGAAGTTATAGAGAAAGTTTGCAATAAAACGCACGAGTACGAAAAGCTTAATCTTCCTAAAACTGAAGCAGTGTTAAAGAATTTAAATTATAACGATTCTGATGTCGCAAGTTTCAAAGAAACTTTTTCGTCAAAAGAGGATAAAACTAAAGTTAAGGGGGATAAAAAACGTGAAAAAGAGCCTTCAGGTTCCAGCATTAAAACTGCTAATACTGTAGTAATTAAGGCGGCGTATAAGTTTCAAAAAATAGAATCTGCATTAAAATCTAATACCGATACAAGCAAAAGTACGAAGAAAAGTAAAGTGTGCACTACAAAACCTCCATCTAAGGATGAACGTGGCACACATAAGGTACACAAGGCTATAAAAAGGAAGAATGACAATTTTAAAGCTCCTTTGCATAAGTACAGGGAACGCAAGATATCAGCCGCCCAGCAAGGTTGGCCTCCTCCCAAGAGACCTCCTGTACATCGTCAAGCCGGACCAGCGCCTCAGGACCAACGACCTGCTGCACGAAGGATGCCCACACGGTCAACGAACCCCTTTACTAGGACTGCGACCATCAAGAGAGGTTCAGCGGATTGGACAAACTGGTGCAGTGAAGTTGCTGCATTCATGAGGAACAAGTCTTGTATCAATTCTCTTATTCTAACTCCCACCCTTTAATAAAATCGAACCAAATTGGTTTGAAGTTCCCCATTGTAGATACTGTGTAAACATTTTGAGGGGAAGGGGTGAGCCACTGACAAAAAAACGGCATACTATTGTTTTATAAATTTTTGAAGGGGACATGTAGTGAAAGAAAATACATACTAACTACAGATAACAAACAACTAACATACTAACTTCGCAAATCATAACACATGTACATTATAAATTGGGGGAGAGCAGATACAGTCAAGAAATGTCATGCTGTGCAATTGTGTTGTCACTTTTAATTAAAATAGATATTTTAGAGCGCAGTTGGCCAGCCCAGTATCCGCAACTCTGCAAATCCACTGTGTAATGGTGTCACCTGGACCCTTCGGGGTTAGTTTTGTAAAATGGTAGTGGCGTTTTTTCCCCCACACAACGTGTGGAAGGTTTTTTGGCTTTGCCACCCATTATGTAAAAAGTCAGACCAGCACGCGTTTTCAATTAGTTAACTGAAGCCGTTCAGACCTCAGTTACCTAATTTTTTTTTTCGAGGGAGGCCAGTGTAAGGTATACACAAGATTCGATTCACAAGAATCGAACTTTTGAGTGAATTAAAGAAGCTGCTTCAGATATGCTAATTTTGGCATACGCGCTTAGTATAAATACCACGCAGCGTCATTAATGAAAAGGGGGAGTTGTTTTTAAGGTTGAAAAGGTGTTATCCTGCGCTAGTGCTTTACGGGCCAGAAGTTTACGTGGCAGTACTGCTGGTTTGACTTACTGTTCGTGAGTATAAAAATATATTGTTCTTAAAAGCTGTATTTACATTCCGTACAAGTAGTACGCATGCTTATTGCTGTAAAAGCCAATTATATGTGCAGCGAATTCAATAAACATTATTTCATGTATAAACTGTGTTTGTATATAATTCAAATAGAGTGCTACTTCAAATTATATACACCCAAGTCTGGGTAGAAGTGAGCATAGAATCTCTATACATCGTTTTTCTTTGGGGGATCGTAGATCTATTTTGGGGGGTTCTCTACAAAATTAATCAATTTTTCTTTTTAAAGGATTGGATAAAGTTGATATTTTCTTTCTTTTATTTATGTGCTCCTTCAGTAAATAAAGTGCAAATTTCTTCAAAAGATGACGATGTGCTATCTTATCTCCCGTATTTCGCTGAAATATAATTTGGCAGATTATGCCTGCAATGTTCATAAGAGAGACAAAATATAGTAAGTAGACATCTGTTACTTTTCCTTAAAACGGAATATGAGGCTTTCATTTCATTTACAACGTCCACGACTCCTTTTGTCTCATTATAGAAATTAACTATTTCTCGTTTCTTTTATTCTGGGTAATCAGTAGAATTATCATTATACATTGTAGAAATCAATAAAACAGAAGCATTGTTTTGGGGGACATAATAAACAAAAGTCACACCTCTCTGAAATTCAAATTCACAAGAAAATATTTCTCTCTGCTTTGAAGGTAAGAATGCTTCTGGGATGTCCTTTTTATTTTTCCCCCTACCATTGTCAAATTATGCTCCTTTAAAAGTGTCTTAGCTAAAGGAACAGATGTAAACCAGTCGTGCATTGTAACGTTTCGTCCTATGCCAGAACAGGCGGCTCACAATGCGATTGATAATAGTATGTCGCCAGGTGCAAAATCCTGCTGAGTCAATAGTGGCGCCGCGGTCGAATCGACCGATTTCTTCTATAAAAAGCAATAACTTCCAAGAAAACGGGGAGAGGATCTTGGTATCCCACACGTGGGTAGGAATAATACATAAGGTCAGTTACCAGGAATCTTATCAACACAAGTTTATGGGGAGGGAGGTTACAGAGGAACAATTGAAAAATGGCGGAGAATCGACCAACGTGCGATACTGCCGGGGTAATTGGCTTACGGCAGGAAGAAGCAAACGATTTATGCAGATGCCCTTTATACGTCATTTGATTTTTCCAGATAAATGTGAGCCTGTTTGTCATAATTCTCATTGTTACGAATCGACATTGTCTCTAAACCTGCAAGACCGTGCTTTTCTCGTTAAATGTTATTATGAATGCGATAGTAATGAAAGGTATACTTTGCAAAGGTATCGTTCAGTAAGAGGAATACGCCGAGGGCCCATGACCCCATAAGGTTTGAGGAAAATGATGGCAAAGTTTGAAGCCTCAGGTTTGTTATCTGTTGTACCTGGGAGGGGAAGGAAACCTGCTTCTGTGGAAACCGAGGAGGCTGTTATATTAGCGGTGGAGGAAACAACAATGGAAAGTACACACGGTACGTGCAGCGTAAGTGCTGTCGCACGTCGAATGGATGTACCATGGAGTACGGTGTACAAAATTGTCCGTAAAGTGCTGCAGTTCTACCCATACAAAATCCAACATGTTCAAGAACTTAAACGTATCCTGCTGCAAGAGAATCTTTCGCTTTGGAATTCCTTGCACGGATGGAAATGCACGAATATTGACCACGGAACATTTTGTGGACAGGTGAGGCACATTTTTATATAAATGGCGATGTCAACACCCATAACTGCAGGATTTAGGCCAAACAAGCCCATCATGCTATCTACTCAGTTCCATTGCATTCTCCTAAAGCACCGTTTGGTGTGGTATGACAGCTAGTTTCATATTTGGACCATTTTTCTTTGAAGAGCAGTCGACAGCTGGACCCGTTACATGCACTGTGACTGCAGCTCGCTTAGAGTCAGTGTTAAGAGGATTCGTGATACCTGAACTCCAGCAATGTGGCATTTTAGACACCACGATTATTATGCAGCACGTGGCCCCACCGCACATTGGTACATGTGTCACACTGTTACTTAAGCAACATTTCACGAATGAACTGATTATAGGCCTAAACTTCGCAACAAAACGGCCACCTAAGTCACCAGACCTCAACCCCTGTAACTTCTAGCTATCGGGTTATCTCAAAAGGACAGTTTATGGTGATAATCTAAATAATTTGGTGGAATTGAAATATGCGATACTCCGACATGTCCGTAACATTCCTCCTGTTATGCTACTGTTGAGAATGCCGTAATGTAATTTAACTTGCTTTCGGAAAATGGTGGACGCCACATTGAACATGCTTTCTAACGCGTTTCAGAAACGATTAAACACATTTTAAACCGATGTCATCGTGTCTTATTTCATTTAACAATATTGCATACAGCGCCCTTTCCGCCCTGGTAGTGAGATTTTGAACTTTTTTTTGACGGAAAAGAAATTCCCATGACCTTCTTTAAACTATTACCAAGTTTGATAACATTTGGTCCAGTAGTTTTCATTTTATGACCATTTCAAAGTGGAATTTTAATTACAACCACCCCTTATATATATATATATATATATATATATATATATATATATATATATATATATATTTGTTTATTTATTTATTTACACCCTGGATTCAAAATTAATGCTACTCGAACCCATGGATTGATTTAATATTTTGGGATAAGTTGAAATATATAAATTTAAAAAAAATAAAAGTAAAAAAATACTTCTACATATCCGATCGTAATTATTTTTACTTTTTCATCGGACACACCTAACAAACTCACTTTCTATCGTACACATAACATACATATTTTTTGTCTAGTTATTTTTTAAAACTAGGCTGAATCGTGAATTGCGTTCTGAACATACACACTTTGAAAACTAATATCATAGAAGGTAGTGCATTAATCTTTCTAACCCATTAATATTAAAAGCCGACCATTCATTGTTTATGCATTTTTTATGATTTCAAAGATTATAAAACCATGAACCGTGAATGTTTTGTTATTAAAAAAATGTTATTTTTTTTAATTGCATATCCCGAGTTTCTTTAAATTGTCATATTTTGTTTTTTTTTCTGAAAGAAAAACAGTTATGTGAAATGATGTAATTCTAAAAGCAAAATTAAAATACTTATCCAACCCAAAAATAATTCGAGCAGAATGAATTTACGTTAAGACGTTAATAGTATTAGAATACCGTTAACAGTATTAGAATATATATATATATATATATATATATATATATATATATATATATATATATATATATATATATATATATATATATATATATATATATATATATGGACATGTAAGGGATTGCGTTCGCACTATTTTTAATAATCGCGCTTATATAGATATAGATCAAAGGTTAAGACCATTATTATACTTTTTAGCATAAAACAGTTGCCTATACCAACTATAATGAAAAAATTTGAACGTAGTTCTTCATATAATAAGATATTCCTTTTAGACTCTTTTGAGCCAAATTTAGACACTGGATTTTTAACTGATTTAAAATTAAAACCCAATACATTGATTCTACGGATGATATTTTAGGTGTACCTTCAATATCCCTATTTATATAATTGATTAATCATTTTAATAGAAATTAGAACTTTCCTCAAGTAATTTTTATATATTAGCTGTAATAATATTTTACTAAATGCTGAACAAAATTGATGGCCTTTTCCATTAAAAGTCATAACACGTAAAGAACTAAATTACCTAGAAGATTAAAGGAACTATTTTTTCCATATAAGTCATGGTGCATTTCTTTGAATGAACATTTCTTCTAATTTTTAATATAATCTTCAGATTTTTACTTCAAGTTTATTGGAAAATAATCTGTCAACCTCTCATTTTTCTTCGGTGAAAAAGAAATGGAAAAGAATCACGTGGTATGGAAGTGGTTTTCACTGAATTCCTAGATTGCATCATTTAACTTGTATTTATTCATTGAATTTAGCTCTTGAATTACACAATGGAAATGCTTTATAAAATGACATATCTAACAAAGTTCACTTTTGAAAAATACTTGAAGCAGAACCAATTCACAGTACTTCGAGTTATTTCAAGATAGAGAAAGAAAAAAATTATTCTTAGCAGTTACTTTCGTCCACATTTTCAATTAAACATAATTTTCTGAAATCGTACCGGTTTGGGATCTTTACATTCCGAACAAAAATATGTTATTGTTCAAGCCTCTTTGCATTCAATAAAAATTCCTTGTTATCAATAATGCCTAATGTCTAAACTGTCCTTTCTTAATGTTATCTTGAGCAAGAGTGTTAACAAATAAATCATTCTTCTGAGATATAAATCTTGGAAAATGAATATATATATATATATATATATATATATATATTCATTATATATATATATACATATATATATACATGTGTGTGTGGGGGTGTGTGTGCGTATATGCGTGTATGCGTATATATATAGAGAGAGGTAGGGGAGCGGACAGTTAGGTCGATTGCCTTTGGTATCTGGTTTGGTAGCTGAAACTTTTTTTTTAGTTGGTGAAAAATTAATAAGAGACGTGTTTCTTTTATTTGCATTTTTACTAAGTCAAATATTATTTATTTTTTTTTTCTTTCCAGTTCCTTTTTTGGGAATGTAATTATTGGAACAACGATAGATAAATGCATACTGTTATAAGATAACAATTCATGAATTTAAACTTGCCTTCAAAAAAATTAATTGGCCATACACACAGATATAATGCGTGTAAGTTGCCAGAAAAATACCGTTTTCAAAGTTCATCATGATATTTTTCTTCAAAAACTGAACTACTATTTCGACTGGTTTCGACTATTTAGTTCAGATTTAGGGTTAAAATAAAATGTGTTTTACAATTTTTGAGCAAAATTTGTCAAATGTGGGCTAACATTTTATTTTACCTTATATGTAATTATGTATCATTTGGTAGGTACAGGTAACCAAAATTCAGAAGGTAGATTATACAACTGTAACTGTTAGTGACGCTATTTCTGGCTTTAATCCTCTTAAGCTTTTACAAACAGTCATTACACATGCGTTGGTAAATATTCTCTCCGGGACATGTGATGTTACTTTAGAGAGGCATTGATGTGGAATGCATAATACTTTGAGGTTAGCTGGAATACAAATAGATCATCTTACTGCTGACAACTTATAAGGAAATTTTTTTTTGGCCGGACAATGTATTTTATTTTAGATTGAGAGATATGCATTTACGTGTAGATGTCAAACAGAATAACATCCAACGTTTTCAGTTTAATGACTGTTCTATTATGTATATTGTTTGTTTGTATCGACCTAACAATTATAGATGTGGGATATTTATTTATTTGCCCTACAAATTCGTAGATTCGATGCGAAATGCATTGCATTAATCTTTCATTTTATATTATACCAGCAATATTTATTGCAGAAACAGGATCAATAAAGCCAGTTAACAAATTAGTATAATCTCACTAATTTTAAATGATTCATGTTTTCTAAAACTTTACTACAGAGTAGGGGAAAATTCTAAACAAACCAGTGTAGTACGAAATATGAGCTGTTTAATAAAATAGCTCTATAATCTACATGCTTTCAACTACACAGACATACGCCCAATATATAAATATAAACAGCATTAAGGCATCTATGATCATATGCTATAACGGATGTGTTAATTTTAGAGATGACCTAATATCAACACCGATCACACTTTCACAGCATACGTGGAAACAATATCAGTGCAAAAATACACAAAATATAACTCTGAATTTTATTGTAATCCTAAAAAATCTTCTTTCGTACTGCTCACTTTTAAGTGTGTTTTTGTCTAACCGTTTATTACCAAACTTCAATCAATAATAACAGAAATACATATGATTTTGCATTTTTTTTATATAATATACAAATCTTTTTCATTGTAGATATGCTTCAACTACACAGAAATGCGCTCAAAATATTATTAAAAGCAGTATTAAGATATCACTCATCGTATGCTTTAACGGAAGTGATGCTTTTAGAGATGACTTAATATCAACATTGATCACACTTTAAACACAGACGTGGAAAATATCACTCCACTAAGGTTCAAAAGATAAGTCTGAAATTTATTAGGAGCATACAAAAATCCTCTTTTGCCACCGCTCAATTTTAGATTTATTTCTGTTGAACAGTTTGTTACAGAATTTCAGTGAATAATTTCAGAAATGCATATAATCTAGCAATATTTTGTATTTCTAGACATGCTTCAAGTACACAGAAATACTCAGTAAATATTACGATTAACAGAATTCAGGTATCATCATCATATGCAATAACGGATTTGTAAATGTTGGAGATGACTTAATATCTACATTGATCCCACACTTTTACAATATACGTGGACAAAATCAATGCACTGAATTTTACTAGGAGCATAACATAATCCTGATTTGCTACTGCTAAGTTTTAGATATTTTTAACGTAGGATTACGTTCCTCCATAACGGTTCTCCGGAAAGCAAAATTTCAGGTGCTAAAACTGTCCGTCGTCGTGAAATATGATTTTGGCAGAATGCCAAACCCAGTCGGTATCGCTTCGGCAATCAGTAAACAGTTACAAAGAGAAGTACCAAAATCCGTCAAAATATTGACTCACACACACACACACACACAAACTTATATATATATATATATATATATATATATATATATATATATAATATACTGGACCAGCCAAGGAGAAGACTGGTATCCAGCATATCACAAGGGATGATGATGAGTCGTGGCTCGAATGAACGACGCAGCAAGTTACGGCATTACATTATATTAGACGGAGAATATTCTTCCGAAAAGCGCACATGTATGTTGATCAGATGGCTTATATAAACTTTGTCATGTGATCATGATAGCGATTAGGGATTTGCTGCTGTCGACAAGTCACATGGGGTTTTGTGTAATCTGCGCAAAGCCTATATGAAATTTCGAATGACGCTACGAAAGTTTTAAAAAGGAAGTAATTTTTTTCACCCGAGGGCTTTTAGGACTTAGAATTGAAAGAGAAAATTAGTTCGTACGCCCAATATAAATATATATACAGGGTGTCCATAATTAATGTCCCACTTTCAAAAGGCTGCAAAAAAGAACCACGGGTCAGAATAACTTCAAATTTGAACTGAATATACTGGAAGAAGGGGGAAACGATTTGGCATAATAAAAAAAGAAAGTTCCAAAATGTATCAATAGATGGCGCTGTAACATTTTGGAACTTTTGTTTTATTAAGCCAAATCGTTTCCCCCTTTTTCCAGTATATTCAGTTCAAATTTGAAGTCATTCTGACCAGTGGTTCTTTTTTTTGCAGCCTTTTGAAAGTGGGACTTTAATTAAGTGTGTATATATATATATATATATATATATATATATATATATATATATATATATATGTGTGTATATATATATATATATATATATATATATATATATATATATATAACACATACATGCATATATACATACAAAAGAGGTAAGCAACGATAAGTAATCCTACGTTAATAACCCGCGGTAGTTTCGTTAGAAGAGACTAACTTATTTTTTTTTCTAAGCGTTTCTTATTGTTTGTTACTTCAGTGAATAGTTATACATATGCATACAATATAGCAATTTTTTTAATAGATTGTGCATGAGATATAAAATAGAAATATTCTGCATTACAATATCACGCTTCAACTGCACAAATATATGCAGTATATATAAATGAAGACAGTATTAAAGTATCTCTCATCCTGTGTTAATTTTATAGATGACTTAATATCAGCATCGATCACACACTTTCACAATATACGTGGACAACATCAGCGCACAATGATACAAAAGATAACTCTGAATTTTATTAGGAGCATAAAACGTCCTCTTTTTTCTGCCGGCGCTCAGTTTTTTCGTGACAACGCGATTGTTACCTTCCTAACATATGCCCCTCAATGGGTTCATCCAAACATAAAATGTCACTTAGTATCAGGGTTCCCAACAGAGATATCTGCCACTTCGTAATGGCTTTCAGCAGAGTGATTTTTAGGAAAGACCTATTCTGGCGACAGGTCGTAAGAATAAATTACTTTAAGATGCAGGGGTAGGAAAAAACCAATATTCGTCACTCATTTTTGGAAAGGAGGTGGAATAAACGATCACGCGACATGAATTATGTCATGACTGTAATATTTTCGGCTGATTTAGAATCTTTGAAAGTGCCAGTCATTTCAAGATTTCGGACGTCACAAATTTGGGGCTATGAATATTTAGTGTCTTTATACGCTTAACTAAAGCTTTCAAATTTATTGCCGATATCATTCAATTCGTACTCAAATAGCTAAAATGCAGAGAATGTAAAAAAGAGAGGTGTAATTTGTTTTAAATTATTAAAATTATTAAAAATTATATAAACGTTAACTGAATGAAAGAACAGCTGTGATTTTGGGATATTAAATACATATACTTATAGAATGTCAAACTAATTATTATAAAGTGAATTCATGGTCATTCTAGAATGGCAGGATATAGAAGAATCGAGTGATTCGGAAAAAAAATTAGAATATTCCCTATAAATGAGATCAACTTTTAAATTCATGTGTCACGAGTTCATGATATATTTTCAATTACAATGAGATAATAAACACATGTTGCACACACACATAGTGATAAATTCAATCTTCTCTGGGTGATATATTAGAAACTATACATCGCTGGTTCCATACTGATGATACCAGACTGTCAGTAGTAACGTACTACAACTAAATGTAACACTTGTGTCCACTCACAGCGTTCATTTTTCAGAAACATTTTCTACATATTAGAAAAGTTACGTTTCTTCCAGAAAAGCGAAATTCTTGAATTCAAAAGTTATACAACTTCTGGTGACGTCGTGTAAATTATGAAATTATAAACACATTTGTGAGAACCAAAGGCGTCCTAAACACGATTTAAGACACGGATAAGTTTCACATCCCCTTCTATGATATTAGCATATACCTTAACATTTAAATGTTAAATCAGAAATGGGTAACGACCGTCTGCAAAGGGCGATATTGAACATAATTCTTCTTAACCAGAGTCTAAAATTCTATTAACTGTACTTGCGATGTGAGATCAAACCTTTTGAACTTTTCCCTGTGTAGTTTAAAGTTATTCTGCCATCTGAATCATACCGGCTATTTAGTAAGTTCTCTTTTCATGAACTCTTTCTGTCCCATTTCTCTCACTCTCTCTTACAGGCCAAAAATGCAGTTTCCTGTCTCACCCACAGATTTTTACAATAATTAATCCTTCTTTCTATTTACACCATATATAATATTTCATGCAAATCCATATTGTTCGTTTTTGTTATCGAATATCTTTTATAGAAACTCACCAATGGGGAAATTAGAACTCGGGTCTCATAACCAAGACTCTGTAGTTGGAGATTTTCGACATATCAGATTTCTTTTTTTATTTTCATTCGTTACAAAATTTCCATTTACATTAAGAATTCCCTTAAAAAAATAGTAAAATGCACATTTTACGAACAATTGTTAAATAAGACGTTATATGGCTTTTGATTTCAATTAGAAACTTTAGTTTATAAAATATAAAAAAAACGGACTTCAAATACTTTTAGAGTAATTATAACAATTTTCTGTGAATATAATTATAATTGTAGATGACTGAAGAAAGGATTTAGGGAACGGATATGCTTGTATTTCTATCATGTATGTATGCCTCTTTAGAAAAATTTATAATGTTGTGCTTTATTCAAATATATAAACGTATATAATTTTTTTTCTGGATGATTCTCCATTAAAAAAAGTAACATTTATGTTTTCATATTTTTGTCTTCCAAACATGAATCATTTACGAATGATTAATCTATACAGCCTCAACATCGCAAAACTATTTTCCATAATAGAGATAAATGTAGACATAGCATGAAAAACATAAGATACTCTCTCAATAGACTTACAGAGTAGAAGATCATAAAATATTATTGAGAGTGGTTGATAGTTTACCAACACAGAGAGCGCAATTTACAAATGACAATTCATTTATAAGACTACGCAAGCACTGGTATTTGAAATGTTGAATTTTCGATAGAGTGTCTCAATCTGTATGTTTACAAATATTCATATATTCATGAATGGAAGTCTACGTGTGTATATGAATAACTGCATGGAAAGGATGGGACAGGAATTGATGCTTTTATTAAATTGTAAACCCAAAAGTATAGTATGTCAATAGATGACGAATAAGATGAAGGAGATATTTATCAACGTATTCATACAGGAACTTCGAGCATACATACAGACATGTTACCAATGTTTATACATTTTTTTTCGATTCTATAAAACAAACTATTTTTGTACGACTTATATAACAAGGAAACAGTTTTAACAAATATTTATTGAGTTTGAGAAAAATACCAATTTTTGCTTTCCACTAGCACCGGATGAAAAACAAAAAAAACAAAATAAAGAGCATATATATACTATTTTTTCATCTTAACCAAACAATGTCAACTTAATATGCTTAGTCCATTGATATTTGCATTGGCTATGGATTGTAAGACATATTTGAAGACTAAACCCTACAGGTTCTCTAAAAATTTTTTAGAGCTACCTTACTTTATAAAAACATAATGCTTCAAATAAAACAAATCCTCTATCTTTTAAGAGCTACAGATGGAAAACCCGAAAAATGACTGTATTTTTTTATAAGCCTAAAAATGACTGCTTATTTTTTTGTATCGTTTTATAAGTAATGGTAGCGGGAAAATATTTCAGTTTATGTTTCACAGTCCCTAAAGCTTGAAACAATAAAAGTGGAAAAGGGAATTCGGATTCCTTTTCGTTGGAGACTAGCTACAAAATCTACAGTCATACATATAAAACATATTAAAACGCCATTTAATAGTACGGTTAAAACGGGACAAAGCATTTCAATTATATATTACTTGAAATTTCAAGAGATAGAGAAATTCATATGACGGGGGTGATTAAGGCATGAAATTCGAAATATTCTAACACATATTTGGTTTGAATTCAATCATATTCGTGGGAGGCATAATTATTTTTTGTTGATAAGTGGTGTAAAATTATTTAAGCTTTAAATCCACTTTACAGTTTTCTATCTAATGGCATTAATAAAAATCTTTATGCACTTTGTGTGAAGTAAGAGCTTGAAAATTCCAAAGAATGAAAATTCATTATAGAAATATATTTTCCTTTTAATAAATCAGCATTTCAGAAAAAATTTTCTTTCATTTTCTGAAATTTATAAACGAAAGTGATAAAAAATTGTTCATATAAAATCAGGATTTTTCCCGATAATTGCATTTGAAGCAAATAATTATCTATACTGATAAGGAAATTATAGTTAACTCTTTAATCTGAATACAAAAGCAGTTTGTGAAAATATTGATATTAAATATGCGTACAATTTTTAATGAACCTGACTGGAAATTTCAATTATGTAATTAAAATTTTTAATTATTCGTCTTTGTATATTTCAAAGTCAGTACGCCAGTTTATCTTGCACTATCGTTGCGGTGGGGTACAAATCAATAATAATAAAATAGGAAAATAAAATCAGTCTTAGTATATATTAAATAACATGAAACAGTGTACGCTTGTCTTGTACATACACTATTCAATTGTTTTATAAACAGTTTTACGCCTTAATATTTTAAAGTGTGATAATTTCAAAACTTCCGCCCTCGCCGTAAAGCGGTTATCGTCGTGGACTTCCACAAATTGGGTTTGTATGCAAATCCCGGCTAAAGCTTATACATTCTTGTACTGTCCCTTTTAAGAGAGCAGTATAGGTTCCCCTATATGATGTTCCTACAATAAGGCAGCAACCAAAATCAACGGTGATGAGCGAATGTCCTGCAGGACAGAGTGCTATGCACTTTGTAAAAAATGTAATCTTAGATGGGCGATTGTCTCAATAATGGTTTTTTGTGTACAAATTGTGTTAAAAAAGTAGCAATTATAAACTAATTATATTGCCTGAGAGATATGTAAATAATATAACTTTTCTAAGCAGCAATCGCTGAAATATAATGGTTGTAATATGGCGCAGATATAGGGACTTCTTGAAATTTCGGCAAGTTCTTTTGAATTTTACGTTTAGAGGATTTGCGATAGATAACTTTATTTCCTTTTACATTCAGACCTTCTGAAACAATTTTCCTTAAAAAAATGTGTTTATATAAAGATTATGCTGTTTATAAAATGCTTCAACAATTTGAAGTTTTCTCAAAAGCTCTTAATTCAAATTAATACAGGTTTAATTTCTCATATATCTCAAATGGTCAAATATATATGAAATAAAACATTGTAATATATGTATGATGTTCTTAATTTTGTTCGTAGATACGGTATCTAAACATCCTTCTTTAAGATTTTCCTTGATTAATTTGTTAATCATTATAAAGGGTAGAAAGAGTTTATTTAGGGAGAAAATTTTTGATCTAGGAAAATTTAAAAAATTATCCAAGAAAAATAAACATACGTATATATAGAGGATTTATCACCTAGGAAATTTTAGTGATAGACGTTAGAAGACTGCAAATCATTGATAATTCTATTCTGGGGTAAAAAAAAACATTAAGTTCAGATGTACAGCAAAAACAGATGCTTACATGGCATCTGCATTGCCGCATAAATGTATTCTATTAGGCAATGTTATCAGTATAGAAACTAGCGTTTTAAGTAATTGTTTTTGGTAGTGGCTTTATAATATGTTTTAAGCCAAGATAATAGATGTCATGTTTGTAAGAATTACTTGTCCCTATCTCCTTAAGCCACTCTTCACAACCATTATGACGAGGCATCTAACGTGTCACTTATTCTCTGTCATTATTTTTCAAAATTATTTGTTCTCTTTTTATTGTTTCTAAAAGAGGGGCTTCATATGTTTCCGAACCTTCACCGGTTCCCAGCGACATTTGTTCCAAAAGGGAACGCCTTCTTTTCTACCTCTGCAATTACTTATTTTAAACGTTATTGTTATATCGGGATAACTTTAATTTAGAGTTTTCCAATCATACGGATACACTGCTTGGAATCACAAATAAATTATATAAAAAATCGAGCAAATATATATGCATTTTTTTTATCTTATCCAGACCCAACAATGAATTTAAAGTCAGAGATATATAAAGAATACAAATTAAAAACAATACCGTCTATATATTAACTCTGGGGTAGGGTTGCGTGTCTTATCTTCTCTAGCCACAGCAAAAAATCCATTCTCACGGACGAAACCAGAAGAAAACTATTTTTAAGCCAAGATTTTCTTTAATTAGGTTATTCCAAGAAAATGCTTAAGTACACTGTATATGTACAAAGCCCTTGGAAATACTTATGTATACGACGTGAGCAACATCTAAACTTTTTTTTAACTTTGAAACAACTGACTGTCCTGAGAACTGCTTACAATTTTTTTAACTAGTCGATGGGAATTTATTCTTATACAGACCTGACAGTATATTTCTCATAACTCGTATACTGGAATAGGTAATCATTTATTTTAATGCAAAAATATAGCATAATAAATATCAACTTAATTAAAAACATTATAAAAATTCATAGATAAAATAATTCTGTTTACTATTATGAAATAATTCTGACTAATTTAAAAAATCATGATTATTTCAAATTTAGTCAGCGATAATTTCCCTCTTTAGCATAAAAATCAAAAATGAATAATCCATATGTGAGAATTAATTAAAAATAAGATAAATAAGTTATATTACTGGAATACATGCATGTACTTAAATACTGTAATCCAGTACCAAATATATTATAGTATACGTCATTATATAGTATAATTAAGTATAGTTCCATATACTCAGTGCTTTTTTTCTAATAAAATAGGTGGGTACACTGTGTTTTCTCAAATAAAGATCAGTATTTTTAGTACCGTGTTTTCACACGTCACGTCACATGGGAACAAAAAACTCGCAGTTCTAAAAAAATACTTTTTGTTATATATTAACAATTGATTCGTAAGTTTCTAAAAATTTCGGTTAATTTAAGCCAAAATAATACTTAAAAAAATGTGGGGATACGAGCGTACCCCCAGAAAAAAACGCCCTTCATATACTTAATTTCCTCTAAATAGAACTTTTTTTAAAGTCTAATACGGAGGCACTTGTCGTTAAACATTCACCTTTTGTTATTCGCCGCAATTTTACTGGCTACTTTATTATGGGAGCCCCCTATTGGTGAGCCATCATGGCTCCCTATGAAGGAACGACACGGAAACGACCAAACCTTATTCGGGATTTCAAACCAAGCCCACTGAGCGCAGCTCAGAACGCTAACCACTACACCATGTGAGCTAAATTTGTAAGTTCAATGCAAAACGCATAACATTGCTTATTTTTTAATCATTCATTACCAAAGGAAGAGACTTTTGCAAGACTAATAGTAACTAATGATAACAAAATGTATAATTTTTTTAAATTTTTGATTAGAGAAATGGACTTTTTTAAGCCGAAAAATCAAAGAAAGTTTATTATTTTGCACAGTAAAATACAAAAGCATTCATAAATTAAACCGATTCATACTCAACATATATTCAATATAATAAATAATTCCGGTAAACTTATATGGTCAGGAAACTGCCTCTTTGTTTTTGCTGTTTCTAAATATTTAATAATTTTATTATTAACGTCTAGGGCTGCGATTTGCTCAAATATATATAAGAAACTTTTTATTTCTTATGATAGATCATAATAATTAATTTTTATGTTTTATAACACTATTGAAACTGTTAATTACAGCAATTTTGTAAATATAGTTAAATGATATAAACTATCTAAATGATACAACTTTTTTAAGCCTAAAAGTCAAAGAAAGTTTATTATTTTCACAGTAAAATACAAAAGCATTCATAAATTAAACCAATTCATACTCAACATATATTCAATATAATAAATAATTCCGGTAAACTTATATGGTCAGGAAACTGCCTCTTTGTTTTTGCTGTTTCTAAATATTTAATAATTTTATTATTAACGCTTAGGGCTGCGATTTGCTCAAATATATATAAGAAACTTTTTATTTCTTATGATAGATCATAATAATTAATTTTTATGTTTTATAACACTACTGAAACTGTTAATTACAGCAATTTTGTAAATATAGTTAAATGATATAAACTATCTAAATGATACAACTTTTTTAAGCCTAAAAGTCAAAAAAAGTTTATTATTTTGCACAGTAAAATACAAAAGCATTTATAAATTAAACCGATTCATACTCAACATATATTCAATATAATAAATAATTCCGGTAAACTTATATGGTCAGGAAACTGCCTCTTTGTTTTTGCTGTTTCTAAATATTTAATAATTTTATTATTAACGTCTAGGGCTGCGATTTGCTCAAATATATATAAGAAACTTTTTATTTCTTATGATAGATCATAATAATTAATGTTTATGTTTTATAACACTACTGAAACTGTTAATTACAGCAATTTTGTAAATATAGTTAAATGATATAAACTATCTAAATGATACAACTTTTTTAAGCCTAAAAGTCAAAGAAAGTTTATTATTTTGCACAGTAAAATACAAAAGCATTCATAAATTAAACCGATTCATACTCAACATATATTCAATATAATAAATAATTCCGGTAAACTTATATGGTCAGGAAACTGCCTCTTTGTTTTTGCTGTTTCTAAATATTTAATAATTTTATTATTAACGTCTAGGGCTGCGATTTGCTCAAATATATATAAGAAACTTTTTATTTCTTATGATAGATCATAATAATTAATGTTTATGTTTTATAACACTACTGAAACTGTTAATTACAGCAATTTTGTAAATATAGTTAAATGATATAAACTATCTAAATGATACAACTTTTTTAAGCCTAAAAGTCAAAGAAAGTTTATTATTTTGCACAGTAAAATACAAAAGCATTCATAAATTAAACCGATTCATACTCAACATATATTCAATATAATAAATAATTCCGGTAAACTTATATGGTTAGGAAACTGCCTCTTTGATTTGCTGTTTCTAAATATTTAATAATTTTATTAGTAACGTTTAGGGCTGCGATTTGCTCAAATATATATAAGAAACTTTTTATTTCTTATGATAGGTCATAATAATTAATTTTTATGTTTTATAACACTACTGAAACTGTTAATTACAGCAATTTTGTAAATATAGTTAAATGATATAAACTATCTAAATGATAATAGGAAGATTTATGTAACAGAAAATAAAATAACGCCAAGAATTATAACAACTATCTGACATTTACAAACCTATACGAAAACTATTCTATATTTAGATTCCTCAATAAGTGAAATAACAAATGAAGAAATCTCTGATATCGTGAGTAACTCGGAAACATTCTTATAGAAATGTTTACGCAAATTACTATTTAAGAACATTGATTGATTATTCATATTAAGTAAAATGCGTAATAAAGTTTCGTGAAAGCACGTATGTGTTCAATGACAAGCTCTCTATTAAACTATGATTGAAGACGAGACAATTAGTTCGCTCAATCACTGCAGTGTCAAATCAGTATGACATGCAAAGCGGAATCTGCTACCATTTTCTTTCAGGTCAAACAAATCCTTTTCTAGAATTTGGTTTGCTTATAAAAAAGTAATGAGTTAAATATTCTAGGAAGATAAGTAATTAGCAAAATGACTTACAGCGTGACATAATAATCAGGAATTCAGAGAGAAAAAATATTAGCTATTAACAGGAAACTAGTTTAACTATAATTGATTTTAGTCATTCAAAAGATTTGGTGCGTATAAAATGATAAATCTTCATTACAGTTAAAACAGTGGATTTTGAATTCTTAATATGCATATTCCTAAGTTTTTGTACATACTAATAAAACGCAGTTATATAAACATATTTATAGATTACCTTTAACTTGAAATTTCCAATAAACCAGACAGGGCCCGACATAGCAAATAATATATTAAGGAATTGAATCCCTGCTTGTGAATAGACTGTCACCACACTTTAGAAAGAGCTTGCCCAGGGGCGAGATCTTGTGGACTCGTACCATCTCCCAATCTACCTGACATTATAGAGAGACTTTCCGATCTACAAATTTAACGTGTCCATATCTGGACTAGACACGAATGTATTTAATCGTTGGAATTCGAATCGAGCGATCCTAGTCCGAAGCCCAACGCGACCTGGGACCATTCATTCGCTCTACATATATCTAAGGAAAACCTCTGCCTCATAGGCAAAATTCGTTAACTCTACTTACTGAACAGCTACAGATTTCAGCTTCGCCTTCATTGTATGTTATCATCAACATAACATAGCAAAGGCAGTGCA
This sequence comes from Dolomedes plantarius, assembly GCA_907164885.2. Taxonomy (NCBI): domain Eukaryota; kingdom Metazoa; phylum Arthropoda; class Arachnida; order Araneae; family Dolomedidae; genus Dolomedes; species Dolomedes plantarius. Next base: position 177,982,176 of record OU015497.1, read on the forward strand.
CGATAGCAAAGAGACATTATCTCCATACCATAACTTTCGTTATTTACAATCGAAATACAATTTGCAGGTAGGTGGTCGAGGAATTTAAGATGCAAAGTTATAGAGCTGTAGATGTTATTAAATTTGTGGGAAATTGCACTCTAACTAGAGAGGTTACCAATGGAGTAGTCAGTTCCTAATTGTGTTAACCTCTATTAAATACCTAAAAATTACGAAAAAGAAGGAAAATCATATTTGTTTTTACTCAGTGCCCCATAATATCAGAACAAACGGACTACCCTTCAAAAATAAGAAACCATAAATAAGATAAAATAAATGGAACAGACACAGAAAAAAAATAATAAAACTTACCCAGAACTGAATTTGTACTATTTGTATCTATTTTCTGTTCCCTTCCTTATACCACTTGACTTTCATTTTGTGTTGTTGATAACCCTTTTTGCTCCTTACATAAACTAGCTTCAAATTTAATTCACTCATTCGTTCTGCATACAACAAAGAAAATATTATCTCTCGTTTGCAAAGTTAGTTGACTTTACCTACCGAAAAACTAAGGTTTTCAGCTTCGCTCTAAATATATGTTATCCTCCACATGCGTAGCAAAGATATACCAAAGACAATTCAACGTAGCAAACAGAGATTGTCCCCATAACATAACTTTCTTTTATCACAAACGAAAAGCATTTGCCGTCAGTCGAGGTATTTAAGATTCAAAATTAAGAAGCTGTACAAAATGACAAAAAATGCGGAAAATGCTCACTGGAGAGGTGTCCAAAGAAAAACTATGCAACTCCTAATTTTGTCACTGCATGGAGATTTTATCTTCTTCAGTGCTACTCAGTGCTCTATAACACCAGAATAAACAAAATTCCTTCCAAAAACAAGAAACCATAAAAGTGAAAGAAATAAAAGGAAAGTACACAGGAAATAAATAAAACTTACCCAGAACTGAGTTTGTATTTACTAATAAATATTTTCTATTACCTTTCTTATATCATTTGACTATAAGTCTGTATTACTGAAAATCCTTTTCTGCTTACATAAACTAGCTTCAACTTAAATTTACTAATTCGATCTACATACAAAAAAGAAAAAGTCTTTCTCATAAGCAAAGTTCGTTAATTGTGTGTACGGAAAAGCTACACATTTCAGCTTAGCTCTCAATATATGTTTTCCACCACATAAGGTAGCAAAGGTAATATAAAAGACAATGCAACTTAGTAAACAGACATTATCACCGTACCATAACTTTCTTTTATAACAATCGAAAAACATTTGCAGACAGTCGAGGTATTTGAGAGGGAAAATTAAGAAGCTGTAGGTAATGACAAAAAGGCGAGAAATGCTTACTGGAGAGATGTCCAAAGCAAAACTAGGCAACTCCTAATTTTGTCACTGCTTGGAGATTTTATCTTCTTTGTTGCTACTCAGTTCGACATAACACCAGAATAAACGAAATTCCTTCCAAAAACAAGAAACCATAAATGTGAAAGAAATAAAAGGGAAAAATACATGGGAAATAAATAAAATTTACCAAAAAATTGAATTTGTAATAAAATATATTTTCTGTTCCCTTTCTTATATCATATGACTTTCATTTTCTATTGTTGACAGCACTTTTGCTGCTTACTTTTGAAACAGATGAAGTTTCTGATTTTTCGTTGACACACAAATGCTAAATTTTGTTTTATTAAATTCCTATGCATTCTTTGAGATTCGCGGAGGAAATATACGTTTCCTAGTAACAATCACGATATTGTGATTCATGTGTATGTGCACAAGAACATAGCATCTTCCTTAAATATCTGTTCGATAGAACATAAAACGGTACTTAGTAACTCTATTCCCTAGGCAGTTTTATTCACTCTCCCATGAGCTTTTTCGACCATACTCCCCCAAAAATCATTACCTTTCTCCTCTGAATCTTTTATTTCCCTGTTTTGTCCCTCCCTAGTATGTCTACGAATGAATGCTATTTAGTATGAAGCATAAGTAGGGCATTTTGTTTATGTATAATCATTCACTATAAGCTCATAACTAAATAATCATCGATATAAAACTGCTTTGTATAGTAATTGATACATTCCTCTAAGTGTTATTATTCCATTCGTAATGAAAATTCACATTCAAATGTAGTCAAACATATAGCGAATAATATCATTAAGGAGTAATAACTACCATACAATATGAAGAGCTAATTATTAAATACGACAGTCGTTGAAGCAAAATTTAAATTAATCTACATTTTTACTGATGAATAATGACCTCACTATCAATTTACTGCTCTTATATTTTTTAATTTTACACTCACTAATATTCAAGTATTCAATATAGTACGGCCAATGTCTAATTATTGTGGTGAAAACAATTGTTAGCTTTTCAAGCATGCACTTGAAAAGGTTTACGTCAACAAGGAAAATATTCACCTCTTTCATGCTTGAGACCTTAGAGCAGTAATTTACAACCGGTGTGACGAGTGCTGCGAGATATTTTTGGGGATAAATAAAAATATATGTTGGGCCCTCTTAAAATAAATATCACGTTATATAAATATTTAATTATATAAATAAGTATTAGATTATGCAATAAATACGTTCAACATATTGTTCTTTAAACACCAATCGCCAGTCTCGCATCAATAAATTAAAACTATTCTTAATAATTTCCATTATAGTCCTATAGTACGACACTGAATCGCATGGCTATGTTTGGAACTGTATTAATACATTCTATTCTAGGGTTTGTTACTTATATATTTCAATAAATAAATGAAATCAGCAATGGAGTAAACATTTATTTGAGCTTAAATATCACATGTTCCTGGTATAAATTCCGCTTTGATTTAATTTTGAAAAAAAAATGAAAATAAACTAAAATAATAACAAGTGTGTTCCTAGTTAATAACAAGTGTGTTCCTAGTATCATTCTCACAGGTGCCACTAACGTGAAAATGTTAGGAATCCCTTTTGAAATCCCTTTTGCCTGAAAGCCTTTGAGAAAGACCCCCAAAAAAAAACGAAAGTAGGGAAAATTTCCCGTTTGGAATAACGTTATGTTTTAATTAATGGGGGAATTTATTCCACTGAAAGCCCAGTTATAATAACTGTTTTTCTTTTATATTATGAAAAGGAGTTTTCCATATATAACTGATTGATTTTTTAGTGCAGTTCTTTTGAAAATTCCTAAAAAAAGGCAATTAAAGGGGAAATATAAAATGTGCATGAAATGAGAAATATCTATAAAAATGTTTACTTCTGTAACTTATAAAGTGAATTTTTAAGAATTTATAAATAACGTAAAGTGCAAGGTAATCTATTACTAATTTTACTTTTTTTAAGTTCCTTCCGAAATATCAATATTTTTCAAACCTCCATTGCTAAGACTCACGCAATTTCCACCCTAGCTCGAAAACAGAAGTAAACAAATTTATGGTAATTTGGCAACATTATGCTCTCAGAAAATGCGAGATGTATAAATGGCGATGATATGGAAGGAAACAAGCAATTTTTTTCTTTTTGTTTCGGACCATGTCTTCCAGAAGCTGAGTTTTACATTTAGCAGAAAGGCAGCACTCACCTCTGTTGTGAGGCATATTTTCTGCGCTGGAAAAAAATCGAGATTTACTTTCTTTAAAACCCTATCTTGAAATTCAAATTTTAGATGGAATTTTTTTTTTACAACTAGAATGTCAAGTTTTTGTAGCTTTAAATTTTGAGTTGGCCTATTGGAGTAGCCATATTTCTGGTATACTTTGTTTAAAAAAATCGTCAATGTTCGTGTAATTTAGTCCTATATATTCGTTGGTATAAAAGGGATCAAGCATAAAAGAACCACTTTCTTTATTATGTACTCTACTTTAACGGTCAGAAGTGAAGAAGCTTTAGTTTTGTGAAAAGAATTTTAAAGTGTTAAATAAGAAAAAAATATTCTGCTAGTAAAGACTAACTATGGCTTTATGAGTTGTTTCTAATAGTAGTTATTATACTTGTAACTTCTTGCTATAAATTTTTGGTACAAAAAATGCCGAGTATGAATAAAACCTTTTGTTACTTACTACCATACTTATTTACTTCCCCTTTGGTTACTAACTTCTAACCATAATCATTGGGAGTAAAGAAGGATTTGTGAAAAAGGACTTTCCTTGAAACAGAAATTGGTAATGTTATAACACTATTGAGGCTTTCATTCAGGGGTAATGGACTTACAAGCCATCGAAAACATATTTTTAGCGGTTTATGAGCATATCAAATGACATGTATTTGCAATTCTATTGTTAAATATATTAAGAAGAAAATTTCCTTTAATACCCCTGGTTACGATAAAGCTGTTAAAATGATTTATGCTCAAAGCACTAAAAAAGAAAATTAATGAATTAAATAAAAATACCACGTTTCGAATAGTTTTCTCTAAAGTTATTTAACACTGAAAATGCATTATTAGAAATAAATTAATTAAAGGAATTTAAATGAATAGGAAGATCTAATGGTCCGCTATATTTGAAAACATAAAATAATTTTCAAGTGTTAAGCAGATTCATTTTAAACTGAAATCATGCTTTATTAGAGCAAAAACTAGTTTATATAAATTGGAAACGATGCAAATTAGTAGTTGCCAAGTTCGAAAGTTTGCTGGAAACGGAATCTAAATTCATTGTCAGGAAGGTCTGGAAATCTGTTACTTTTCCAAGGTCATAAATATTTACAATACACCTCTGATCGTTCACATACAGCACACGTAAATGATTTAGAATACTTTTACTCTAATTTGAAATGCATTTAATGGGAAATCACAGAGTACGTGCTTTGAATCCGAGCAACATATTTACATTTTAGGAGGCGTTTCATTGACTTGGTGATTGTCTGACAAAATTCGAAAGATAGAAATTCGTGGTTTCGGTTGCATTAAACAATGATTCATGAAATTCAGAGTATCATAGCTGGTGATTTGATACCCAGAGAATTTTCGTGAAATATTTTTCGATCTATAAAAAAGTTTATATTTTTTAGATTTGAAGTTTGCCATCGGATGAGTTTTTGATTTCCTGAATCTAATTTTAACAATTTTGAATTACGAGATATAAAAAAAAATTCCATTTATCCGAGAAATAATTTTGAATAAATATGGATTTTCCAATATTATTTAGTAAGTGAAGTAATTTTCTCTTCTACATCAAAGCAGTTCTAAGACAAAATTGTGTCGATCGTAGTCACCATTTAGAATAATCATACAGTGTGAGAAACAAAATTTATCTGTAGAATTGAGTCAAAATTGTATTTTGCACAACACAAGTTTTACTTACACACACACACATACAGTGGCGGACAAAAAAAACTGCATCACCTGTAAAGAAGTGGAAAAGTGTGCAAATAATGTGTTTCATGTGTATCTTTTATGTACAGCTCATATTGTTTCAAAATAATAATGTTGTAAGATGAAGCTTAATCAAGTTTTATTAGGATTAATAAATTATTTACTTTTAATGACTGAGAAAAAGGAAAAATAGGGAAAATATAATATTTAACAAAACGTGGAACAAAATAATTAATACACAAATTTTGTAGTTAATGTAAATTCTACATAGCTACAGTCATATCACATGTACTTAGATGTGTATACACGCATAAGAATCAATTCAATATTTAGTAGATCCTTCAGGAGCTGCGATGACAGCCTTGCAGCGGTCAAGCATAGAAGATATCAACTTCTGTATGTAATCCTGGCCATTTGCATAGACCCAAACCCTAATAATGTGTTCCTGCAGTTTAATATTATTAGCATGATTCTTAGCAGCAATATTCGTGCTCATTATATGCCAACAATTTTCAATGGGATTCAGATTCCGGATTTATTCATACAAGATTTTGTTGCCTCATGTTCGTGTTTTAATGTCCGCAACATAACGGATATTAGAAAAGTGATTTCCCCCCTATTTTCCCCTTTAGGTGCAGGCCTATCTGACAAAATCTGGTATTAAAGTTTTGGACTGGCCAAGAAATAGTCCTGATCTGAATCCCATTGAAAATTGTTGACATATAATGGGTACAAAAGTTGCTGCTAAGATGCCTGCTACTAAGGTTAAACTGCAGGAACACGTTATTAGGGTTTGGTTCTATACAATTGGCCAGGATTACATGCAGAAGTGGATATCTTCTATGCCGGACCGCTGAAAGGCTGTCATCGCAGCTCGTGGAGGATCTAATAAATATTGAATTGATCCTTATGTGTGTATACACATCTAAGTACATGTAATATGACCGCAGTTATATAGAATTTACATTAACTACAAAAATTCTGTGTATCAATTACTTTGTTCCACATTTTGTTAAATATTGCATTTTCCCCTATTTTTACTTTTCTAAGTAATTAATTGTAAATAAATTATTAATCCTAATAAAACTTGATTAAGATTAATCCTACATTATTTTATCGAAACAATATGAGTTGTACATAAAACATACAGAGGAAAAACATTATTTGCACACTTTTCCACTTTTTTGCTGATGATGAACTTTTTTAGGCCACAACTGTATATATATATATATATATATATATATAGTTTGTTTTTCATCCCATATAAAATGTTTCAAAAGGTAACAGTAACAGTAATATGCATAATTTTGTGTAAATGCACTTTTTGTGTTACTTAGTAATAATTGATTATAAATAATTGAACTTATATAATTTTTTATATGGAATTCTGCCCACAGTAAATACAGAAATCAAATATTATTTTGAGATAGTTTTAATTTGATACTAATACTTTCTATGGATTCCAGAATAACCAATGCATGATTCATGACCCATGTTAGAACTTCCTATGCACTTGTGTGTGTTGCTAAGTATCAATATAGATAATTATACTTAAAACATTTTGAATAAAACTATTCACACGGAAAATACTTAATGAAAAATGTAATTTTGAAATGGTATTTATTTGAAATGAATATTCTCTATAGATTCTAGGAAAAACTAATGCATATTTTACTCTCACATAAAAATTTCTTTCATATCTTCTCTGCTTTAATGAATTCTACACACCGACGCACTGGAGGTCTGATTAATTAATTCTATTTACAAATGAGGAATCAGTTGCTTAATCACAGAACAAACTTAAAAGATATTAATAAAATATACCCATGCAGTCATGTAATTAAATAACAGGAAACATTTTATAAACTTAAAATTTCTAGATTAGGAATTAAATTTTTTCAAATTCGTGAAGAATATCATTTTCAATCTGTATCCACTTCATATGGGTTCAGTTATTAATATTTAATTTTTTTTTTTACTTATTAGTCGAACATAATGCAGCAAAAACATGCTTCAATGAATGAAATTTTGCCCACGCGGAAGGAAATTTATATGTGAAGTGTCTGAATTGCTGATCAAAAGGCTCTTTTCTTGTTTAAGGGTAAGTCTATACTAATTAATAGTAGTGCAGTGAAAAGGATATATATATATATATATATATATATATATAATATTCATTTATTTATTTATTTATTTATATATACAGTGTATTGAAGTGGACAGACTGCAATGAAAACAAAACTATTATAGATAAGTTAGGAGTTAATATAAGATACATTTTGTAAAAAGTTAGTTTCAACAGAAAAAGACGACTGTTGTAAAATCTTATTTTTTACTCGTATGAGGGATCAAATTTTATACAGGGCCAATTTTGCTGAAACAACGAAAAAAATCTATACTATAAAAAATCATTTTAAAGATGGGTCCCAGTTATTATGCAGAGATTAAAGATAATTAACTTCAAAGATAGAAAATAATAATATGACCAAAAAATATTAAATTTGTGTTACAAGTATACAACTATACAGCTTTACTCCATCAAAAATCCTCTTCTCGCATATAATTTCCAAAATACAATTTGTTTTATATCTTATCTTTTAGGGTGAATATTTGTTTTTAAATAAGTGCTTTATATTAAAATTGATTAATTTGGAATCTTTAGTTATTTATGTTTAGTTAAATATGTTTTTTGGAAAATATCTGAGTTCAAATTACTAGGATTTCCTACGATAGGTTAATATACAGATATGAAATTATACATATCAAATTACAATGTCAATAAAAATTATGGAATATCTCAAACCATTTATATTAAATACTAATTACAAACTGATTTCCTATATTACAAAATGGTATTCTAGAAATCTTTTTATGATAATGTTTAATTAAATATGTTTGATTGAACATAACTGTTTTATAATAAGTTTAATTTCCTCCTTACGTCCATACTCTGATATGAAATTATACATTTCAAACTACAATTACAATGAGAATGATGCACTATATTAAAAAATGTGCCAGATGCTTTGATGCGCGATCTCTGTTACCAAAAACCTTGCAACCGCCAGAGCCAGTCTCGGTGTAAAATGTTGTATTTAAAACAGTTGTTTTTCCCGCGATGTTTTCATCGCGAATATAAAGTGCATGCGTTGGAGTGCATGCGATATATGTTTTCTGTGTTCGTTAAAATGTTATTTAGTAAAAAAAAAATGTTATGCAGTATCGTAGTCAGTTTGAATTAAAGTCTCGTTGTAAAAGTTCTTTTTTAGTTTCTTAAAATGTTGTTTTAAAAGTTATTTTAAAAGTTGTTTTTCCCGAGCTTTTTTTCTCGCAAATAGAAAGTGCATACTCTGGAGCGCATGCGATATATGTTTTCTGTGTTCGTTAAAATATTATTTAGTAAAAAAAGGTTATGCAGTGCCAGAGTCAGTTTGGATTACAGGGCCTTTAGAGGGATAAATTTATTAAAATTTGGCACCCAACGTGGTTCCCGAAGCTACGACCCCAAAGCTTTTGTTTTCGAAAACAGAATGTTCGGATTATGAAAAAAGTTGCATCTGTAACCCACAGATAAGTGGCAATTTTATATTTTTTCTTGAGAAACGAATGGTCAAATCTGACTGAAATTCGACATCTGTTATCAGGACTGTATGCATATGTAGCATTTAACGGCAATTTTTATTTTTATTTATTTAATTTTTTTTTTTTTGGGGGGGGGGGGTGTGCCTAGGATTTTAGAACTGATTTTAGTTATATTTAGGGCGCTGAATCTAAATGTGAAATCGGTTTTTCTCTATCAGCTCTACTTTTTTAGATACAGTAAAACCTCGCTTAACCGGACTAACTGGGACCATAGGCAATCCGGACAATCGAAAATCCGGATAATCTGGGTAGTATAAGGTAATAAGCAGTAAAAAATTCTTAACTAAGAAGACTTACCTTGTTTTGTAACAAAATTACATAGTATTGTTTACAAGACATTGGTAGTCTAGTAATTGAATTGGTAAGTCTAGTAAAGCTTTCTTAAACTCCACAAAAAGTATTTTATTACCATAATTTATTGTAAAATCTATGCAGGAACTGTACATTGAATCAAACTATAAAGGGAATATTTGGCGTACTTCTAGTTACATTCTTCCTATCATAGTGAAAAATTATTATCTAATGTGAACATTAAATAAAAATAATGTCTACAAATTTGATCCAAAGATCCGGATCAACGAGAGCCGGATAAATGATGTTTTACTGTACATCAACTTACCTATCAATGTTTCTTTCTATTAAATACATTCAAGTACGAGGGATTTGTAATCCTGGGGAAAATGGCTGTTTCTGAATATTTTCCAGATGATTGGAGCCTATTTATTGACAGCTCAAAGCGAGCGAAGTTGGAAATGAGTCTTTCTACACAATGAGAACAAATATGGTTCAATACCAGTTGCTCACTCAACGAAAATGAAAGAAGAATATGACAATATAGCTGTGGTCTTGGAGAAGATAAAGTATCATGAACATCAATGGGTGATTTTTGTTGACTTAAAAATGGTAAACTTCCTTTTTGGACAGCAAAGTGGCTACACCAAATATCCTTGCATCATGTGCCTCTGGTACAGCAGAGACAAAACACAACACTGGGTTAGAAAAGAGTGGCCTAAGAGAGAAAACATAGACGTTGGGGAAAAGAATGTCACTAACGACACCTTACTTGGATGAGAGAAAATCATCTTTTTTCCACTGCATATCAAGCTGGGCCTAATGAAGCAGTTTGTAAAGGCTCTTGATATGAACGGATCATGCTTTGCATATATAGGGGGGGAAATGCTTAAGTTGAGTGCGGAAAAAAATTAAAGCAGGAATATTTGACGGCCCACAAATAAGACAACTCATTAAGGATCCTGCCTTCGTAAATTCCATTAATGAGACTGAGCTAAAAGCCTAGACTTCATTCGTTGCAGTTGTCGGCAATTTTCTGGGCAAATATAAAGCTGAAAACTATGCTGAAGTGGTAAACGAGATGCTAAACAGTTTCAGATCCCTTGGGTGTAACATGAGCATTAAGGTGAACTATTTACACAGCCACTTGGACTATTTTCCTAAAATTTTAGGAGACACCAATGAGGAACAAGATGAAAGATTTCACCAGAATGTTAAAACTATGGAGGACCACTACCAAGGAAGATTGGATACGCACATGATGGCAGATTACTGCTGGAGTTTCAAAAGGGACTGTTCCAAAATTCATTCAAGAATGTAACGGAAAAGAAGTTTCCAAAGTGTTCAGTGACTAGTTGGTTTCATCGATGACTCTCTCTTCTTTCTTGCTCTTTGTAATTAGATAAGTACTACTGCAATATTCTCTATGATTTTTATGTTCCTTTAACATTTAAAAAATATATAATAATAATAAAGAATTCCGTGTTTAGTTCTTTTAATTTATTCCATGGATTTAACTTAAAAGGTTATGTCTTAGAAATTTGAGTTCCTAGGCAAAAACTAATGCCGTATTTAAATTCATGGCATCAAATTCATATGAAATCAGCTCCAAATACCCCGGCACCAAAACGCCTGTTGACCTGTTTAGTCAATCCAGACTGTACAAGTGATATTGGTCGATAACGACTTTATTTAGAAACAAACATACCAGTAGTACCTGAGGCTGTTATTTTATGAAAAGTTCTATAGTTTTATACGCTGATCTAAAAGCTAATATTACAAAGATAAATACGTTTATATACGTGTGATGTCAGGCGACGCCATTCGTATTGCGTAAGGCGTTTTTTTAGCAGATCAGCTGACGCGCCTGCTCATAGAGTTCAAAGTGCAAAGAAGGGTAGAAAAAGAGAGAGTCCTGCGTAGGCAGTGGGGAAGCGAGGAGGTCTTGTGGAGTCTGCCTCGGAAGTTGTTTAAGAAGGGTAGTAGCCATTTAAATTGGCTTTAGAGAATTTCGTTCGTGGCGTTATATATGTTTTTTGGTGGGTGTTACGTGTCATATGTATGTGTATAATCAAGCAATGTCAAGTGTTCAAATCGTCTTGTAATAAACTTGTTGTTGTGTGAACATTGGAGGTGATAATTTGCTACGCGGTGTGATTCTTCAGCGTTTGGATTTATGACACGCTCTCTTTCGAGAACCAGAGCATTAAAAAGGTAGGAAGCCTTTTGTTCTTTAGTGAAACTTGTGAATGATTAAATCAGTAATTAAGAAGATGAAAAATATTTCTGATATGTGTTGATGTTAGAGTAGAAAGAAAATATTTAGTGATTGATGAGTTGAAATATATTTTAGTAAAGAGTGTTATTAAAATATGACCAGTATATAAATTGTAGAGAGTGAGGATTTTAAAATAAATAAAATATGTTTAACATAAAGGGCTTAAAGAAAGAAGATTTGGTTTTGGTTGCCAAAGAACTAGGACAGAATGTGGAGGAACACCACAGAATAGTAGATTTAAAAACTCTTATAGAAGCTAGTAAGCCATACGAGGAAGATTTCGAATTTGTAAAACAATTTCTGATATCGACAGTTAATGAACGCATAGAAAAAGAGAAAAGAGACTCAGAATTAGTAGAAATTGAAAGGGAACGAGCACGAATAGAAAAAGAGAAAAAAGACGCGGAGTTACTTAAAATTGAAAGGGAACGATTTAAAGAAGAGCAAGATACGTTGCTCCAACTGGAAAAAACAAAATTAGAAGTAGCTAAAGCACAGTTAGAGATATCTAGAATTCAAGCTGAAGGTAGGAGTTTGAATACAGGCGGGGATGGACTTAGCGGGAATTCTAATTCGTTAAGCGGGAATTCTAATTCGTTAGAGGCGCTAATAAAGAGTGTTAGGACTTTAACTCTTGCGGTGCCGACTAAACCAGAGTCGTGGAATTTATTTTTTTCGTCTCTCGAAAAAGCATTCGAAATGAAAAAGGTAGCGGAAGACATGAAGGTTGAGATATTATTTAATTTGTTGGGGGAACGAGCGTCGCATTTATTAGTTTATGTAAACGCGGAAGATATGAAAGATTATCAGAAAGTGAAAGCTATAATCTTAAAAGAATTTCAACCGACACCGGAAGCGTGTTTAAATCATTTCTTGTCGGCGAAAAGAGCGAGAAATGAGAACCATATACAATTTGCAAGTAGATTAAGGGCAAATTGGGATTTTTATTGCGAACTGAGGAAGGTAACAGACATTGAAACGCTGAACCAGTTGATAGTTAGTGATAGATTATTGAGTACATTAGACTCTGAAACGCGAAGTTATATTAGGATTAAGCAGCTAAATACGTGGCAAAAACCGAGGGAAATTGCCGAACTTTGTGACAATTGGTTTACCTCTAAGGGTAGATCCTTTTCGGAATTATATGACAAACCAACGAAATTTTGTAATCAGAATGAAACAGGATTTGGGAATCAAAGTAGCGGGAAATACCTACCCCCTCATATGAGAAGTAACTATAATGAAAGAAATACAAATTCAAAAGAATGCAAACTTTGTAAACGCGTAGTTCATTTGCGATTTTGTCCCAATAATAGAGAAAAGAGTAAAACGGGAGCTGCGCAAAATCAAACGAAAAAAGATTCGGCGACAGGGAAAAGCAATCAGGATGATAAACTAATTGCAAAAGTTAAAACCGCGTATTTCGATAGTAATGCATTCGATACTCAACCATTGCAGTACGTATACATCTGGTTAGGGGGGAAGCAAATTAAAGCATTAGTGGATAGTGCGGCAGAAATGCCGATAATTAATTCGAACCAGATACCGCAAAATTTTCAAAATGAGGACAGTTCTAAAATTCAGTTGATATCTGCATTTGGAGACAAAGTTGTAGCGGATTTAAAAACGTTGCCGATATCATTAAAATTTAATACTCCCAATTTTTCACATGGTCATGTTGACGTCTTATTTTCAATCACGGATAGACTTGTAGTTCCTTGTATAATCACCCCAGTGATTTATGAAGTGCTTCAGTCAGCGTTAGAGAAAGAAGGGGGAGCGACAAGGGGTATCCACATGGATTTAACTGCGCAAGAGAATTGTAAACAAGAAGTTGGTCACACGGAAACCTCGGGGGGAGGAAATCTTGAGTTAGGAAGGGAAGACGCGAAATGTGAGGGGTTGTTTATACAAAATACGGTACAGAGCGGAGAGGAGAAATTGATAGTTAGTTGCGTTCAAAGTGAACATGAGGCAGAAAGGGAAACGAATGTAGGTCAATTGTCGGATGCTAGTATTTTCAAGAAAGAGCAAAGAAAGTGTGATACATTACGCGAAGCTTTTAAAAATGCAGAGCAAAACAAAAATGGGTATTTTGTAATGGATTCTTTAGTATATCATAAAGAAAAGGTTTCGGGGGAAAATGTTTGTCAGCTAGTAGTTCCAAAGATCAGGAGAGGGCAAATTCTAAAATTAGCGCATGAGTCAATTTTTGCTAATCATTTAGGAATGAAAAAGACAAAAGAGAGGATCCGGTACTCATTTTTTTGGCCGAATATGTCGCGCGATATTGAAGAGTATTGTAGATCTTGTGAAGCGTGCCAGTTACGGAGTAGGGAGAGGGCAAGTGATCGAATACCTATAACTCCACTTCAAAGACCACAATTTCCGTTTGAGCAAGTAACAGTTGATTTAATTGGTCCTATAGAAACTCCATCAGCGCGAAGGCACAAATATGTGCTATGTTTGGTTGATCAACATTCTAGGTGGCCGGAGGCGGTTCCATTGAGAACGATTACAGCTAAAGCAACATGCGACGCATTGCTAGAAATATTTATGAGAACGGGGATACCTAGGGTTATCGCAAGCGACCAAGGTACTAACTTTATATCAAAATTAACTCAAGAGTTTCATGCAAGGTTAGGCGCCACTCCTAGATTTGCAACACCGGGACATCCACAAAGTTCAGGGTTAGTGGAACGGTATAATCAGGTTTTAAAGCGCATGTTACACCATATCATACGAAGCGACCCTAAAAATTGGGATAAACATATTCCATATATGTTATTTGCATATAGAGAGATCCCAAATTCCACTACCGGCGTGTCACCGTTTAAATTACTATATGGGAGAGAAGCCAGAGGACCACTGGCGGTATTGAAATCTTCGTGGGCAGGCGAAATTCCCCTTCTTATTAATATTGGTAAGAACGCAATTGAGTATCTGCAGGAGCTAAAAATACATTTAGAAAAAGCCGCGGAGGAGGCATCAATAGTTGCTGAGGTTAAACAAGGCGCGTACAAAAAATATGCCAACCGACGGGCAGTGTATAAAGAGTTCCGAACAGGGGATCAAGTATATCTTTTGATTCCAGATTCAAATAATAAATTATATGCTAGATGGACGGGACCCGCAGAAATAGTAGCTCGCTGTAGTACCGACTCATACAAAGTTAAATTGGCAAATGGGAACATTAAAACAGTTCACGTAAATAAAATTAGGAAATTTATATCTAGAGTACAAGCTGTGGGGGTTATATTTGAAAATGAACAGGAATTAGGGGAAGTCCATTCCACGCCTAGTAGAAAGGATGAAGCAAACTTCTTTAGTGTAGATGAGGTGAATTTAAGCCATTTAGATGAAATTCAAAGGAAAAAAATCGAGAATTTGTTGAAGAAGTATAGAGCATTATTTTTAAATAAAGTACAAATTGCAAAAGTAGGAGAACACAAGATACGACTAATTGAAACAGAAAGAAAGAAGCCTTATATATATAGAATTCCAGAAGCATTAAAGTCTCAGGTAGATAAACAAGTTGACGAACTTTTATCATTAGGACTTATAGAAGAGTGTGATGCAGAAATATCGTATCCAGTAGTGTGCGTTATGAAAAAAGATGGAGCTCTCCGTCTATGTGTCGATTTTAGAGAGTTAAATACGGTAACGAAACCAGATGATTTTCCGATGGAAAATCAAACAGAACTATTGTTTTGCATTGGCAGAGCAAATGTGATTTCTACAATTGATTTGCTCAAGGGGTATTGGGCAATACCTTTGGAAAGGGAAAGTCAAGATTTAGCATGTTTTAAAACACATAGAGCGCAATATAGATTCAAAGTCATGCCATTTGGTTTGCGTAATGCCGCAGCCACATTTCAACGAGTGATGAACCAGGCACTTTCTAAGTACAGAGATTTTTCGCGAGCATATATTGATGATATAGCAGTTTATTCATCGAACTTTGAGGAACATTTAGGACATCTCGACGACATATTTAATAAATTGGCAGAACTGAACTTTTCAGTGAATCTGAAGAAATGCTCTTTTGCGAAATCTCACATAAAATATCTTGGACACATCATTGGATCCGGCAGTCACCAGACCGATCCAGAGAAAGTAGGAGCCATTCAAAAATTGGCCAGACCTCATACAAAAAGGCAGTTAAAAACCTTTTTGGGACTATGTAATTATTATCGTGATTACGTTCCTCGTTATGCAGAGACAGCGTATTGTCTAACCGAACTGACGAAAAGGAAAGCACCAGAAGAGATGACGTGGACAGACGAACACGACGAAGCGTTCCACAAATTAAAAAAGTGTCTTGTTGAGGCACCTAGTTTGAATACCCCAGTTATTGGACAATCTTTTGTTATACATTGTGATGCATCTTCAACAGGCATCGGGGCGTGTCTATCTCAGAAAAGAGAAGGAGCATTACATCCAATCAGTTATGCTAGCCAGAAACTGACCAAATCACAACAGGCTTGACCAACTATTGAAAGAGAGGCGTATGCTGTTATTTGGAGTCTGAAGAAATTCGAGACATGGATCTTCGGATCACCCGTGGAACTGATAACGGACCATAATCCATTGACTTTTATCACGAAGAATGCCCCACAATCGTCTAAATTGCAAAGATGGGCCCTTGCTTTACAGAAGTACAACATTTCTATTACTCATTGCCCGGGAGCCAAGCTGAATAATGCGGATGCATTATCGAGATTAGAGACGGTTGATCCAGCAGTGTAAGCAGACTGAAAAACAAGGACTCAAAAACTTTTAGTGTTCATTTTACTAACAGTATTACATTTGATTTGATTTTCTTGCTATTACAATTGTATATTATATTTTGGTATTGTAATTGTATTAGTCTGTAATGTTATTCTTGTATTTTTTAGAGTAAGAGCAGGATCGAAGGTTAGGAGTTCGAGCTAATAGACTTAAGGAGTCTTAAGTATTTTATGTAGCTGATATATTTTTTTTCTTCACTGTTTAATCATGTAAGGGTGAGAGGAAAATTTTTTGACGTCACCTGAATTAAATTTCATATTGTAGATAGAAGTAAAACCTTATCTTCAATCTTGGATGGGGGATGTGATGTCAGGCGACGCCATTCGTATTGCGTAAGGCGTTTTTTTAGCAGATCAGCTGACGCGCCTGCTCATAGAGTTCAAAGTGCAAAGAAGGGTAGAAAAAGAGAGAGTCCTGCGTAGGCAATGGGGAAGCGAGGAGGTCTTGTGGAGCCTGCCTCGGAAGTTGTTTAAGAAGGGTAGTAGCCATTTAAATTGGCTTTAGAGAATTTCGTTCGTGGCGTTATATATGTTTTTTGGTGGGTGTTACGTGTCATATGTATGTGTATAATCAAGCAATGTCAAGTGTTCAAATCGTCTTGTAATAAACTTGTTGTTGTGTGAACATTGGAGGTGATAATTTGCTACGCGGTGTGATTCTTCAGCGTTTGGATTTATGACAATACGGAATTGAAAATGCTGAAATAATTTTTATATATTTGCTTTGAAGTATTGAAAGTATAATTCATTTAATTTGTTATTGGAATTATATATTTGAAAATTTGCATTTATGTAAGTGTATTTGATTGAATTTTTGATACTGCTTTACAAAATGGCATATCTAGCAAAGGGAAAAATATGAGTTAAGATTTTTAGCGTTAGAACTTGGTTTAACTGAAGAAGACAACTTTAAGTTTATTGAAATAAGAGACATGATTCCGCAGATCAATGGATACGATGAGACATTTACTAAGAAACTATTGACAATCATAATAAATAATAGAAAGGAAGAATGTAAAGAAAGACAGCAAAATTATGATCTTGAAAAATTATCCAAACAGAGATTCAGAGATCTTCGGCAATTTCTGCTTCTCCTGAACGAGACTCAAAAGTGTCGAAATTTGAAATACGACAATTTATCCCAAAATTTAACCTAAATAAAGATGATATAGATCTATTCCTTGTTTTATTTGAAAGACAGCTCAAAGCGCTAGATATAACAGTATCAATGTGGATGACTCATCTAAACACCAGTGTTCCTGGTGAAATTAGAAAACTCGTCACAAGGGAAGATGAAGACAAAGCTAAAGACTATCAGCATATAAGAAACAATATCCGCAAACGGTTAAAATTAAATTCTGAGAAGTTTAGGCAGCTGTTTTCCATACTTAGAAAGAATCCAGATAGTAGCTGGTAAGATTTCTATTTTCAGTTAAAAAGTTATTCTGAAGGATGGCTCTCAGAGCTGAACGTGATTTTAGCCAACTTGAAGATTTGATGCTAGCTGACAAAATGTAAAAAAGGTGTCCACCTGAAGTTAAGGATCATTACCTAGATGAGTGGACAACTCTGATTTGCCCTAAGCTATTGGATTATAAGCTTGGTATGTTTGATAATCTTCGAAGTAATGTAAAGAAGAAAGAACCATAAAATTATGTGGCACAAACCAAACGAATTTGGAAACACTGCCAAGAAAAGTCTAATTTTCATAGAATCAGTCAAAGAGATAAACCCAAAAGAAACTTTTAATCAATCTGATGATCGTCCTCCAATCAGTTGTTATGGTTGTGGAAATCCTGGATACATCAAAGCTAAATGCCTTATTTGCTCTCCCTCTGTAGTTACCCAGTCAGCTCAGTTTGACAGCTATATCCCTATATGTGCAGCTATATGCCTGTTCAACACAGCCGTCTCAAGCACTGTTAATGAAGATATCGGTCAATGGAATGTGGAATAGCACGCCCTGACACTGGTATGGCTCACTCATTTGCCGGAGAAACACTTTACCGTTTGTTGCAAGAACAAGGAACAGTATTCGAAACAACGTACCTCAACCCGTGCTGACGTAAATAGGGTGAATACTAAAGTTTACAAAGCTCTTGTGGATATCTAGTTTGAGGGATAAATTTTAGTTTAAAATATTTATATTAAATACTGATTACGAACTGATTAACTATATTAAAATGGATTGTTTGGAATATTTTTAAGGTATGTTTAATTGAATATGTTTGAGGGAAAATAGCTGATACGTCCATACTCTAATATGAAATTATACATACAAAACTCCAATTTCACTGAAAATTATGCAAAATCGTAAAAGATTTATATTAATACTGCATGAGTAACTAATGAGTTACATAAACTGGGATATTTAACTTAAATAATGATACTAACAAATTTACTGAATTTCTCTCTAAATGTACCTCTATTTCAAAAGGTATTCACTATTTCAGTTATTTAAAACTCGTTTATTATGTACACCATTTTGGCTTTTATTTAAAAAAAAAATTATTTTAAATCAAAAATCATATATTCTGAAACTTTTTGTTGTTGTTGTTGCTAAGCCTTTTGGACTAGATTATGCTAAACCCCGTCCATGAGGCTCTCTCGTGTGACCAAAAGGGAGGCAGCAGTATCCTGATCGTCTGCAAGCATGCTGACGGGGATATCTAATCAGACCACAATATGGGCAGGTTACGCAGGAGCAGCAGAACAGGAACACGGGGGGAAGACTTTAGTAGAGTTCTCGAAGCGCATATTTTTGTATGCCCGCTCCGAAGACGATCCAGGGCAGACTGTAATCGTGTCGGACCACAAAAGAGCAAGGCCAGACCGAGGCGCTTGGCCGCATACCAATAATGAGCAGGAGGCTCTCTCCAAACACTGCATAGCAGGGTATTAAAAACGGATTGAGCCTCCGATGCAGTTAGGACATCAAACTGGAACGAATCCTCCAACCTCCATCATTTGTTAGTAGGTCGACCAAGTCGTTCCCGGAGAAGCACACATGTGATGGTATCCACTAAAAAGTTTTTAATTTAGAGTCCGCCATGCGAGAAAGGGGAAAGAAAATGTCGGTACTTGTTTTATCAGTGATAAGCGGCCAGTTAGAAAAGCCCCACATATTTGGTGTCAGAAAATGAAATTACATTTGAATTGAAAAGTATGAAGGAATATACTGCATGAATCCCTAACGACGCATTACTACGGAACACGAACGGACTCGAACAAATTAAGAATGTTCTATTTTTATGAATTACGATTACTTTTTTGTTTCTACGAATCACGACTAATTACGATTATTCTATTTTTTGCGAATCAAGAGCACTGTTCTAAGTTTACGAATTACGATTACTGCCACGAATAACGATTCTAAGTGGAAAAGATGAAATTAGTTGACAGTTCTTGAATCAAAGCGAACATGAAGTCTACTCCTGTTAAATCTATAAGATATTCGCATAGTTTCGTTTTTTTTTAAACAGAAGGTGACCGATTAAACTGGAAACAGTTATAAGCGTTTTCTGGCTTTGACTACCAGTAAAATTAAGAACATTATGAAAAAAAATTAACTTTTTCCTTGAAGCATGTTACACTTGCGAATTTAATTACAATTTGCAATATTTTGTGTATCGATTGTGAAGGACATGAAACTGCTCTAGCTACGCGAGTTTTCGATAGCTTATTTAATATTAAAACGCTTAAAACAGACAGTTGTGAATCTGACAATCATGATCCTGATGACGAACATGTTAATAAAGAAACCCGTAGCGAAGTGAGTGAAGTAACCCGTTTAGAGCCATCAGTAGATACATTTTCTAAATTTACTATTTCTTATCACGATATCAAAGACAGTTTGAGAAAGTTCGATGGGAAAAGATAATTACTCCATTGAAAAGTGGATAATTAATCTTGAAGAAACGACCGGTATTGCGGATGGAATGATCTGCATAAATTAATATATGCGAAGCATTATATAATAAATTAATATTTCAATAAATTAATATTTGTCAATCATTAACTGGGTTAGTGAAACTCTTCATTAAAGGTGAATCTGAATTAACTTCATGGACTAGGCTTAAATTTGATTTTGAACAAGAATTCACCTCAAATTGCAAAAGCGGCCCCCTCCATAAAATGTTGACGAAATGTCGTTTAAACAACGAAGAATCTCTGCAAGAATATTTTCTGGTCATGAAAGAACTAGCAAGCAGAGATAACATCGAAACCGAATCCCTTATTCAGTACGTGATAGATGGAATTCCCGATAAACCATCTAACAAAGTAATTCTTTACGGTGCGAAAGATATGAAAGAGTTCAAAATTAGCTATTTACAAAAAAATAGGAAATCATACTCCGATTCCAAATGAATAAGAAACAACAAAAAAAAAGAGACCCATCATCCCTCCTTCTGCCGTATCTCCCCGCTTTCAGCACTGTGACATTGCGGTGCTGAAAATCATATTGTTTGCCCTTTTAAAGATCGTGGAAGGAAATATTTCAACTATAATCAGTTTACGAATGACTACATTTCTTCTAACTGTCATTTGAAACGTAATGAAACCCAGCATCAAGCCGTCAATATCAGTAGCAGTGGTCCCGAAGAGAAAAACTGTCTTGTCCAGTTAAGAGACAAGTTGGACAATACGGAATTGACTGGTTTTTCAGCTGCGGTGCAACAGTAAACGTAATTCGAGAAGCTTGCTAAAGACGAATACGTCTACCTGATGTTTTCCCCACCGTTGTATGTCTGTCGTCTCGAGAAATACATACGAAGGGTTCTTCTATGCATACCGTGGAATTTTTTTCCCAATGCGGATGCACTTGTCGTCAAATATTTGCCTATACTACGCCGAAATTTTACTGCCCATTTTATTTTGGGGGCACCATGTAGGCGGACAGAATTACCCCTATGAAAGGACTACACGAACGGAGGCATTTTTCTTGGCGCTACTCCAGGATTCGATCCGAGCACCCTCAGTACCGAAAACCGGCACGCTGTACCACTGGGCCGATACAAGCCCCATACCGTGGAAATCAATGATCGCCCCTTCAGATTACTGTTCCGCGTTGTTCCGGACGAAGCGATAATGCTAGATATTATTACTGGCACACCTCTGTTAGACCTCGCAGATGTTATTTTGAAAAAAACATACTTTAATTATTCAGAAGACCTTCACCACGGATAATTTTTTATTGTTGATGGAAAATTCCCCGAACTGTATTTCTAATGAAATATATTTCAATCACATTAAAGATAAGAAGCAAAGAGACAATATTTTTAAACTTATCTCTACATATACACCATACAATACCGAAACCGTATGTATTTCTATGAAGATGATTTTAATTGACGCTATACCGTATATCAAAGACCTTTACTTTTAGCAATCTCCTAGAAATCATTTGAAGTTAAACAAATTAAAGAATAGTTAGAAACCGGAATAATTGACCTAGTTGCTCTTACTACGCAAGCCGATTGTTTTAGTTAAAAAAAAGACGGGTCGACGCGACTGTGTTTTGGTTACTGAGCATTAAATAAGAAAACTGTAAAGGATCGCATCCCTTTACTGTTAATTGAAGACGTTAAGTATAAATTACAGGCTGCAGAAAAAAATTTACAGCGATTGATCTCCGAAATGGTATTTTTCATGTCAATGTAGAAGAAAATAGTCTCAAGTTTGCTAGTTTTATAACCCCTGATGGACATTATGAATTTTTTAAAACTCTTTATGGCCTTTCTAACAGTCAAAGTGTTTTCCGACGATATATCTTTCCTGTATTCTGAAATCTCATTAATGAAGGTATTGTTGTTTGTATATGGGCGATATAATTATTCCGTCAGTAGATGAAGAAGATGGTACTAAATGATTACGTCAAGTTTTAGAAGTGGCCTCTCGATACGGATTAGAAATTAAGGGCAGAAATGCCAGTTTTTAACCCCTTCCTTCTTACTCCCGTCAATATGACGGGGTGAGGTTTCGCCTTCGATTTATCGTGCCCGTGATATTTCCGGGCTGGAGTGTTTAAAAGTAACGCACCAAAAAGATTAAAACAATCCATTTCATTTACCACCTGAAATTTATTTCTTATTTCACATACCAGATGGCAGAACCAGACTATTTATAATGTAATTGGGGATGGGTTTTTTTTTTACTAGATGTAGCAGATTAAGAAATAAATGGAATCCTCCGGAAAAAAAGGCACTTTTATTACCGTTTTCTTGAAAATTATGCGATCGTTAAGGGATTAATTCAAAAAGTAGAATTCTTACGCCATGTCATTGACATTAAATTATCTCGGTTAAAAACAGTCGCAGTAAAGAAATTTCTTCATACAACGACAGTTAAGCAAGCCCAAAGCTTTTTAAGGCCTTACGGGATATTTTCGAAAATTTGTCCCTAGATACTCTACTATCTCAAAAACTTTGAGATACTTGCTCAGAAAACCCAATAAGTTTATTTTTGGTCCAAACATACAAGAATCCTTTTTGAGATTAAAACAATATCTCACTACTGAACCCGTTTTGAGTATATTCCAGCTAGGCAGAAAACTCGAAGTCCATACTAACGCTAGCAAATATGGATACGGAGCTGTGTTATAGCAAGAAACTGAAAATGGAAAATACCACCCTATCCTTTACATGAGACAAAAGACGTCGCAAGCTGAAGAAAAATATTGCTTATATGAATTAGAAGTCCTCGCAGTTATAGAGCTGTTAAATAAATTTACGAATAACTTGCTTGGTTCCAAATTTACAATTGTAATGGACTGCGCCGCTTTCTAGATGACAATGGGCAAAAAAGACCTTTCTCCGAAAATTCCAAGATGGATGTTATTCCTGGGAGAATTTGACTACGAAGTAAGTCGTCGGTCAGGAGCACAGATGTTACATGATGATGCGCTAAGTCAACACAGTGCTAATTGTTTCAAATACGGAAGACGATATAACCGCTAAAATTAAAGTTGCCCAAGAACGAGATGAAAACATTCAAATGGTCAAAACACTAATAGAAAAAGACAATGACGAAGAATATTTTGTCAAAAATGGAATTTTGTATAATTATAAAAATGGAAAAGAACTTTTAATTGTGTCTCAAGAAATGGAAAAGAAGTCATCAAACAAATCCATAGTAAAATTCATTTTGTATCGTCCAATATCGAAGCAGTATTAAAACAAAATTATTATATACGTAACGCGAGAAAACAAATTGATAACGTTATTGCCAACTGTGTAGAATGTATCTTATGTAACAGAAAACGTATCAAAGTAGAAGGTTTGCTTGATCTTATTCAAAAAAATTTCACCATTGAGCACGTATCGAGCGTATGATCATTGAGCGTGTATGCTGATTTCATAGGTCCTATGCCTTCTACGAACAAGATCTGTCAACATATTTTCACTGCCGTCGATGTCGTTTCAAAATTTGTATGGTTATACTCAGTAAAATCAACATTATTACGCGACGCGATAGAAAAATTAAAGCTACAGCAAGGTACCTTTGGAAATACTTCCTGAAAAATCAGTGACAGAGGACGTGCATTTATTTCGATTGATTTTGAGACCTCTTGTGTAGAAGAAGGAATAAAACATATTAAAATTACAGTGGGAATTCCCCGTGGTAACTGTCAGGTTGAAAGAATGCATGAAACTTTTATTACCATACTCTCTAAGCTTTCAATTTCTGATCCAACGAAATGATTCAAAAACGTGTCTATGCTTCAAAGAATCATGAACAACACCATCAGCGAAGTACTAAATTCACACCATTCAAACTTTTGACAGGCGTGAAATTTAAAAAAAAACAGACATACGAATGAAAGAAGTCTTAGAAGAAGAATATCTTAACGCGATAATGAAAGAGAGAGAAACGATGAAAGAAGAAGCAAGGAAAATATTTTTAAAATGCAAGAAGAAAACCAGAAATCCTATAATAAGAAGAGGAAAAGATCACAGAAGGTAGGAGAATTGGTGCCAAACAATTATACGCAGTACAGAACTGGTATGAAATTACGACCGAAATTCCTTGGTCCATTCTGAGTGACCAGTGTCAATCCTCATGATCGTTACGATGCCGTCAAAATTGGACAGCATGGAGGTCTCGACGTCTTCTGTTTCAGCCTTGTCTGCCGATTCAGACGACTGACAAGGTACCCCGCTATCCGATGTCAGCACCACAGCATCTCCTACATGGTCCCGTGTACTGAGAGCAAGTCCTGTGAGTGTGTTCTATTTAATTTCATTTTCAGAGATTTGCTTAAGTGTTTAATATCATCCGAGGCCCCATGACAGCTAAGATGACTGACCTGTATTGCTGTTGTTGTTACTAATCCCCCCTGATCTAGCGCCACTAGATCAGGTCTATGAATCCATATATCCTTAGTAGGTCCATCTAAGATAATCTTAGGCAAGTTAGGATGTGACCAGGAGCGGCCTGCTCATTCTTACACCTTTATACAAGTGGGAAAGGATTTATTTTGGTGGTGATCAAATTTTAGGCACCTCAATTGGCCACTTGTAAAAATAGAGATTGCAGTCTGCTCATCTCTATCAACCGTGAAGGCAACATACCTACCGGGGCAGACACCAATGTATCAGTCATGGACCGGGGGTATCTCCAAGTACTCTAGAAAAAAGATTTCCTTACGAAATAGAATATACCCTACATTGAACTGCCCGAACTGTAGAATACTGAACTCAACTTTGAACTAAAAACTGCAAAATTTAGTAATGTTATTTGTAAACCCATTTTATGTCTGGTGCAAGAGGGCGCCGCTAGCATGAACATTATCACCACACCCTCATGCTCTGTTTGGGAAGAACATTATGACTCCCGCTTTGGATTCCGTCGTAGTCGCTCTACGTAATTATCAATTCTGTGTAAATAAACTGTAATTATTTGTTCATTACGATGGTTGTTAATTACTTTTAAGACTCAGTAACTCCAATCCCTACGTCCCACATATATTTGGAAATTTTCTATTTTTTTAATGAAATATGTTTGTCGGAAAATAGTTGCTTTCTAATTAGTAGGATTTCCGCGATACGTCAATACTCTGTTATAAAATTTTACATACCAAACTAGAATTCCAGTGAAAATTATGCAAAATCTTAAAAGCTTTTAGAAGAAAATCAAAGAATTTAGAAGAAAATAGTCTATGGTTATATTAAATACTGATTGAGTAAAAATGTAACTAAAAATAAATAATCCAACAGAGCTAGATAATTATAAGAAGATTGCAGACAAATAACAAGCAGAAATCAAGCACTCAGGACTCCACGCACCAGAGGCAAGATTCTGTAGTAGTGCTGGAACTGAACCAGAAATCGTGATAACCGACTGGTCTCGTCATCATGGAGCCTAATCAAATCAGTTACCTCAAGGCGAACTTTCTGAATAGTATGAAGGTATAATCAAAAGACATCCCAAGGCCCCGAGATCCCCATTCAAACAATTAGTCAAAATAAAATGAAAAGACACAGTCAACTTACAGTAAGGGCTCAACGCCCCCATACATGCAAGTACACATACAATCCTAATTAAAAGCCAAAGACCGTAGCGCCATAAAAGTAGGTGACGGTTATGGCGAAACAGCAGCCAATTTTACCCTAGTAATTACGTCACTGTAGCAAAACCACAGAGCCACACCCGATTGAAGTCTAAACAAATGTAAACAGAAACCCTATCGTAAACGTCTTTAAAAAATACCTGAGTCTAAATGCCATTTTTTTCAAAACTTTTAAATTGCCGAAATTTTTAGGGAAATTGTTCTTTCTTAGGTTTTCCTAGAAAATGCTACATGCCTTCAAAAAATCTTCAGCGTTGTTACATATGTTTTTTATTATGTATAGTTGTGAGTAGAAGATATTATAATAAATTTTATAGTTCAAATCGATATGCAAATTGGTAAACGTGATAACCTCAAAGTTAAAATCTAATCTTTTATCATATATCCCAATTTTTAGTTCGCTATTTTGAATTTTAATTTTTAAATCCAGATAACTTGTTTGACAGTCTATGCTCGCTTTTTATTTTTATTTTTGTTAGTTTGTTTATTTTATGTTTATACTGATTTAGTAACTAATAAATTTCACAAACAGAGATATTTAACTTAGAGAACAGGATTTTTAATAAATTTGCTGAATTTCTCTCTAAATGTACCATGAAAGTATCTGTAGTTCAATTATTTAAAACTCCTTCATGATGCACACCGTAGCATTTGATTAGTAAAAATGCTTTTGAATTTAAAAGTGTATGTTTGGAAACTTTTTTAAGTTTGTTAAATTCAATTTTATGTATGGAAAATATCTGTTTTCTAAGTATTTGGAATTCCGGCGATATTTCCATACTCCATATGAAATTATACATATGAAACACCAGTTTCAATGACAATTATGGAAATTCTTAAATATTTATATTAAATACTGATTGACTAACAAATGAATTTTAGAAACTGGACTATTTAAGAAAGAGAACAGGGCTTGTAACAAATGTGCTAGATTTCTCTGCAAATGTACCATGATTTCAAAAAGCATCTTTATTTCAACTATTTAAAACTCTTTCATGATGCACACCATTTATCATGTAAATTATCAATGATTTACACTTATCCAGTTTGAAGACATCGTCTTGGCCATTTATCAAGGAAACAATTATGCATCGCAGGGACTCAATGGCAATTAGTAACGCAGAAGGTTTTGAAAGCAAATGAAATCATATTAATGCGTATTTAACAAGAAGGATGTTAGGGAAAACTATTTAAGACTGTTAAAAGAGATGGAAATTTCTGAGAATAATGTCATAGAATACATGAATGAGACTGAATTAAAAATTCAAATTAAAGAGTGGTCAGATCTTGAAATATCAGCTACACCCGAAAAGTGTAATAGAAAGTTCATAACTATGTGGGTTGTGAAAATATTGCACAAAAGCTCTCGGGTTTATTTGATTATTATTGAAACTTAGTGTCATAAAAATTATATCGAAGATCTGCAGTATTTTTGTAATTTGAATGACAAAATTGAGAAAAAAAAGAATTTTTTTTAAACAAATTTTTACAGTATAATTATGGAAGTTTTTAATATCATATCCTGCAGTGCACTTCTGTTTTAAAATTGAATATTAAAATAGCAAGATAAGTTAAATAATATCAATAGAAAACAATTTAATGTACAACAAACAACAATTAAAAAGTTAAATTGCCAGGTACTTTCTATTTTGTATATCTTTAAACCATTGGTGTCCAACCTTTTGGCCCTCCTTGGTTACGACCTTGCCTTGGGATGCATATATAATATATAATAATGCATATGAATAATAAAACTTCATTTATTTTACATTGCACTGTAGAAAAAAAGAAGATAACCTAAATATAACAAGGGGGATACTTAACCTTGTTTTTCTGAAATTTATACATCAATGAATAGATCGAAACGGTTGCAATTTCTGGCTTCTAAAGTGATCATCAGAAACTTTTGAAACTCTTCTTGCACTGCAACTTTTGAAAATAGATGTTCTCAAATGCACGTAGTGCCGAAAAATTGATGACATGAATTAGGTAGCATTGTTCAGCAAGGGACATATTTTTCTTGGAAGATAGGGCGTATAAAGTTTACGATCTTGTGGGTCCACTATTTCTAGCTGTACAGGGCTGCGGGTTGGACACGCCTGCTCTATCAAATTCATTTTTTATAACTATTTCTGAGAGTATGACCTAATAAGCATTCCAGAATATTCATCATTCTTTATCGCAAATGGGAAGTGATTTAATGCTGAATGGATGTGCAGACATCAACTGAAAACTTGAAAATAGGTTTTCTGTTTTGTAAGAGGTTATGCCGTTTCTCAATATAAACGTAAACAAAATGTCATAGAAGGTAATGACACAAATAGTTAAATAAACAAATGGTCCTTAATACTCTACGGCAAATCATTTTAGTTCCTTATTATTTCGTAGATAGACGTTTATCAGAGAAATAATAACAACTACTTAGAAAATATCACTTATATAAGAACTAAACACAGTAAAAATTATTATTCAAAAAGGCTTTCTGATTTACTTTTAATAGACCGATAAGAACTTATACGATATATTCCATGACTTTCTGTTTCTGTAAATGTCAACTACTAATATCATCCTTATATGTGTATTAAATCTTCAATTAAGCCTCGATATTTAAATATATGAAATAATATATGAAAGCTTTTTTTTTTCAAAAGTATGTTAAACATTTTACCCATAAAACATATACTCCGATATATTTCTGGATAATTCGTTCTGGCAACCTTCACAATTTATCTATCCACTTCTTTTCATTACATATTCATCAATGTAATATAAATATAATTACTATTCAATTACCATGACACCAACGTTGTAAAGTGATTACCGACGAAATATACTCAAGCAGTTTTCATTCAAAATCTAAATAAAAGTTACCATTATTTATGCGTTGTTAAACACAAATGATTACTGTATTACGGTTTTCCAGGTAATTCTGGCATAAATCATAATTTAATAATGAAAAATTATTTTATTTCATATCTTATTCAAAAGACAATAATACCTCGAAGTGTTTTCTTTAATTTACTTTATGGATTTTCGTAATTGAGCCACGCAGACACACACGCATAATATATATATATATATATATATATATATATATATATATATATATATATATATATACAGTGCTAGATTTCTAGAAATAGAGGTGCCGGAACGGTAACCTTCCGGGGTGTGTGTGTGGGTGGGGAATTCCAAATTATTGATAAAGAGAGGTACCTAAAGAGAGGTACCGGAACGCCGTTCTGGTGCTTTCCGCCTCAAATATAGCCCTGTGTATATATATATATATATATATATATATATATATATATATATATATATATATATATATATATATATATATATATATATATATATATATATGTATGTATGTATGTATGTATATATATATACATGTATATATATATATATATGTATATATATATATATATATATATATATATATATATATATATATATATATATATATATATATATATATATATATATATATATATACCGATCGAAGAAACACGGAGCTTTCAGGATGATCCCATGTGTCCCTCCAGAGTCGGGTGTCGCACAGCGGAAAGGATTCTCCAGTTTACGAGATTTTTAAAATCCCGAGGAGATCGAAGCCACACAGTCTTCGATTTTTCCTAAAGTCCTTCAGTAAAGTTATTCCTAAAACTTTTTTCAGTCCTAGAGAACTATGCTCTTCTAAATGCATCCCAAAAACGATCACGTGGCGCAGGTTTCAAGAATACTCGAATTTCCGAGATTTAATATACAAGGTGCGGCCATTAATTTCCAGGACTGATCTAATAACTCCAGAAAATATTCCATAAAATACATACCAATTTAGTTTCGAAGTAACTCACACCTGCCGTTATGCACTTCTATGCTCGTCTGTATAAGTTTCGGAAACAACTTTTAAAGTCCTATTTCGGAATGCTCTTTAATGTGAACGTCACCATTTTCTTCATAGCTTCGACATCCTCAAATCTTATTCCCGTCAGCATATCTTACAGTTTTGGAAATAAAAAAAAGTCTGGCGGTACTAAGTTTGGAGAGAATGGAGGACGCTGCATCTCCAGGACCTTATGCTGAACCAATTTGCTGAAGGGAATAAGTTTTGAGGATGTCGAAACCATCAAGGAAACAGTGTCGTCCACATTAAAGAACACTCCGAAAGAGGACTTTGAAAGTCGTTTCCGAAACTTATACAGCTGAGTACAGGAATGCATTACGGCAGGTGGGAGTTACTTCGAAACATCTTAAATAAGTACGTATTTCATGTAATATTTTCTGGAATTATTAGATCAGTCCTGGAATTATTAGATCAGACCACATCTCTGGGTTGTCGATTGAAAGCGTTGCTAGGATTGGTATCAGTGTGCAGTGCATGCACTCAATTTGTCCGTTTTCGCGAGGTATCCAGGTGGTGATGCTTACGTGCTGAATATTTTCACTAGTGCAGAATTCTTCGAATTCCTTTGAAGAAAATGCGGCTCCTCTATCCGTAATTATTCTTAGAGGGTTTCCGAAGACAGGCTGCTGTTGTTTCAGCTTTTGCAAAGCATCTTGAGTGGTTATCGATTTTACGGGATAAAGCCATACGAACTTAGAAAAAGCTTCTACCATGGTGAAAATGTGTTTGTAGTTTCTGTTTGTTGATGGTAAAGGTCCAATAAAATCGATATAAGTGCTTAACGGCACGTCTTCCTTCGGGATAGGGTGGAGAAATCCTTCACCCTTTCCTCTTTTCCTATTCCTCAAGATGCATTTAACACAATTAGCTACAACCTTTTCAACGCTCTGTCGTATGTTTGGGAAATAATAGTCTTGTTTGACTAAAGTCTCGGTTTTAGTCACCCCAAAATGGTTTTTATCGTGTATTTTCTTGACTACTTCCATTTGCATAGCTGTCGGCACAACTAGCACATCGCGATCATTCTCTATCTTGTACAGTACTTGGTTTTTAAGAATGTACTGGTCAACTTTGCCCGGAGACATAAATTTTTTATCGTGTTGATATATTCACTGTAGTTTGAGCATGTACTATTTTGGATGTTATGTCATTAACTCTGACCATCATTATAGGGTAACGACTCAGTGCGTCAACGTGTCTCATTTAAGCCCCTGTTCGATGCACAATTTCGTAATTAAAGTCCTCTAAAAACAATGCCCATCGAGCTATTTTTTGGTGTCAACTCTTTGTTCGTCATGGTCTGAGTAAAAGCAGAACAATCCGTTACGATTTTAAATTTTATCCCTAATAAGTAACTTCTGAATTTTTCAGGACTCCGATTATAGCGAGAATCTCTAGCTCGTAACTGCTATATTTCTCTTCTTGCGGAGTGGTCTTCTTACTCGCGTAGTATACAGGATGGTATTTATTATCACTTTCTCTTTGCATCAATATTGCGGCATACTCAAACTTGCTGGCATCTGTATGTAATTCAGTTTCTGCCTCCTGTTTGAAAATGTGAAGTACTCGTTGTTTTATAAGAGTTTCCTTCAAAATTTCAAAAGCGGTTTGCTGTTCTGGCCCAAACATAAATGTTGAAGTTTTGCGTAACAGGTCGCTAAGCGGTTTCGCAATGCTGGCGTAATTTGGGATAAATTTTCGGAAATACCCAGTAAGTCCCAGGAAACTCTGTACTTGTTTGACAGTCTTGGGTTTCGGGAAATTTCGAACTGATTTCGTCTTGTCGAGTGACGGTCACACAGTACCGTTTTTGATAATGTGGCCTAAAAACTCTATTTCCCTTTTTAAGAAGTGGCATTTCTTCAGTTTTAATTCTAACCTATATTTAGAGGCAACATCCAATACTCTTTTCAGTCTCTTTACTCCCTCTTGTTCTTCTTCAGGTGGGACTATTACGTCATCCATGTAAACTAACATAATTTCTTCATTAATTAATTCCCTGAACACCTGGCAGATATACCTTTGGAACATACTTGGGCAATTCGTTAATCCGAATGGTGCTTTTTTCAACTGCTATTTCCCTCGGTAGGTGACAAACGAAGTAAACTTACGACTGTTTTCTTCTACGTCCAAATGAAAAAAGCATTTTTAGGTCGATTTTGGTAAAAACCTTCCCCATTTGTAACTGATGTAACACCTCTTCAATTATGGGAAGTGGGTACCTGTCTTTAACTGTTTTAGCATTCAACTTTCTATAGTCAATACACAATCTTTTTGTGTTATCTTTTTTTTTTCACTAGAACCACGGCCGATGCGTAATCAGAATTGCTATCTTCTATAATTCCCTTCTTTAACGATGTTTGAATCTGAGAATCAACCTCTTTTTTTCTGCCAAAGACAATCTCCGAGAACGATTACAAACTGGAATTTCATCTGTTAAGACAATAGAAAACTTTAAATTTGTGCTGAGTACTTGGTTATACTGGTTTATAATTATTTACAATACCCAAGACTTCTTTTCTTATGTCCGAATTCTTTACGTGCTCTAAATCGATTATATCTTTACCTTCACTATCACAGGAAATCGTGAAAATGAATCCTTCTCATTCTTCATTCACAACGTTGCCGTCTCTAAAATTTTCACCCCGACGAAACTCAGTTCTTCTCACACTCTCGCTTTCAAATTCCGTAGAAGGCCTTCGGGGCCGACGGTGTTCGGCTGTTCTCCCCCAGCGACGCATGTTTGAGGGCAATCTAGCAATTCGTAAACATTTGGGATTAGAATACAGTTACGCATAATTTATCTGTTACTGCAGAAACAACTTCGGTAGGATTGCCATTTTCTAGAGATATATTAAATTTTACGAGATTTTCTGTGGTTGAACCCCCAAGATAATCAACAAGGTTAATTGTCTTGTTCAGTAACTTCATATTTTTTGCGTGTGTACCTTTTATGACCGTGATTTAGACACCAGAGTCTTTCACTGCGTTTACGCGTTTTCCGTTCACATAGACTTTAATATAATTTAATCTCTTTACAGCGATATCTTCGGAACTAGTTATAACACACCCAATATAGGCTTCATTCTTCGTGGTGTCTAATGAAGTCTGGGGATTGCGTGTTGAACACACCCTTGCGAAGTGGTTACCTCCGCAGGAAAAACATACAAGTTTGTCCGAATAGCTTCTCTGGTCGTTTTTGCTCTTTAATTTTTTGTGCAGCCTCAACTTCGGATTTTAGCCTTCTTTCATCCACAATGTTATTTAAAATGTCCTGTACGGACTCTTTATCTGTTTCAAAAATATCTGAGCTTTCAATTACGCCCTTGAGTTTTGCTATGGTGGGAGTCGGTGGCAGTTCCAATCCAAGCTCCTGAACTAACACAATTAGATCTTCTTTCCGCGTATTCTTATACATCTCGAAAATATTATAGATGCAAAAAATGAGATAAAGTTCTTCCTACCTGAATTTCCAGGCGATGGCGTTGTTACATTGTAATTCACTTGCAGATTACGATAAAGTCCTTTATGAAAACAGTCTTTTCAGGAACAATCCCGGCCGGGCCCCCAAGATTATGTGGAAACCAATGTACCACGGAGCAAATGAAGAAACAGACGCAGACAATGAAATAAAATCCAAGTCACTAGGCTTAAAGCAAAACAACAATTATATTCAAAATAAAACGTTACACAGCCCGCTCCGAAGCGGGCGATAAGAGCGAGATCCCAATACGACTTGCCACACCAATGGCGAAGTTCGTTCTCCCCGTTCAATTACCTTTTCTTTCCCTCGATCTCGTGCAGCCAGGGGGTGAGGAGGGGGTCGATCTGGCCCGATGCGTATGGCTTGTGCGTAGGGCATCAGGGTCCGAGTCTACACACACACACATATATATATATATATATATATATATACACTGCTGGCCACTGTAAATGCAACACCCTGAAGGAAACATGCAAATAACGTGAAATTTACAACATGCAGTAGCGGAGGTGAGATATGCAAATGATTAGAATTTCAGCGCAGACGCACATCACGCGCGCCTGTGGCGCCACTTCAAAGCGCTATTTAAGGCTTGGAGATTTCGATGATTTCAAGTTCGGCAATTGTGTTTTTCTTGTGGTTTTTTCAAAAACACGATCAATCATGCCTCGTCGAAAACAGCGATCATCTTTTGAACAAGTATCCGAGTTCGACAGAGGAAGGATAGTGGCCTACCGAGATTGTAGATTATCTTTCAGGGAAATCGGTAGTCGTGTTGGACGAAACCAAACAACTGTAATGCGGATATGTGATCGTTGGATGCAGGAGGGTACGACGGAACGGCGTGTTCGATCGCATCCACCTCAGCGCACCACTTCACGTGATGACAGGCAAATTGTGCGCTTGGCAGTGACGGCTCGCTCAGTCACATCACGAAACATACCACAGCACATGCAGTCTGTAACGCATCATCCAGTGTCTGCGCGTACCATTCGACACCGTTTAAAGCAGAGTGGTCTGTCCGCAAGACGTCCATTGCTTTGTCTACCCTGGACGCAGAACCGCAGACGTCTCCGCCGCCAATGGTGCGATGACAAAAGGATGTGGACGGCAGAATGGAATGAAATTGTCTTTACTGACGAGTCACGCTTCTGTCTGCAACACCACGATGCTCGAATTCGAGTCTGGATACACCGTGAAGAGAGGATGCTGCACAGCTGCGTTATGCACCGCAACACTGGTCCTGCACCGGGTATTATGGTATGGTGCGGTATTGGATATCACTCTCGCACACCTCTAGTACGCATTGCCGGTACTTTAAACAGCCAGCGCTACATCTCCGAGGTGTTGGAGCCAGTTGGCCTTCCTTACCTTCAGGGCTTGCCCACAGCCATATTTCAACAGGATAATGCACGACCACACGTGGCACGCATTGTCCAACGGTTCTTCGTCAATCGCCAGATTGAATTGCTTCCCTAGCCGCCTCGCTCTCCGGATCTTTCGCCGATAGAAAACATGTGGTCCATGGTTGCTCTACGACTGACCCAGATTCCATACACAGCTACCACAGCAGATCAACTTTGGCAACGTGTGGAAGCTGCTTGGTCTGCTGTACCCCAAGAACTCATCCAAAGTCTCTTTAAATCAATGCCGAGGGGTGTGGCAGCGGTGATCTCCAACAATGGCGGCTACTCTGGCTACTGATTTTCGCAGGAACCATGTCACCGTAAATTATTTTTAGGTTGGTGATTATTATACTTATTGTGGAGTATTTAATTGTGGTTAGTACATTGCTTGGCCCAATGGATTAATGATTACTCAGGTGTATGATCACAAATCAATTTATTAACTATCAACACACTATTTATACAGTTCACATTACTCATTATCGACTTCTTATCCTTAATCCTTTAACATGTTAATACAACACATATATATATATATATATATACCCTATCACTTATCCTACACCATTAATATTACTCGTTCTTGCCTTTCTATCACTATTCATTTAGCATGTTAATACAATACATATAATAATATATATACAAAACCACAAATATTCGGTAACATATATCTATGACAACATGCAATATTACGCGCGGCTCCTATCCACCTATTAACCTAATTGAGCATCGGCACAAGATCATCAAATAAACAAAATCCCGTACCTGCTACTTGCACAGCTCGGAGAATCGTGAAGGACGATGAGAGGCTTGCGGCGGTCATCTGCGACACAAGGACTTTACACTCGGGGCCAGGGTGGCTGATGGCGATCCTCTATGCATACGGGGCTCCGGTACTCTACAACCTCTTGGTAGCTGGCGCTCGCTCGGCGAAGGGAGTGCGGCATGGGAAAATTCTGGGCGCCTGGACAGGTGTCTCTTCTAGGGCTAAGTTATGGGCTGGTAGTCGGATCGCCTTCGCTCCTGGTCATCTATGCATACGGGGCTCCGGTGCTTTACAACCTCTTGGTAGCGGGCGCTCGCTCGACGAAGGGGTGCGGCATGGGAGAGTTCGGGGCTCCTGGGCAGTTGTCTCCTTCTAGGACTACGCTATCGGCTAGCAGTCAGCTCGACTTCGCTCCTGGAGTCATTAGGCGTGCTCATTGAGTTAGGGTCGGCGCGGTAGGCTTTCGGCTCGTTGATCCTTCAATCGTCGGGCATATATTCATCGGCACTTGAGGGCTTACACCTCTATCTTCTTTATTCGTCTGCGGCCCTTTCCGTCTTTCTTGACTCCGACTTCTCCTCAGTGGATTCTAAAATTCATCTGCTCCTTGCTTTTCAACTCTATCTCTCTCTCTCTTCTCTCTGATATATATTTCTCTCCATCTCTATCTTTTACTTAACTCCCCCACTTAATTCGAGGCTTTCCATTGGTAGCCACCTCCTGACCAATGGGTAAATCTGGATACCCTTTATTGGTTCCAACTCTTTTTTATATTACTATCTCCTCCACTCAAAATTGAAGGGGGCGTCAGTCGTTGCACCCTTCTGGAGAATTCTCACGCCCCTACATTCACACGCTTCTATTCGGACCCCCTACTGACCTCCTAACGCATTGAAGCTCGTAAATTCTTAACTCGTCCTTCGCTAACTTCAAATTTCGGACCCCTTCGTTTCCTATTTCTGCCTGTCCACATCATTAACTGCAGCTGGCCGGCGCTCCCTGCCATCAATTTTTCAACCGTTCCCCTTTTACATGTCAATTATCGTCTCCCTTTTTGACGTAAGCAGATCGTAAACTGCATCTGTACACCATTTATCCGCTGTTTGGAATATATCTTCTCCTCCTATTCTTTGTGCCCAACTTTGCACCTGTTTAATTTTCCAAAACTGTCGCCTACGCTGCGACATCCACCCCTTTCTTTCAGAAAAAAAAAAGCAAAAAAAACAAAATCAACCATATCCTCAATCTCAGCCACTAATATTCACATTGTGACCACCTCA
This sequence comes from Dolomedes plantarius, assembly GCA_907164885.2. NCBI lineage: Eukaryota > Metazoa > Arthropoda > Arachnida > Araneae > Dolomedidae > Dolomedes > Dolomedes plantarius. The sequence continues at coordinate 178,018,901 of OU015497.1, forward strand.
CATAACCACACGTATCCTTCTAGCAACACTCCTCTATCATTGACCTTCCCCTACCACGTGCCGTCTTCTCACTGTGTAACGGTATTTTACCTCACTGCATAATGCGTCATACATCATCACGTATACCTCATCACACTTTGCCTCACATATTTATCTTTGGTATAAAACATTGAATGTTGTCATAGAATCCAATTAATGTCCACGTTGTATGAAAGTATTTGCACACTTGTATAACATAATGTATATCATTATATGCTCAACGACATCTTTGCACCAGATATAACCATTCGTTTAGCCTTTTGGTTTGTCTATATCATAATCTTTTACATTCATACCTTTACCAATAATGTGACTTATTCGAACTCAGACTGAATGGCAACAGAAAATACTTTAAACTTTTGTATATAACAAACAAAAAATATACCAGTACCTATTCTTATAACACAAATTCCCTGTAAATCCTGTACTATATGATACAATTATATGCAAATATATACTGCTAAAAATATAAACGAAATAAGATACATTATTATCCTTAGGTACTATTCAAATACACTGTTCATTTCAATTTTTATCTTCATGCACTATATGTTATAATTATATGCAATTATATAATGCTAAAAATATAAACAAAATACAATACGTTATTATCCTTGGGTACTGTTCAAATACATTGTTCATTTCAATTTTTTTTTTTTGTACTATATGTTATAATTATATGCAATTATCTACTGCTAAAATATAAACAAAATACAATACACTATTATCCTTGGGTACTGTTCAAATACATTGTTCATTTCAATTTTTTTTTTATCTTCATGTACTATATGTTATAATTATATGCAATTATATACTGCTAAAAATATAAACAAAATACAATATCTAATAGTCTTTGCTTAATGATTAACGATATTGTCCATTTCCATATTTCTCCGTTACTCTGACTGGTATTATATCATGCTGGATCCTTAATATTGTCGGGAACACATTTGTTTTGACAATCATGTACCGAAGCTCTCCGTAAATTATACTCATGTAATCCAGACGTAAAAAAATTTCTCTTAAATGCTTTATTAACTCCGATAATTCCTTAATTCTACTTACAAAACATCAAAATTTCCCTTTTAATAATAATACAGTAGAAATATTACTTTGTAATACTGAATATTCCGTTCTAACATTCCTTTTTCTGTCGAAAATTGCCTTTAAAAACTCCTCCACTGTCCGATGAGCATTCTCCGTATTGTACTTCCCTTCATTAATCATTCAGCGACACCTCCCTCTGTGATTTTGACCTCTGTAAACTCTGAACGGATAACCGGAGGTAACAGGTGTTTTTTTTTTTTCACCTATTATTGCGTGATTTTGGTAACAAGTCGGCGCGCTTTGCTCTATGGTTCAAGCTCGTAGCGAAATCTTCTCTGTAACCGTAGTTGACGATACTTTTAGATTTCTCAATTTGGCAATAATTGTAATGCGACCGCGTGGTTCGAAAAGCTCATGTATTCAGCGCGATTGGGAGTTGTAAGCTATTTGTCTCGTTCCTTTTTACGTTTATTCAACAATTATTTACTTGTTTTGTTTCCTATTATTTATTTTTTAACAATTATCATATCTATTGTGTCATTCTCGTTACGTTATTTATCTATTTATTTATTTATTTTTTTTTTTTAGTGTGTGTTTATTTAATTGATTTTAATCATAGGCCCTCTTAGAACTCTTAAATCACGTTGTCTGACTTATGATTTCTATAGTCTACATTTATTTATTTATTTATTTATTATTTTTTTTTTGGTGATTTTTTTAACTATTCATTTCATTAATCATTCAATTAACTTATTATTATTATTATTGGTAATATTTTCATTATTTCCGGCCACTTGCACGCGTTTATCCGAATACCTGACTACTCATAATTACTTCTCTATCCATCTAGCAGTTATTTCGTACGTTCATCCATGAATTATTTACTTGTTTCTGTATTTATTTAATGATTCATTTCTATGTATTTAATTTTATTTAATAAACCCCTATCATCGTTTATTTATTTTTAAATCTCAAGCCGCAAATCCTTTACTTTTAATCGATTCATTCATTAATTTATTAATCAATGAACTAATTAATTAATTATTATTATAATTGCTCTGTGTCCATCATCTCATGCTTATTGTTTTTCATCTTACAATGCCGTACCTATTTTAATTACCTAATTAATTTACTAATCAATTAATTTATTTTATTATCCTTCTTATTTTTATTTTTTTGTATTGTTTTTTTGTTTACACTGGTATTTACTTAGCCTCTGAACATCTTCATGACTTATCAATCTCATTCGTGATTCCATGACCATTATTCCTAGTGAAATTATTCGCTGTCCGCTAATTTACTGTCGCGCGTTTTGATTGAATGCTGGCCGTTAATGTGTAATTGTTACCAATATCATACTTTCCTGTCCTCGTACTGGCAACCTTCTTCTTGCGTTACCGTAGTCTTATTTATTTACTTATTTATTTATTTTTTTTTTAGACAGGCCTATGGCAATTATCTAATTACCTTTCAATTATTATTATTATTTTTTTGTTTTGTTTTGTTTTGTACTTATACTTATTTTTGCCTCTTGCACTTAAGCAATTGGCTGCCCTCTCAAGTATTTACATGTTGTTTTTAATTTATTTATTTATTTATTGATTTATTCTTATTATTTTTTTTTTTAACTTCGCGTGAAATCTCCTACTATCTTGTTGCCCCACGACTTGTGTATGGATACTATCGCTTTGATCTGGACAAATATGACATTCTTTGTTTCCTTTGCGCTCATCCCGTCAATCTCATCTCAACTCTTCAGGTATGTATCTTTTAAATTTCATATCATATTAGTGCTACCATTATCCATCTTGATTTTGCCCATAATGTATTCTAGAGTACGACTTCTATGTTCCAATTCGACTCCGCCCCTTTTCTGCCTGTGTGACATTTATAAGAAACCATTAATCCTTAACCTCCTCCTCTTTGGGGCGTGTCCTATGACACGGGTCACTGTTTATTTACATTTTTTTTGTTTTTGGCTTTGATAGGTTTTTAATTTTTATTTTTAATTTTTTTTTAATTATCACTTATCATTAATACTTATTACTCCTCGTGTTATTATTCTTGTGAGATAATTCTAGTCTTATTCGCATGTATTTAAATTACTTTGTGTTGGCCGCTGTTATCTTTTCAATACTACATTTAGCTTACTACACATTTTAATAATTTGACGCCTTTCTAGGTATTTATTATGACCTTACTTATTGTTTTGTTTACCTCTGTTATTTTGCGATCTCTTTCTTATTTGGCTTTATTATTATTATTATTTATTTGTTTATTTATTTATTTATTTTGTCTATGCCTATCATTTTCTAATATTGTGATCTGACTACTTTATTTAAATTAATTTTTATTATTGTGCGCGGTGACTTTATAAATCTCAATAATGTGTTCCTATCTCTGTAAATTCGCAAAATTTCGAATTCCCCGTTCAATTGCCTATTTAATGCCTTAATTGAATTTAATCGTCGCAAACTTACAATTTCTCCTACGATAAATTGAATATTTCTTTCGCGCCGTTGATAGCGTATATTACTCTTGCGTGAATTTCGTGTATTTGATTCCTTACTATGCGACTGTCCTGATCCGGCTGCTTGCTCACGAATGTTTGTCACCCTTTTCTGATCATTCTTACTCTCTTTAGTTTTCTTACCCGCTATGAGTAGTGTGTTGACATACATTGCGTTAATATTATTCAATTGTTGCTCGTTCTTTACTGAATTTTGTCGTATCGTACTGTGTGATTTCTCTAATTGCTCCGTATTCGACTGTTTCGATTTTTTGCAATTCGTCTCACATTTTTCTTTTACTCTTCGTTTATTATGTTTCCTGTCACCCTCGTAATTCTGTTTGAATTTTCGGAAAATTACACAATCATTAATTAAATGACCCTTATTCTCACAAGCGACACAGAAAGGCAACTGTTTATTTTCTTTTAAATGTAATTTTATTCGTTTAAATTCATCGCAGTTTTGAATTAAATGTCCGTTAATTTCGCATAAAATGCAAACTTCTGTATTATTGTCCTCCTGTATCTCTATCTTTTGCGCTACTGACCTCTCCTGTTCACACCTAGTTTTATCCTTCTGCGCTTCATTTAAATTTAATTCCTCCTGCGCTTCATTTAAATTTAATTCCTCCTGCTTTTGACCTGTGCAATTTAGACTTTTTGTCGCGTCCTCATTACTTATTATACATCCTATTTCGACCTTGCATTCCTGCTCGCTTCTTACGCGTTCAATTTGTTTTGCCCTATTCACTGCATCTTGAAATTTCTGTACATTTAATTCTCGCAACTCTTTTTCCATGTCTTTATCGACCGCTTGCAAAAATTTAAATAACATGACTTGTTCTGTAGTTTCGTCCCCTTTAAATTGTATCCCAAAATATTCTAAAGTCGCCTTTTCAACTTGTACTGCCAATTGCTCAATATTTTGTTCGGGGATTTGCCTAATGTTTTCAAAATCTCTCTGTTTCTGCAGTGTTGCATATATATCTTCTAATCCCCTTGTCATTGTTTCATCTTTTGTTTTATTGCTAACCGTTATATTATTAATTATTGCCGTATTTTCTTCAATTTCTGTTGCAAAATCTACTGCCTGCTGAAAAGTTCGTGGACGTAATGTCACTAATTCTTTTGCTATCTCCTGTCGTATTGATTTTATAAATTTATCTAGCATTATCTGGTTTATTTCATAAGTTTTCGCGACTTCCGACCCCAAAAATCGATACACTACGCCTTTTATATGTTTATAGACATTTTCAATTTTCTGGCCTGGCAATTGTATAATCTTTTGAAATGCAACTTGGTACATTAAATCTTCCGCGTTTCGTGGCATTTTAGCAAATTACTTTTTTAAACCCAACTTACTCAAATAATATTATTTTACTGTTCCTGTATATAACTCCCTTTAATTCGTGCAAATTTCTTATCGTGCGCTTCCCACTCTGTCTTACTCACTCTTAACAATGCCGCGTTGCAATTTTTAATTTGCATACTTCTTCTTATATAACATATTACAATGTATAATTTTGGTTGTATTCTAACTATTTCAGCAATTTCTACTGCATTATTATAAAATAACCTGAACACACTTTTCTTTAACGCGACCATAGATATATATCACCATTCACACAAAATTCTAATTTGATTCATGATCGCACACAGAGTAATCACTTTCAGATCAGTTGATCCACATATTAAATTTCTACAATACTTAATTTTATTAATTCCATTATTTAACCTCCAACTGTTTGTCACTGCACCAATTATGTCACCGTAAATTATTTTTGGGTTGGTGATTAAGATACTTATTGTGGAGTATTTAATTGTGGTTAGTACATTGCTTGGCCCAATGGATTAATGATTACTCAGGTGTATGATCACAAATCAATTTATTAACTATCAACACACTATTTATACAGTTCACATTACTCATTATCGACTTCTTATCCTTAATCCTTTAACATGTTAATACAACACATATATATATATATATATATACCCTATCACTTATCCTACACCATTAATATTACTCGTTCTTGCCTTTCTATCACTATTCATTTAACATGTTAATACAATACATATAATAATATATATACAAAACCACAAATATTCGGTAACATATATCTATGACAACATGCAATATTACGCGCGGCTCCTATCCACCTATTAACCTAATTGAGCATCGGCACAAGATCATCAAATAAACAAAATCCCGTACCTGCTACTTGCACAGCTCGGAGAATCGTGAAGGACGATGAGAGGCTTGCGGCGGTCATCTGCGACACAAGGACTACACTCGGGGCCAGGGTGGCTGATGGCGATCCTCTATGCATACGGGGCTCCGGTACTCTACAACCTCTTGGTAGCTGGCGCTCGCTCGGCGAAGGGAGTGCGGCATGGGAAAATTCTGGGCGCCTGGACAGGTGTCTCTTCTAGGGCTAAGTTATGGGCTGGTAGTCGGATCGCCTTCGCTCCTGGTCATCTATGCATACGGGGCTCCGGTGCTTTACAACCTCTTGGTAGCGGGCGCTCGCTCGACGAAGGGGTGCGGCATGGGAGAGTTCGGGGCTCCTGGGCAGTTGTCTCCTTCTAGGACTACGCTATCGGCTAGCAGTCAGCTCGACTTCGCTCCTGGAGTCATTAGGCGTGCTCATTGAGTTAGGGTCGGCGCGGTAGGCTTTCGGCTCGTTGATCCTTCAATCGTCGGGCATATATTCATCGGCACTTGAGGGCTTACACCTCTATCTTCTTTATTCGTCTGCGGCCCTTTCCGTCTTTCTTGACTCCGACTTCTCCTCAGTGGATTCTAAAATTCATCTGCTCCTTGCTTTTCAACTCTCTCTCTCTCTCTCTTCTCTCTGATATATATTTCTCTCCATCTCTATCTTTTACTTAACTCCCCCACTTAATTCGAGGCTTTCCATTGGTAGCCACCTCCTGACCAATGGGTAAATCTGGATACCCTTTATTGGTTCCAACTCTTTTTTATATTACCTCCACTCAAAATTAAAGGGGGCGTCAGTCGTTGCACCCTTCTGGAGAATTCTCACGCCCCTACATTCACACGCTTCTATTCGGACCCCCTACTGACCTCCTAACGCATTGAAGCTCGTAAATTCTTAACTCGTCCTTCGCTAACATCAAATTTCGGACCCCTTCGTTTCCTATTTCTGCCTGTCCACATCATTAACTGCAGCTGGCCGGCGCTCCCTGCCATCAATTTTTCAACCGTTCCCCTTTTACATGTCAATTATCGTCTCCCTTTTTGACGTAAGCAGATCGTAAACTGCATCTGTACACCATTTATCCACTGTTTGGAATATATCTTCTCCTCCTATTCTTTGTGCCCAACTTTGCACCTGTTTAATTTTCCAAAACTGTCGCCTACGCTGCGACAAACCACACTTCACAGAAGTCTATAAATTTAATGATTTGATACTTGGTCAACATGTTATCTACAAAATAAATTTTGTTGTGATATCTCTTGCCTTTCTTGGTGTTGCAATTTGGGTGGCCAGCAGTGTATGTATATATATATATATATATACATACCTTATTTTGCGATTTTCTATCTGTTAATTATTATTTATATATACACGTATTCTGTTGCAAATTATCGGGAATATCACTTAATGTATTGGCTTCAGTAATATACCCTTCTCTTTCAGAGTGTTTAAATAGCAGTCGCAACATTCTAGTGATGTGAGAACAATTAAATGATTTTTTTAAATCAATTAATGAACTGGTTAATCAGTGAAAAAGGACCCGGTACTGATTAATGAATCATTATTTGAGATTTTAATAGAACGCCGATAGTGAAAATGCAATTTCTTTTCAGCCGGTTTCAATATCAACATATCTAACATGCAACTAATTTCATAATTGTAATTACTTTAGATAGTTTTATAAATTATCTATAACGAGATATGCTATTCACTATGAACATTTTTATATGATGTACTTATCGAATATATTAATTTATTTAAAAAACAATGTTATTTTTTAAAAAGCATTTTTTATTTGTTTAAAGCCTGATTTCTTCTCGAATTTCTATATATTACGCTTCTGATAATCAGGTTAGTTGTTTGATTAGTTGGTTCAAGGTGCTACAGCCATCTTTTGCTACACGAGGGCTAATCAGACCAGGACCTATGGATTGAAGTTGACTCCGAACGGATGCAAGATACATGGAAATTATGAGACTTGAACCCACAGGCTTTTGGGCGAAAGCCAGTGCTTTACCTTATCGTTCATTGTCCCTCTCCGATAACTTGTTAATAAATAAAATTGTAAATAAATAACTTTTAAGAAAATAGTTCAAAAAGCGAGACTTCATCTGGGCAGTCAATAAACATTTGATAGAATTTTGGTTAAGAATTTTTGAGTCCTGTTTCATTTCAGGTCTTCGAAGAATTTCTCTGTATCAGTGTGGAAGGATGGCATGATAATGTATCTTAACGATAAAAAAAATTCATTGCTAGCAGTTAAAAATAACTTTGCCTTTTCTGAAAATCTTTTACAGTAACCTAAAAAATGCTTACATGAGGAACGGAGTTAAAGGGCATGAGGTAGCCTAGTGGTAGCACGTCGATTTTCCTTAGTGAGAGTGCTTGGATCGAATCCCGACAAGCGCTGTTAAATACCTTTGTGCCTAGACGTGACCTGGGCAAGTTAAATGCGTAGACCGGGAAGTCCTTTTATGAGGCCAGTGGGTGGGGAAGGTACCATCATCCCAGATGCCGCCTCTGGGATTTCTCGGTCAAAACTGAGTTGACACCTGCCTAAGTCGGACTCCGACCCTTGTGGTCCCATTATCTCAACCCGTAAGCCTATATGAACCTGGTCCGGAATACTTCCTGCCAGAGTGCATAAGTAACAGCAATAATAAAGACAGAAGGGAGAGTCCCTCATTACACCGAAAATGCTTAGTTGATCAAATAGTTGTTTTAAAAAATTGAAAATCTGTTATACTTTTCACTGGTTGGCAGCCATCCGTGGATTCTAGGTTTCCGAATGCATTGTACTAGAACATAGTTCGTGATCACGTGTCCCTGAATATGGACTTCATGGGCAGTCTTGTAAACACATTTTTCGGTACACGGTTTCTTTCAATGTAAAGTTCATTATTCACGTAGAGCTTGTTAAATGTCCGAATGGTTTCAGAATTATCAGAAAATTTTTGGTGTACTCTCAGTCTCCGTATCTTGATGTAATACATTTAAGAACACCGTACTTGATCAGGGACCAATTGTGAAAAAATAAAACTATCGGGGACGAACTCCCAACTAACACTTTCAGAGGAGGAAATGGGTTTAATTTTCTCAGAAATCAAGCTATTTGTGATAGACTGCTTTAATGAAACATTACAATTAAAATTAATAACACTAATGAATTTAACGTAAAACAAATATAATAGTAAACATAAAAACTTATGAAAGGTTAAAAATTAATGAGAATTTTTAGCCTACATTTACTTCATTATCTGTAAAATTGATGCTACGCTACGATTCCGCTTCACAAAAAAATATATAATTTTTAAGCAAAACAGGCATTTTTTCATGCTCGAGATGTCAGGAAACGATAGATATTGGAAACAATATATATATATATATATATATATTTTACCAATCTCATAAAACTGGTAAATTTGTGGTCGTTTTTAAAAGATGTAACCATAATTTTCACTGATGACTTCGAGAACCACTTCGTGGGTTCTCCTGGACCACCTGTGGTCCGCAGATTACCGGTTAAGAACTAAAGATTTGACGGGACAGAAATGAACGGGATTCTCGTACTTGAGAACAACATTGCTGCCACAAACATACAACCTGTTACGAAACCTTGTCCTTTGGAAAATTAAAAATATCCTTTTTCAGTTCGAAAAAATTCTTCTAAGAACATTACTCAGTTTTATCTAGGAGAAATCAGCACATTACAGAAGAGCTGAGAGCTAAAACCTGTCAATTCGGTTTGAACGACTAAAATATTAAATTATATAAGAGTTATTAATCAAATAAAATCGGGAATATAAAAAAAGAAAATCTGATAAATGATTTACGACCAACAATCTTTATGAATACAAAAAATTCCCAGTTTAAATAAAGTATGTTTAATTCGTTATCCACTTCATTTATCTTTTGAATTATCGATGATTTATACTTATTAAGATCGAAGACATCTCTTCGGTCATTTATCAAGCAAACAATTATGCGTATCTAAAAGTCTATGGCAATTAAGACCGATAGAAAGTTTTCAAAGCAAACGAAGTTAAATTCAAACGCGTTTAAAATAGAATTATTTCATGCGGTCCACTTTGAATCGGATGAAAGTATTCAGACTATACCTGAATATGCTAAAACCATGTAAACTAATTTTAAAAAAAAAATTAATAAAAATTTAATATAAATGGAAAAGACAATATTTCTTAAAGAATTAAAACTGGTATAGCACTATTGTATATGTATGTATATATATATATATATATATACAGAGGCTGTTCGCACATTTTTTAGACAATTTTGGTAAGCGGTAATAAAAAATCGTTTGCTGCAAAAGAAATAATTGCAATTGTACTATGTTTTTTTAAAAGTCAAAATTATCGTCTGTGGTTTGAAAATTTTGTTTTTATTCAAAATGGCGTTTTTAACAAAGCAGTAATTCGAAGGCTACATTTACGCTCTTTCCGAAGAGAAATATGCATACTCCGTTATCCAAAAACGATGTGAGAGTCATGGTTTTGTGATATCTAAAGCGTCGATAGGTAATATCGTCAACAAGAAAGGAAAAAACGTCAAATTGGAGCCTCAAGTGGGACAAAAATTCCAAACAAGTTTCTAAGGTAAAAACGGACATCTTCGACAATTGCAAAGGTACGTTGTTTAATGTTAAAAGAAAATCCCCCTAGTCAAAGGACAGTTGCAAAATCATTAGAATGCTCGGTGTCCACTGTAAACAAAATGATAAACGTTGATTTAAATCTTAAGAAAGCGAAAAAACGCAATGTGCATCGTCTTCTTCCAAATCATATCGCTGAACGCAGGACACGCTGCAGAATTCTATATGAGAAACACTTATCCAAAGAAAAAATGGAAAACAATTGTCATAATAGATGAATCATGGGTGTTTTTAAATGATTGCAACAAAAAAAGAGCCATTTATTATCATAAAAGGTGAGAAAAAAATTTAATTACATGGTTCAAAGAATCGAAAGAAAGTTTTTCTAAGGGATTCATGATTGTTGCTGGTTTTTCTTATAATGGCAAGTTAAAAATATAGAGAGTGGAAAAATATGTCAAGATTAACTCCAAATACTATCAGGAACATATTTTATCGCCAATTTTTCTGAATGAAATACCATCGCTTTACGCACAGTGCCATCAATCTGTGAGACTCCATCAGGACAAAGCTAGCAGTCACGCATCAAAATCCACTGTAAATTTCCTAAAAGAAATGAAACAAAAAACTGGTATCAAGGCCATACCCTTCACTGATATCCCTACTAAATCTCCCGATGTATCACCTATGGATTTTTGTGCTTTCGGACTTTTAAAATCTGCATTATCCAAACGTCGTCCCAAAACCCTTACAGGACTGTGGAAAGCTGTTAAAGAGGAATGGGATAGAATACCTCTTCTGACACTTCAAAAGGCATGATTATCCTGGAAATTGCGGTGTCGAAAGATAGTTCAGAATAAGGAATGTCAAATAGAAAATTTAAAACACAAGAATTTTATTTAATTTAGTTTTGTGAATACAATATACATCGTCAAAAAAATGTGTGAACAGCCTCTGTAGGTATTAGATTTTAATGCAGATTCTATTTTTTCAAACTTATACGCCGCACCAACGTGTTTAGTTACTGGCTTTATCTCGCCCTTTATGATACTTTTACAATTTAGTTCGCCGCTTGTTTCATGTTTTTCAACAACCTGACTCTGTTTTTCGTATTGGTGCTTATACGACCTATTGTTTACCGACTTAATTACTTCAGTATTAGCAGTTTTAATGCTGGAACCTGAAGGCGTTTTTTCTCGTTTTTCTTTTAATACATGAAACAATGTTTATTGAATTCGTTGCACATATAGAATTTGCTTTTACAGCAATAAACATACGTACTACTTGCACGGAATATATATTATCAGTCAATAAAAATACACATTGCAAATACTCACAAACCAGCAGAGAGTCAAACCAGCAGTACTGCCACGTAAACTTTGGGCCCCCTAAGCACTAGCGCAGGATAGCACCTGGAGCTGCTTTCCTCGTAGCTCCCTTAACTCGCTTATCTATCAACCTTAACAAAACCTTCTTCAACCGTCTTCTATTTATCAAGTTGCATGGTATTTATACCAAGCGCGTATGCCGAAATTAGCATATCTCAAGCAGCTTCTTTAATTCATTCACTCAAAAGTTCGATTCTTGTGAATCGAATCTTGTGTATACCTTACAGCCTGGTTTCTCGTTATTGTGCCACTCCCATTATTTGTTCGTCGTTGGTGTTCCTTAATTCTTTAGCCCCTTGAACTATCCTATTTTCGGCAATTCATTCCAAATTCTCCGACTATTCAACATTTCTGCTCATCATCAATGGCTCACAGTCAGCCGAGCTGAGTGGTTCCTGCTGTCCTCTGGCTCTTTCTTTTGGCCTTGGGATGGAGGCGCCCTGGTGTTTGGTCTAGGTTGTGGGAAGTTTCTGTTTTCTGCAGTTCTATACTGGCCGATGAGGGTTTCACCCAGAAGCAGAACTTCCTGGTGGTCTTATGTTGGACCCCATCCATTGCAACGGAATGGTTCTAGTTGCAAACGATTCACGGCTGCCGCTTCTTTATACTTTCACACAATAACCGATACTGAAAAGAATGCAAATTTCAACACAAAAAAAGTATTGTTTACTTATGGAGAGAAAACCGCCAAAAAACAAACGAAGATTAAAGACTTATTTGAATCACAATTCCTGTGTATCTACATGTATTTCTTTATTTTATTATTATTATCTTGGATTTCAGTACAATTTTGGAATTTTTTCTTCAATTACACTACAGGTATGTATGCATTTATGCATTTGAGTAAATATATTTTACGGATATCAAAGTTTAAGGTATGTTAATCGTTTTTTGTATGTTCCCGCATCTATCATTTTCCCGTATCCATCGTTTAGTTCAGTCAGTCCCTTCGAAAACGATAGATCGAGATTCCACTGTATATATATATATATATATATATATATATATATCATATATATATATATATCATATATATATATATCATTAAATTGTGCTAATATTTTCTATAATTAGCTATTACATCTAATGCAGAAAAGATTTGAATAGGTTGTTCCCTTAAGTTCAATTTCTTTGTCCTTGTCATATCGAGCTCAACATTACTTCCAATTTTTGCATAGGAACAAAACTTTTCACAGTGAAGGAACATTGTACTACTGAGTGTCGATATTTGATGTTTGCCACGGAGCAAAAATAAATTCTAATGTTTTACATTACTACAAAACCGGTAATAGGGCTTCCCAAAATGTGGAAACACTTATACGATTTCTGTGAAATCAATAAACGGACTAACTAATCACAGCGAAATGACCTAGTTCTGTTCAATAAACCGTTTCCTAAGCTTTTAATAAAATGGCAATAATGGAAATAATATTGCTTCCGCACTATGTCAAAACTTATGGCTTTCAACATAGTTTTGGAGTTATGACTAATTAGTTTCTACTTATTTCTGACGATTGCATTTTGTATTTTCTTATAATTTTAATTTACTGATATAGCAAATTTATATGAATCTTTTGCGTACAATATATAAATATTTAATTTTACCTTTCTTTAAAATAATTATTTCCAATATTATTTCCATTATATATTAGATAATAAATTAATATAATACATAATAATTAAATAATAATTTATTATATTTTAAACTATTATTTAACTATAATACCTTTTTACAAATAAAAAAAATAATATTGCTTCCTTACTATGTCGAAACGTATGGCTTTCAACATAGTTTTGGTGTTATGACTAACTAGTTTCGACGTATCTGACGATTGAATTTGAATTTACCTTATAATTTTGATTTACTAATACAGTAAAATTATATAAATTTTGTGCAAGTGGCGCTTGGCCGACCTTGCCCTCGTCGACGTCTAACATTCCCTGTTTCTTGGAATCGATTCCACAGCCTTGCAACGACACTTCTGGCGACTCCAACAGCGTCCGCGACACTACGTTGTGTTTCCCGGATTCAAGTCTGCGTATAATACGCCATGCCATGGATTCCGGTAAATCACGTTGTTGAGCCATTTTCAAGTCACCTTTTCTCGAAAAGAATAACTGAGCAATCGAATTTCACAGTTAAGGCAGTGAAACAGACGTTTCTGCAACATCCCGATTTCCGCCCTTATGTTCTTTTTCTGGTTTTTGACGTCATGAACTTTGAGTTGCATATGAAGCTTTCTTCTTCTGTTTCCTGCTAGGCTTTAAATTATGGAGTATTTATTCTATGTTACTTATCGGTGTAAGTATTTGCGTAATTTCGTTAAAACCATGTGCCCCCCTAATTGTTTTGAGCAGTGTATATATATATATATATATATATATATATATATATATTTTTATTTATTTATATATATATTGGCATTAATTGTATACATTGACCGTTGTATTTAATTTGAATGTACTCCGTAGCGAAGTATGGGTATTCAGCTAGTTATATATATATTTTTATTTCTATTAAGTAAGAAATTGAAAATATCTTTACATACTTAACACAATGAGAAATAATCTTTTCTAAAAATCCTCCGATAAATTTAATGTGAGTCTTATCGTCCAGTAAGTCTTATGAGCTGAAAAATACGGTAACTAGAATCCAATACCTTACAGTTCACTAGTACTGTATTATCCAACAATTTTCAGCTATCAAACTGTTAGACTGTCATTTATAATTCATGATATATATTTTAAGCACCTATATCACTTGTTATGTGAAATCTAATTTATTGATTTTTTAAAATCCGAAATCGAATACCTGATAATGTATGGATCTGATTTTGCTGAGCATTTCTGGTGCACCTCTGTAATGCGGATTTGTGAATGATTTGATAAATTTAAATCAGTTGAATCATATGAACTTTAACAATAAAACTGATGGATTTTATTGTTTTTTAATAAATTTGGAAGTCGAATTTTTGAAACTTTATTCGTTCCATATTGTGGGGGTCTCTTATTTTATTAATATAAATTTATATCTTAGTGGACTGCATAAGAATCCATTCACAAAAATATTTAATGTTCTTGTTTAAGTGTAACTAATCAATCGTCTTTTTTATATTAACAAAGGTAATAATGGAATGGCTTACCTTTAACATCATCTGAATAATACTTGAAAAATAAGTCAACACTAAAAAATTTAGTTCCATGCATGTATCTTTAAAATGCATTTAATAATTGACTCCATTTTAACACATAACTGTTGAATTCATGACAGACTGAATAGCCCTTCGGAATTAGGTTTTACAAAATGAATAATTGACTTCAAAATGTCAACAGCTTGAACAATAATCTTCACAGAATCTTTAACAAAAAAGGAATAAACGGAATCGTATCCATCATAGCGATTTTTGAATTCTTATATGACATTGCTTAGAATAGAATATACATCACAACAGATTAAATATTTCTTAGCCATTTTCTTCCCATTACTCAGAATCGAATGTGCAACAACAACAGAATAAAAAACATTTTAGCTTCAGCAAAAAAATGCTACATAGTAATGCCATCTATTGACCA
Source organism: Dolomedes plantarius (assembly GCA_907164885.2). Lineage (NCBI taxonomy): Eukaryota > Metazoa > Arthropoda > Arachnida > Araneae > Dolomedidae > Dolomedes > Dolomedes plantarius. Next base: position 178,034,288 of record OU015497.1, read on the forward strand.
GAAACACAATTTGAATACAAACTAAGAACAATATGAAGAATAAAATCAAACAATTATTATAATGAATTATTTAAATAAAATAGTTTATTAAAATAAAATAGTAAGTCTTTTATGAAGACTGAACACATATTCTCCAACATATTTAGATATACGCCTGTATGACGATCACTTATGTATTGTTTGAAAAATCTTAATCTAATGGTACAGATCATCTTTGCTTTACATTTTTCAGGGTATTATCTAGGGTACTGAAAAAATGCATATTGCACACATATCTTTTTTTCGTTAACTATTAAAAATTATTAGAAATAAATGTTTCTCTGAACTGTAATACCCTTTCCTTGTTTGCAGGTTTAAACCAAACTTCTATAATCTAATTAAGTGTGAATTTTGACTTCGTCATAGGTAAAATCGATACTTATTCGATTACAATTAATAGTGATGAAAGTAATTTTAATTTAATTTGTTAAAGCTATTAATAATATAATTTTAACTTTTTCTCTGATTTGAATTATTACGTTTTAAACCTGTTTTTTTTTAATTGTCACCAGAAAATTATGACTGAATGAAAGATACATAATAGTAAAAAATCCTTCTATTGAAATTTTGTATGGGTAGGCTATATTCTTAATTTTTGTTGTAAAATGTCGATTTTAGGCCAATTTTATAGTCAATTTTATGAGATTCAGTCAATCCCTACCTTCAACGGCTTGCTTGACCGCGAAACCTGTATTACGAAAACACCGAACGTCCTCAGACGTTATTTTTAAGAACTTCTCTGTAACATATGAAGATGTCTGTCTCTCCAAAGAGAGCATTTTGAAATTAATAATTACAAGATAAAAATAACTTTTTATATACCATGTTTTTATGTTTTGCTGTTGAATCATATAAACTTGACAATTCCTTGCATTAATAAATACTTTTTAAAAAAATTTTTGATGAATTCTCCCATCAGCTTGAAAGAAAATGAAGTTAATTGGAAGTTAACTTGCGTTTAACTTTTCGTTCCCGTCCCTGCCAATAGATGGCTGAACCAGTCTACAAAAGAAAATTAACTGAAAATAACTGAAATTGAATTCAATTCTGCTTAAATATGGCTAAAATTATTAAAATAATGCATTGTCATCGTGAACTGAACTATTCTAAAAGTTTAAAATGTCTAGCTAGTCGGGAAGTTAGTTAAAAATCGATTGCAAGATTTGTACCTTTGTAAACACACAAACACACAAACAAGAAAGCGAGTTAATAAAAACATAGTAAAAATTCAGGAATACTTTATTGAATTAAACCGATATTTCAAATAAAAAATAAACACTTCAGCCCACAAGCCTCATTTTGCAGCATCACTCTTAACGTGGGATAAAGTTTACCCCGATGTAATATTTTCGAGGGATTTCCCTGTACATATGTATAGGTAAAATTTATTGTCATCCAACGACATAGGAGTGAAAGTGTTGAGATGAAAATATTTCGAATATTTTTTGACGTTAAAGGCTTGAATTTTTTAAAGCATAGTGTTTTGATTTCTATAAAAATCAAGTGAATAACCCATACTGATTTGAGATATATTTTTACATGCTAATTCCAATAGCTAAATTTAACTATAAATTGGGCAAAATGAGCTAAATTTTGTTATTTACTTTTTGATTAAAAGCATCATTGAATTTGGGAAAAATATTTTAGCATTTTTTGCACTGCATTTTTGGGGGTATTTGTTTTCTTAAAAGGCCTCATGCATATTTAAAATATTTTGTAATGGGTTTTTGTAAAAAATATTTTAGTTGAAATATATTCTTTAGGTTTACTTTAATTTCCATTATTCTTTACGTATATGAATGCTTAAATATTAAAACAATTAATTTTTTCTTTCAGTAATTTGTGTTATTCTGGGATAAACTTGAGTAGCTTTTGATCGTTTTTTCTCGATACAAGTTTCAGTGGTCTTAATACAGTTTGGGTAATTTTCTACCTTGATGCTACGACTCTTTTATGTATGTCACTAACCTTAAATTCTCTTGATAACGTTTTAACAACTGACAATTCTCTGTTATTCATACATTTATTCGATCGGTGTATGATGGCCGCACATATGACAGAAAGGTTTCATAGTTTTGAAAAACATTTTTTGCAGCTACAATTTTCTTAAAACAGAATACGTACTGGATAGTTCGGTGATGCTTTATTTTCAACAATAGCAAAATAAAATACTTCTGTCTCTGAATGCAATTCATGCTATGTCAGATTATTTACAGAAATAAGTTAAATTATATCGTTAAATTTAGTGTTTTGAGGAATTTCTCCAATGTTATTATTCTCGTAATTAGAATCTCTAATCTCGCTAACACCATCAATACTTGTAAAATATCTGCTTTCGCTCGCATATGATCATTTCGTCCTTGGTCATCCCAATTTTTGTATCATTTGATTAAGGTTCACACAGACAGAGAAGCTTTTTTCTATTCTTTGCAGTAGTCTCTCCTCAATCGAACATTTAAACATGGAAAATTCCTTTTGAAACAATTTCTCTTAAAATCATAGTTATCTTTTACAATATCTTGGGAATCTTGACTTTAGAAGTAATGGGTAGCTAGAATGGTTTCCTTCTTTCTCCCCTGATTTATATACAAGAGAATGGATATGAGACAACAACAACCTACGCGTATACTGGTAAGTGTAACAGTGCAGAGCCTTTGAATTGCCATCAAATAGAAGTCAAACAATCGAATCTAAAAGATTTTAATAATGAAAACGCTTTCTTACCAGTTGAATGTTCCTCACTCTCTTTCGACGTACAGTCCTATAAATAAATAAACAAACGACGGACACATTAGAATAAAAAAAACTAGTTTGTATCCGTCAAAACATGACTGTTGTATAGTAAATAAATTCACTAATACGCAAATTATACTCAACACATCACTGCCAAATGTTGAAATTCTTAATATTAAGAACAGAGAAATACACTTTAAAAAATTACTAATGAACCCAATAAAAATAAATAGCGTTACTCAACGGCGCGAAATAATCCATTTCCGTCAGGTTTAATACTATATATCACAAGCATAATTAAATATAATAATGGCAGAGAGAGAGAGAGAGAGAGAGCTAGGGGGATTCCTCGAAATAAACAAATTAACATGTTTATGCTGTCTCGAGCTTAGTAAGTATCTAAAGCCAGATTTAAACATATCACTGGGCAAGCGCAGAAACAAATAATTGTGTTTATGCGGTCTCGTGCTTAGTGAGTATCTAAATCCAGATTTAAACATGTCACCGAGCATGCGCAGAAAGCAATTTTCAAATGTAAATTATCGCTAATTAATAGAAATTACGGTTGCATAAACCAAATTTTATACATCTGCAGATTAAATTCTGTCGTTTAATACCAAAATGAAGTGAACTAATGCAGTAGTTTTCTCGCACGGACTGCCCAAAGAATCAGCTTAGCAACTTAAATACAGTACAAATCGTTAATAAGAATGTCCAGGGGACTTTAAAAACTGGTTCTTATAATCGATAGTTTTTATATCCGATAGATAACTTACAACTGCTGGAAATATCGAATTCATTGTCACATAATTTCTATTTACACCTGAAACATGACGTTCAATCAAGGAAAAACACACTCCTCATTTTTATATAAGTATGTATTTTTGAACTTTTTCAAATACATAGTTCTAAAAACGTTAAAAAGAAAAGTGTAGCTATTATGAATGTACATACATAATGCAATATTTTGTTTTTACATGTTTATTCATTTTCTGAAAAATTGTCAGTAATATTTGTTTGTTTAGGTTTTTTTTTTGTAAATAAAAATAATTTTCGGTTTTCGCAACAAGGCAGCTTTTTTTATTGCATCCTTCACAATATCGCCATCATAAGCTAGAAATTTATTTAAACTATTGATTGCTGAAAACATTTCTTTTAAACTCGGACAAGGAAACTCGTTTAAAAAATCTTCTGAACTGGCACTGTCGTCAATATGATCATCTGTGCCAGAAATCTCTGCATTTGCGCCTGCAACAATATCTTCATCCGTTACATTCCCATGAGTTGCAAGAACCAAATCTATGTCTTCATATTCCTGAAGTGAATCTTGTTTAATTAGCAAATCTCGAAATCATCTCTAGCGTCTTGAGTTTAAAAAATGGGAGGATTTTGAACCCTAAGAAAACCAGTAGGCAGGAAACAATTCGATTTTTTTTTATTGAAGATTGAAGATTTCGTGGTCTGCATAACCTTCTCGTAACGTAGTCCAAACTGTTTTAAGGCATTTATCAGAAACTCCTGTTTGCACGGCGGTCCGGTTGATGGCCGAATGGCTAGGGCGCTGGCATACGGTTCAGATCCTGTGGGTTCGAGTCCACTGTTGGCATGGCTGTTTGTAGCCGTTCGGAATCCGCTTTAAACTATAGGTCCCAGTCTAATTAGCCCTCCTGTAGCAAAAAGTAGACTGTAGTGCTCCAAACCAAACCTGGTGGCATGGCCTTCCATTCTCCCGAACACAATGGAATGCCTCTCCCGAAATCTCTGGATACACGAAGTTGAACAAGCGAAATAATTTTTTTTAAAGAGCTTCGCAAATTAATTTGCTTTTGCTTGCAAAATAGGTCCGATTAGGGAAATGTTGGCACTCCTTTGAATCTTAAACCCATGCAAAAGGGCTTCTTCTATGTCAGCATGTGGACTTTTTTGAAGTTTCTTAATTTTAGTCCGTTTTTTTTAGATAAAAAATGGATAAAACGGTTGAAGAACAATGTGCTGCTTTTTCCCAATTAACATGTTCTTATAAGCGATTTATTTTTCAAGAAGCAAATTAATTTTAAGTCACTAAAAGCGATATGTTCTTATTAACGATGTTATTATAACCGGATTTTGTATCCATCATTACACATGAGAATTGGCTAGGAACTAATAATCCCGTTCTTTTAAGCGATATGTTTTTATAACCGGTGATCTTATAAACAGTTTTTACTGTATATAGATATTTTAATTGTCCTATAATTTTGATAAACAGAACATTATAAAATAACTGAAGCTTCCTAGAGAATAGTAAAAAAAGGAAACACGATATTATAATAGAAATTATGAAGGTTGCTATCAATGTCTGATATCCATTTATGAAAAAGACATATTGAATTCAGATAACATGATATCCGATTGTGAAAAAAAATATTATCAGTTCCGACAATATGATATTCGATAATATTGCTTCTTTTTTATAATACTCCAAGAAGCTTTTTATATAACGTTGTATTTTCTTTAAACTGTTAAACTGATAAAAACAAAACTTTTTTCTCCTTCTGATAAGGTTATGTGGTCCTTTTATTTATTTGAGGAACTGTGCTAACGTACTACATCACTCTGAATCACTTGTGAACAAAACATTTTTTTCACACAACAGAACCACTTAGACTTTTTTCAAAAATAACAATTAGATTCTTGTAAATCAGGTTTGCAAACCTACTAAATAGAAAACTTTAAATTTGCCAGTTATTAACTTGTGGTGTACGATAGAATGACGTAACTGAAATTTTGTCAAAGAATAGAATATATTGATACTTACTTGAACAGCAACAGCAACAAAAAAATCAAAGAGAGAACCAATTAAAAATGAATTTCTTTAAACTACCGTGAAGTAATTCCATTATTCCGTTATTCCATTTATAAGAAATTGTCTAAACCGGTCCAAAAGAAGTTGTATTTCAAAGCCGAACGTGTCGGTGGTTTTGCCCTTCTTTCCCAAGATCAGTCATCAAATCGCTAAAATTCTTAAAAGGTTTGAAATTAAGGTTATTTTCTCTCCCGTCAATAAAATATCTTTTTCGGATCTCAAACACCCCATTGATCGCTTAAATAGCTGGGGTATCTACCGGGTTTCTTGCCAGTGTGGCCTTTCTTATATTGGTCAAACCAAGCGTGCTCTTAAATTCCGCTTGAAGGAACACCAGAGTTATGTTAAAAAGCAAGAGTTAAATCGGTTGTCCATTGCTCAACACGCCTAGACTTTAAATCATCGATTTGACTTTTCTTCATCTTCCATTATTCAGAAATGTCGCTCGCCTGCCGATCCTGATTTCTGGGAAGCTTATCACGTTTTTAAAAAATTCGGGTTCTTTGGTTAATGATTTGACAAACACCCCTCGTTTTCCTCAATTATGGAAAGGGTTTATTTAGCTATGTTGGCCTGTTTCTTCATTTTTTTCAATATTTCCCCTCTTTTTACCACTAGATGGCGCTTCTTGCCGTGTTTCGGTCTATCCGCTGCTTCGTATCTTTGGCGCTCGGCACTCGCGGGTTATTTAAGTGCGTGTGCACTGGTCTGGTCGTTAGTCTTCGGATTTTTGAGCTGCCAATAAGTTCGTTGCACTGATGAAGAAGCTCTTTAGTAGCTTCGAAACGGCAGTATGCAAAATAATTGCATCTTATTGCTATTTGTGCTTTATTTACGTTGGTTTTCCTGTTTATACCGTGAAGGAGCCATACTGGATCACTCAACTCAGTGTTTATCTACGGAGAAAATTTTTCTAATGATTGTCCACTTGCATTTAAAGATTTATTAAAAATTGTACTCCCTAATAGAGAAAAACATTTTTGTTACATGGATATCTGTTACATCCTTCAAATGAAACGCATACAAAATTTCCTAGATTTGAATTAGATTGGAGGAAAATGTGGTAAAGTGTGTTTTAAATGTAAATAATTTCCTTTCGTGAACGAAATTTATAAAATTTAAACTATAATTGAGAAAAAAATTCTCTCTATATAACAGGGTACAATTTAAAATGAAAAAATCTTTAAATGTAAATTTATAAACATTAAAAAATTATCAGCAGGTTAACATCGGGCGAATCTAATATAGTTCCTACCTAGCAGAATTATATTCCTCCTACCTTATTGTTTAAAGTACCAATACATTTATTTTTGAGATCCAATAATTTTTTATAGCAATTTAATATACCAATTTATTTATACCCATTTATACCAATTTTTATACAAATTTTTATAACAATATAATTATTTTTGAGACAACATGCTTTTATATAAGTTTCAGAATATTTTTCGCGTTATTTCGTTATGATTATAATTAAACGTTGCAGATCACTGTTATTCACTTTTATAGAATTTAAGTCATGTATTAGTAAAAATTGTATCTATGTAAAATACATTAAAATATTTTTCTAATATTATTTCTGAAGTTCTACACGAAGCTAATTCCTTAAAAATAACTTCCTTTCTAACTAAATGCTACAGTTTATGCCAAATTATGTCTCTCATTTAATGTATTAACAGACTGAAACACATATTTTACTAACAGAAAATAATTATTTTATGAACTTTATGAAATTTCTATATCTTTCACATAGTAAAATCCAACGCTAAGCAAATCACAAATTAGACAAAAATAATTAATTCAAATATAAAATTTGAGTCCATGCGTATAATACTCACAAAATTGTTTATATAAAAATAAATATTCCAGAATTACATCGGAATATGAAGAGTTTTATTTTTTTTAATTAATTTGGAATTACATATTAAATATAAGCATTTGTATAAGGAGAGCTTTAGTAATGTTATATCAAACACATAGACACCATTGCCAAGTCCTATACATTAATTTTATATACCGTATGATAAATTTATTTATGTTCATTAAACGGGGAAATACTCTATTCCTCTTTTGTAACTCATGTTTTCTTCTCATTTCAAATAAATTAAAATTATATCTAAACCTAAAAAAATTATTAGTATAAATATAAGCTTAATAACAGTGTTCATCAGAACTTATAAATCGCACTATATTATTATGAGTTTTCCTATTAAATGTTATAAGAATATCTGATAGACGTAGCTATTATTTTAAAACATTAATAAAGTTTATTTCTATATTTATTTATCTAAATCTTAAAACTGAAGTGGCTGATAATTTCCTGGAAAAATGGTAATTTACTACTAGTTTTTGACTTTTTATAGTGCTAAAAAATGAGCTTATTATTCTACCATTCAGACAATATAATAATAAGTTATTTAATATTCAGCCAGATTTGGACTAGATAAAATTAATTCTTTGGATATGGGTGAAACGAAGCACCTTTTACTACAAATATTTTATTTTCTGTTTTAGTATTTTGCGTAAGCACATGCAAACGAATTCATAATTGCAAACATTTAGATACATTATTCAACTCAGCTTTTCACTAATATCAGTAAATTTAAGAAAAACATCGAACAAAAATTGAATACTATTTTTCGTTGACGCATTACTCAGAAAGATTAAATATAATTACAAATTTTTATGTTATATTACATTTAAGGCGTTTGAAGTTTTATCTTTAGAGATCATTTATTTTAAATATTAATAATGGATGCTGAGATGAAAGTTTATCTTAGTGTTTCATGCAAAAAAAGGCCTCTTTATAACATAGATTTAACCTTTAATCTTAGCATTAAATATATACATTTTTGGAAAGGGGGACGCATCCTAACACAAAAGAAAAAACAGTCATAAAGAATTATATAAGGCTGTTTGAGAATAGGGAATATCTGTATAGGAAATGTCAAAGCTCGAAACTTTGAAAAATGTCTGTACATTTACATCGAACAACAATTGAATACTATTTTTCGTTGACGCATTACTCAGAAAGGTTAAATATAATTATAAAGTTTTGTGTTATATTACATTTAAGGGGTTTGAAGTTTTATCTTTAGAGATCATTTATTGTAAATATTAATAATGGAAGTTAAAACCTGGTATGTTATGGTGATGGATCACCTTTGATTTGAGAAGAATGCTAGGAAATTTCATAATATTTCAGGGATTAACCACTAAAGCAAACTTAATCAACATTTCTGTTTTGTGAGGTGTCACATAACTTGTTGCCACAAAATAACAAATTAATGTAAATTTAAAAAAATTTAACTAAGCAATGTTTTTTTTCTTATTTTCAGAATTACTACACATTACTGTGAGCATGATATCCCAAAACCATTCTAGATAATGGCTTGAAATTTTCTACCTACTTTAATATTAACCTTTTGTACAAAATGAATGAAAAACTTGCATCTATCTTAAGTAACAAAACATTTTACAAAATATATTGCAAAAATTTTTGTAGGAAAAAATATTTTTTATTAATTATAGATCTTAAATATTAAAAATCAAATTACTTACAAGATTTTAACTCATTATCTTAAGCTAAATGTTATCTTTCAATTAAAGTGCGTTTAATGTTAATTAATAAAAATTAACATTAGATATCATCCGCCACGTGACACATAGTAATTATGAAATTCTGAAAACAATATGTTACATTTTTAAGTCAATTTTGCAACTTAATGCTTCAAAAATTAAAGAGTAAACTACGTCATAACCCTCCCCCCCCCAAAAAAAAATAATAAATTTGAAAGGTTCATAAAATAATTTCATTACAAGGAAATAGAATTTACTAAACGCCACTAAAATTTATAATTTTGATTATCTCAAAATTTCATTAAATCCAAAATTAATAATTCTATAACATTCTTAAAAAACAACTTTTATCACACTACTAACTCTACTTTGATGAAAAAAGAGATGCAACATGAGAGAGAAGCTTATTTTTTAACATATATATCGATATCCTATCTTGACAACATAAAAAGGATGGTTTAAAAATAGTGCACAGAAGAAGTATTAGATTTAGATAACCCTTTCTGATTGACAGTAACAGGCGAGGATCAGTCTTTGGAATAACAATGCATTTTTTTAAATGACGTTGATTCTTCACGAATGGAAAGTACATAACTTTTTTCTACGAAAGCTGCTTAAGATTATATTTTCAACAAAGTGTTATCAAATTCATCTATTATACCTGACACCGCACAGTCTTATGCAGTAAGTGTACACTTTTATTTTTTTTTATTTTAGTGGCTGGAATACTTTTCAAGACATTTGTAATCCTTATGACCACATTAAAAAGATATATTACAGATTGTTTAAAATGATATATATGAAAGAAGAGAGATATTATCATTAAACAAATTAACGCTTTTTATAGAAATAAATAAATGATTTAACCTAATTAGTTTTTTAATGGAAAAAATGCTAGCAACAATAAAAGGTATTTATACTTCAGGTAACTTAGTGGCAGCGCTTCGGCTTTCGTTGCTGAGGGTGCTCGGATCGAATCCAGACAAGCGCCATTAAATACCTCATTTTTAGGCCTGATATGAGCACGTTAAATACGTAGACCGGAAAATCCCTCTATGAGGTAAGAGAGGGTACGAGAGGGTACGATCCCCCCAGATGCTACCGTTTGGGGTTCTAGATCAAAATTGAGGTGGCACCTGGCTAAATCGGACTCTTGTATTGTCATCATAAACCGGAGCCGCACCCTTCAGCCCACTATCTTTTATGGACCTGATCTGGAATTTCGTCCTTCCAGGGATCATTAGAAACAACAATGACGACAAAAACAATGCTCTTTACGGAACTAAAAGGGCATTATTCATCAATATAATTATCAAACAAATATTTTGGTTAAGTTATATTTCAACCGTTTAAATTAAAAATATTTAAAGACATTTAATAAAAAAAAATATTTATTTTTAGCAGGATTTCATTTAAAAGACGTACAGATGCTGAGGTTCCTGGGATGTATTAAATTTTCTTTGAGCTGAAGATCACAGCAAGTGAACATGAAATGCTTAATGTTTGAATAATTTCATATATTTAGCTATTTTTTCTAAATCAAACTTCAAAATTATTTCACCAAAATTTTTCTTTGCATCCAGCGATCTGCGTTGTTTGGTACTTGGTTGAAGTACACCTACATGCTAATTAATGTGTACAAAAAAGGTTAATATTGTCAACAGGAACATGAACTTGAAGCAAAAGAGTAAATGTTATAACGTTCAATTTTTATTCTCTTTATCCTGTACAGAAGAGGGTTGTGCGGTTATTTTTTTCTAACTATTTTCTTACTTATTCACTTCCACATATATAAATACACTCAAGAGCCAAAACATTAAGACCACCCCTAGGTTGTTCGCGACCTACAGTTGATAGTACTTATGCAAAGTGAATGAATGACGGTGAAACCAGAACTAGACGACATGGTGGTGGACGTCCACACGTTATCAAAGAAAAAGGTCGTCGGAGACTGTCTCGCATGGTGAAGCAAAACCGGAGCCAGACAGTGGCTCAGCTGACAGCCCAATACAATGCAGGGCCGAGTAGAATAGTATCGCAGCACACTGTTCAGCAGACACTGTTGGATATGGGGCTACGCAGCAAACGTCCCATTCGTGTGCCTTTGCTGACCAAGCGTCATCGCCAACTGCGCCTGCGCTGGGCCCGGGAACATCGCGACTGGTCCATGGATCAGTGGGAGAGAGCAGATGAATCACCGTTTGTCATTCATCACGCCGATGGCCGTGCCAGGATACGCCGTCTTCCAGGCGAACTGTTGCTCCCTCAATGTACAGTAGGTCATACACAGGCCGGTGGTGGCGGTATTATGCTTTGGGGGACATTCTCTTATTCGTCTCTGGGACCCGTGGTTGTGGTAGAGCAGACCATGAATGCTACAGGGTATCTGAACATCATTGCGGACCAGTTGCACCCTTACATGGCCTCTGTTTCTCCAGCTGGAAATGGAATGTTCCAACGGGACAACGCCCCGTGTCACAAGGCTAAAATTGTGTTGGAGTGGTTCCAGGAACATGATGCTGAATTCCAGTTAATGTCCTGGCCGCCTAACTCACCGGATCTCAATCCGATAGAACACATTTGGGATGTCATGGGAAGGCAGCTCAGAGTTCAAAGGCCACCAATTCGCAATATCTCGTATTTGCGTGACCGCTGCTTAAACATATGGTACAATCTGTCTCCGGCCAACTACCAAGGACTTGTGGCATCCATGCCAAGGCGGGTTGAAGCTGTGCTGCGCGCCAAAGGTGGGCCAACTCGTTATTGACAGGTGGTCATAATGTTTTGGCTCTTGAGTGTATATACATATATGTATATATTTATACATATATGTATATATTTATATATATATATATATATATATATATATATATATATATATATATATATATATATATATATATATATATATATATATATATATATATATACAGTGGTACCTCCAAAAAGCGGACAGTCACGGAACGAAAGTTTTGCCCGTTATTAGGAGGTGTCCGCTATTGTGGAGAACAACCTTTTTATAAAAAAGTTTTTCCACTTCTGTTTGACATTTGATTGAAAATTGCAGATGCAATTTTAATTAAAAAGGAAAATTCAATTAGGTATAAAGTAATAACTATTTACTACTTTAACTTTTAATTTTGGGTTAATCCTTTTATTTTGCGTTAAATAATCCCAAAATACAATGTATAGGAGCTAAATTATTTTAATTACTACTGAAAATATCTGTTAAAGTTTGATTTCTCTTTTTTACATAGCAAACCAGTTTTTCGAGGGGAATATTCATAGGATTTAGCTTTGCTAGTCCCTCCAAATCTTCCTTGTTCAGAAAGAACTGTTTCAATTGTTCGTTGTATTTCAGTGCTTCCGAATAATCTTTGATTTTGCAGTCTTCCATTTGCGATTCCTCATCTTCATCCTCAGAAAGGGCCAGTGTTTCAGTGGTGTATCGATGACTGAAATTGGAAACATTCAGGTTTTCTTCCTCAATGGATAAACCGTCGTCGATCTTGACATACTCTTCAACGCTGACATTTGCATCCAAATTGGCTTCTAGATCCGCAATTTCTTTTTCGCTTTTTTCAGTAGTACTGACAGTTGCCACTTCGCTTGTATTCAAAAATCCCGCCTTCATAAAACACTTTAGAACGCACTGTGGCAATTTCCCCCCCTCGAGGCGAGTAGGAACACCATTAAAATCGCCGCTAGCCGTGAGCCGATGCTAAAGAATGGCAGACCCCGCGGGTGGAAGAGGACCACAATAGGCACCTCTTCGGGACGCATTCCTGGGATGAAAAGAGGAGACAGTCTGGCGCCATATTTTGACAGTGGCCGACAATGACAGTTTACGCCCTGAAACGAGTTCGCTAATGAGTCAGCGGGCAATGAAGATGTAATAATCGGCATCGTTTTTTGCGCACGGCTAGACGCTCAGCCTATCCGGAGCGAGCTATAGAGAGGAGGCTAGAAAGAATTCCGCCAGGGATCAAGTTTTTAAAAGAAGCCGACGAGGGCTTGAAGACCAGAGTTTTTTGTGCGGAGAGTTTTTTCCTTAGAGAGCTTAGGGGTGATACCTGATCTCCTAGCTCCACGCACTTTTAAGTGACTTGTTTTTTTGTGAGGCTCTGCCCTCTACGTGAGAAGACCCTTTTTCACCGAGAAAGGTCGGGGGAACCGATCGGAACTTGATCTCCCCAATTGTGTTATTTCAGAGAAGCTGCTAGTTTCCAGTGGACGAGTGCGGGCCCTTTTTTTCTGTGACCTGACCAGCGGTTCGTCACCTAATTTTAGCGACAGTGTGCTCCATCCTTGAGAGACAATCCACGTTTTCTACTCCAACTTCTATGGACTGTTTGTAGATATATATTATTCGAGATCGCGGCCTAACCGTCTTTATTAAATAAAACTGAAATCCTCATTATCTTAAAAGTCTCTATTTTAGTAAGCTGTCTACCTTACACGTAACCTGTGACGCTACCTAAGTGTTTGCTTTTGACACAAATCGCAGGAATACGTTACAGCTATACTAATAATAGAAGAATGGTGGCAGCAACGGATGAATCCAGCTTTAGAGAGTGATTTTACAAGACTGTGAGTGTGTGCGCGTACGATAGTTTGAACTTTCAAGAGTGCATAAAAACTGTGACTAGTGTGGAGCCATTCCTACTGAGCCAAGAAAGCCAACATCCCCGATTAGAGAAGCAAGCTTCGAGGACAGGTACTTGTTTTTTCATTCTCTAGAGGCAAATGTGTATTTGAAGTGTTTTTTTTAATTATTAACTCTTAAGTTAATTACCCGTCGAGAAAGTCGACAGAATATTTGTGTTTTTTAAATATTAACTGTTAAGTTAATTACCCGTCGAGAAAGTCGACAGAATATTTGTGTGTTTTAATATTAACTCTTAAGTTAATTACCCGTCGAGAAAGTCGACAGAATATTTGTGTTTTTTTAAATATTAACTCTTAAGTTAATTACCCGTCGAGAAAGTCGACATAATAATTGTGTTTTTTAAATATTAACTCTTAAGTTTATTACCCGTCGAGAAAGTCGACATAATATTTGTGTTTTTTAAATATTAACTCTTAAGTTAATTACCCGTCGAGAAAGTCGACAGAATATTTGTGTTTTTTATAATTAACTCCTTAGTTAAGATAACTCGAGAAATTCGAGAAACGTTTGAGCATCAGCTCGTTAAGTATATTTTATTTTGAGTCCGAGAAATTCGAGACTTGTGGTTTTGTGATCTGGTTTATGAACAAGTCGCGAAGTGTTACAAAATTTAGTAAAGTGTATCTATTGAAAACATAGAATTTTTTGCAAGTGTATGTATGTTATTGTGGGGAAATGTATTAGATGAAATTTTTTCTGAGTAGAATTGTATAACATGTTATTGAACCGAGATTGCATATTGTGTTTTGAGTATTAAGTGTGTTTGTGCTAGAAATTAAGAAAAGTGCATTTTTATTATTCTTTATTAACGTATCGTATTAGAGTGTATTATTTTGGAGAATTGGTTTTGGACTAGTGTAATTGGGTTATATTGAGATAGGAAAAATGGCATTTTTAATGACTTATAAGAAGGAAGATCTCCAGGTTCTTTCAGATGATCTAGGGATTGATTTCGAGGATCACGATAGGAAATGTGACCTATACGACAGAATTTTGGCCAGTGCAAGGTATGATGAAGAGAGTGTTAGGGCTCAAATAAAAATCATTAAAGAAGAGCGCGAAAAAACCGAGTTTAGACACTTAGAATTAGAACGCGAAGCTAGACAAAGAGAATTTGAACTGGAAAGGTTGCGGTTGACTCATGCAGCCGAAACCGCCAGCGTAGCTTCGTCCCAGAATGAGAGCGCTAGGCCCGTATGAAATTTCAAAACCCTAATGCAGAAATATGATCCGGATAAGTCGGACATTTCGCTCTTCCTAACTCTTTTCGAACGTCAGGCCCGCAAGGCTCAGGTTGAAGACGGGGAACGAATGATGCATTTGCTTTCATTATTACCCACGGAGATCGCTGAAATAATTATTCGCGAACCCGTTGAGGTAGCAGATGATTACGATCAGGTAAAGATATTACTTCTGAGCCGTTTTAAGTTAAGTCCGGAGACCTTTAGAGTTAAACTAAATCAACACCAGAGGCGGCCAGGTGCCCTATGGAAAGATTTAATTTTCGAGCTGAGAAATTATTTAGAGGGATGGCTTGAAGGGGTAAGTGTAAAAGATTTTGAAGCCCTTAAGAATCTCATGGTTGCAGACCAGATTAAAAAACGCGTCCCGGCGGAAATCCGAGAACACTTTTTAGATGAATGGGGAGCTATAGTGGACCCTCACATCTTAGTGAAAAAATTGGACGAATATGAAGCGACAAGGCGCACTATCAGAAAACCCCTTAATTTAAAACCACCAGAGAAAAAGGCGGCGGAGAAACCCAAAATCGCCGAGGAGATAAATGAGGATAAAAAGGGAGACTGGGAAAGGTCTAACTCTTTTAACGGGAGGAGCCAAGGATCAGGTGGGAATAACTGGCGCACACGCGAGTTCGAAAAACGTAAGCCCCCATCTTGTTATCAGTGTGGGTCGACCGATCATCTGAGACCTCAGTGCCCCGAATTACACAGGCAAACTGCCGAGCGTGTAAACAGTGTAGCTACTGCGGAGATCTTTGAACCAGTGTTCAAGCCATACTTAAGTAAGGCAAAAATAAACGGTATCGAGACCACCATTCTCAGGGA
This sequence comes from Dolomedes plantarius, assembly GCA_907164885.2. NCBI lineage: Eukaryota > Metazoa > Arthropoda > Arachnida > Araneae > Dolomedidae > Dolomedes > Dolomedes plantarius. The sequence goes on from OU015497.1 coordinate 178,050,219, forward strand.
CAGTGGTTCGAGTTTTGATCTAGCCCCTATTAAATTAATAAACGCCTCAGATTTTACAGGAGAAAGGGTATGGGTCCGCACAGCCTTAGAAAATGAATTGCGGAGTTTACCGGTCGCTAGAGTGCGAATAGAAAGTGAGAAATATGGGGATCTGCTCACGAAAGCAGCAGTGGTAGGAAAGTCAGTGGGAATGAACCATTACTTAATGGGAAATTATACCCAGGAACTTGTAGAGAGGCTCAAAAGCGAACCCCAGTCCGTGAACGCCATCGTTACGCGAAACCGGTCGCTAGCCATAGTAAGTCGAGGAGAAAAACTAGAAAATTCAATTCCCGCCGTAGGAGTTGAAACCGAAACTGGTCAGAGTGAAGAGGGAACGGTCCAGGTCGAGAGCGAATTAGTACTGCCCCCGGGAGAAGGGAGCGCAGAAATGGATTTAGCGGGTGTAAGCTCAGAAATTTTCCGTAAAAAGCAAGAGAGGTGTAAAGAACTAAAGCCCCTCTGGAATAGGGTTAAACATAAAACCACAACTGAATATTTGGTTGAAAAAGGGCTGTTATTTAGAAGATCCACGGATCACAGAGGCAAAGAACGGAGGCAGTTAGTCATTCCTAAATGTCTCCGAGCCAGAATCTTAATTTTGACTCACGAGGGATTACGGGGACATATGGGGGTCCTCAGAACGAAAAAGGAGCTATTGCGTTATTATTATTGGCCCCAGTGCACCAAAGACGCGGAGATGTTCGTAAAATCTTGCGACCCGTGTCAGCGAATAGAGAAAAATAATGCCGGTAACAACCATAGGCTTATGAGGTGGTCTCTAGCTATGCAACCATTTAATTATAAGATTGTTCATAGGCCAGGATCACAAAACAAACATGCTGACTGTCTCAGTAGAGCAGACTGATTTAAAAATAAATTGAATTGAAACATTTTTCATTTTTTTTTTTTCGTATTGTAATTGGAATTAATTGTATTGTTTTTAAATTAAGAAATTGTGATAAGATAAAGTTTTCTTTTTAGTTGAACCTCTAAACCTAAGATAGTGTTGTAAATATGAATGTTTTTTTTTTGTGTTTCTGTAAATATAAATGACATTTAATGTTTAATTGAGGTATTGTGTTAGTGTAAATTTTTTTTTATTGTAAATTAAGTGTAACATGAATAGTAAACTTAACCTAGAAGTTGATGCATAAATTAAAATTGTTAGGAATGCCTCTGGAGATGGAATACAAGTAAGATACCTGTACCTAACCCTTGATTTTCAGATTTTGCAGAACCGCAAAATCTCTTCAAAGGGGGGAGGGGCTGTGGCAATTTCCCCCCCTCGAGGCGAGTAGGCACACTATTAAAATCGCCGCTAGCCGTGAGCCGATGCTAAAGAATGGCAGACCCCGCGGGTGGAAGAGGACCACAATAGGCACCTCTTCGGGACGCATTCCTGGGATGAAAAGAGGAGACAGTCTGGCGCCATATTTTGACAGTGGCCGACAATGACAGTTTACGCCCTGAAACGAGTTCGCTAATGAGTCAGCGGGCAATGAAGATGTAATAATCGGCATCGTTTTTTGCGCACGGCTAGACGCTCAGCCTATCCGGAGCGAGCTATAGAGAGGAGGCTAGAAAGAATTCCGCCAGGGATCAAGTTTTTAAAAGAAGCCGACGAGGGCTTGAAGACCAGAGTTTTTTGTGCGGAGAGTTTTTTCCTTAGAGAGCTTAGGGGTGATACCTGATCTCCTAGCTCCACGCACTTTTAAGTGACTTGTTTTTTTGTGAGGCTCTGCCCTCTACGTGAGAAGACCCTTTTTCACCGAGAAAGGTCGGGGGAACCGATCGGAACTTGATCTCCCCAATTGTGTTATTTCAGAGAAGCTGCTAGTTTCCAGTGGACGAGTGCGGGCCCTTTTTTTCTGTGACCTGACCAGCGGTTCGTCACCTAATTTTAGCGACAGTGTGCTCCATCCTTGAGAGACAATCCACGTTTTCTACTCCAACTTCTATGGACTGTTTGTAGATATATATTATTCGAGATCGCGGCCTAACCGTCTTTATTAAATAAAACTGAAATCCTCATTATCTTAAAAGTTTCTATTTTAGTAAGCTGTCTACCTTACACGTAACCTGTGACGCTACCTAAGTGTTTGCTTTTGACACAAATCGCAGGAATACGTTACAGCTATACTAATAATAGAAGAATGGTGGCAGCAACGGATGAATCCAGCTTTAGAGAGTGATTTTACAAGACTGTGAGTGTGTGCGCGTACGATAGTTTGAACTTTCAAGAGTGCATAAAAACTGTGACTAGTGTGGAGCCATTCCTACTGAGCCAAGAAAGCCAACATCCCCGATTAGAGAAGCAAGCTTCGAGGACAGGTACTTGTTTTTTTCATTCTCTAGAGGCAAATGTGTATTTGAAGTGTTTTTTTTAATTATTAACTCTTAAGTTAATTACCCGTCGAGAAAGTCGACAGAATATTTGTGTTTTTTAAATATTAACTGTTAAGTTAATTACCCGTCGAGAAAGTCGACAGAATATTTGTGTGTTTTAATATTAACTCTTAAGTTAATTACCCGTCGATAAAGTCGACAGAATATTTGTGTTTTTTTAAATATTAACTCTTAAGTTAATTACCCGTCGAGAAAGTCGACATAATAATTGTGTTTTTTAAATATTAACTCTTAAGTTTATTACCCGTCGAGAAAGTCGACATAATATTTGTGTTTTTTAAATATTAACTCTTAAGTTAATTACCCGTCGAGAAAGTCGACAGAATATTTGTGTTTTTTATAATTAACTCCTTAGTTAAGATAACTCGAGAAATTCGAGAAACGTTTGAGCATCAGCTCGTTAAGTATATTTTATTTTGAGTCCGAGAAATTCGAGACTTGTGGTTTTGTGATCTGGTTTATGAACAAGTCGCGAAGTGTTACAAAATTTAGTAAAGTGTATCTATTGAAAACATAGAATTTTTTGCAAGTGTATGTATGTTATTGTGGGGAAATGTATTAGATGAAATTTTTTCTGAGTAGAATTGTATAACATGTTATTGAACCGAGATTGCATATTGTGTTTTGAGTATTAAGTGTGTTTGTGCTAGAAATTAAGAAAAGTGCATTTTATTATTCTTTATTAACGTATCGTATTAGAGTGTATTATTTTGGAGAATTGGTTTTGGACTAGTGTAATTGGGTTATATTGAGATAGGAAAAATGGCATTTTTAATGACTTATAAGAAGGAAGATCTCCAGGTTCTTTCAGATGATCTAGGGATTGATTTCGAGGATCACGATAGGAAATGTGACCTATACGACAGAATTTTGGCCAGTGCAAGGTATGATGAAGAGAGTGTTAGGGCTCAAATAAAAATCATTAAAGAAGAGCGCGAAAAAAACCGAGTTTAGACACTTAGAATTAGAACGCGAAGCTAGACAAAGAGAATTTGAACTGGAAAGGTTGCGGTTGACTCATGCAGCCGAAACCGCCAGCGTAGCTTCGTCCCAGAATGAGAGCGCTAGGCCCGTATGAAATTTCAAAACCCTAATGCAGAAATATGATCCGGATAAGTCGGACATTTCGCTCTTCCTAACTCTTTTCGAACGTCAGGCCCGCAAGGCTCAGGTTGAAGACGGGGAACGAATGATGCATTTGCTTTCATTATTACCCACGGAGATCGCTGAAATAATTATTCGCGAACCCGTTGAGGTAGCAGATGATTACGATCAGGTAAAGATATTACTTCTGAGCCGTTTTAAGTTAAGTCCGGAGACCTTTAGAGTTAAACTAAATCAACACCAGAGGCGGCCAGGTGCCCTATGGAAAGATTTAATTTTCGAGCTGAGAAATTATTTAGAGGGATGGCTTGAAGGGGTAAGTGTAAAAGATTTTGAAGCCCTTAAGAATCTCATGGTTGCAGACCAGATTAAAAAACGCGTCCCGGCGGAAATCCGAGAACACTTTTTAGATGAATGGGGAGCTATAGTGGACCCTCACATCTTAGTGAAAAAATTGGACGAATATGAAGCGACAAGGCGCACTATCAGAAAACCCCTTAATTTAAAACCACCAGAGAAAAAGGCGGCGGAGAAACCCAAAATCGCCGAGGAGATAAATGAGGATAAAAAGGGAGACTGGGAAAGGTCTAACTCTTTTAACGGGAGGAGCCAAGGATCAGGTGGGAATAACTGGCGCACACGCGAGTTCGAAAAACGTAAGCCCCCATCTTGTTATCAGTGTGGGTCGACCGATCATCTGAGACCTCAGTGCCCCGAATTACACAGGCAAACTGCCGAGCGTGTAAACAGTGTAGCTACTGCGGAGATCTTTGAACCAGTGTTCAAGCCATACTTAAGTAAGGCAAAAATAAACGGTATCGAGACCACCATTCTCAGGGACAGTGGTTCGAGTTTTGATCTAGCCCCTATTAAATTAATAAACGCCTCAGATTTTACAGGAGAAAGGGTATGGGTCCGCACAGCCTTAGAAAATGAATTGCGGAGTTTACCGGTCGCTAGAGTGCGAATAGAAAGTGAGAAATATGGGGATCTGCTCACGAAAGCAGCAGTGGTAGGAAAGTCAGTGGGAATGAACCATTACTTAATGGGAAATTATACCCAGGAACTTGTAGAGAGGCTCAAAAGCGAACCCCAGTCCGTGAACGCCATCGTTACGCGAAACCGGTCGCTAGCCATAGTAAGTCGAGGAGAAAAACTAGAAAATTCAATTCCCGCCGTAGGAGTTGAAACCGAAACTGGTCAGAGTGAAGAGGGAACGGTCCAGGTCGAGAGCGAATTAGTACTGCCCCCGGGAGAAGGGAGCGCAGAAATGGATTTAGCGGGTGTAAGCTCAGAAATTTTCCGTAAAAAGCAAGAGAGGTGTAAAGAACTAAAGCCCCTCTGGAATAGGGTTAAACATAAAACCACAACTGAATATTTGGTTGAAAAAGGGCTGTTATTTAGAAGATCCACGGATCACAGAGGCAAAGAACGGAGGCAGTTAGTCATTCCTAAATGTCTCCGAGCCAGAATCTTAATTTTGACTCACGAGGGATTACGGGGACATATGGGGGTCCTCAGAACGAAAAAGGAGCTATTGCGTTATTATTATTGGCCCCAGTGCACCAAAGACGCGGAGATGTTCGTAAAATCTTGCGACCCGTGTCAGCGAATAGAGAAAAATAATGCCGGTAACAACCATAGGCTTATGAGGTGGTCTCTAGCTATGCAACCATTTAATTATAAGATTGTTCATAGGCCAGGATCACAAAACAAACATGCTGACTGTCTCAGTAGAGCAGACTGATTTAAAAATAAATTGAATTGAAACATTTTTCATTTTTTTTTTTTTCGTATTGTAATTGGAATTAATTGTATTGTTTTTAAATTAAGAAATTGTGATAAGATAAAGTTTTCTTTTTAGTTGAACCTCTAAACCTAAGATAGTGTTGTAAATATGAATGTTTTTTTTTTGTGTTTCTGTAAATATAAATGACATTTAATGTTTTAATTGAGGTATTGTGTTAGTGTAAAATTTTTTTTTATTGTAAATTAAGTGTAACATGAATAGTAAACTTAACCTAGAAGTTGATGCATAAATTAAAATTGTTAGGAATGCCTCTGGAGATGGAATACAAGTAAGATACCTGTACCTAACCCTTGATTTTCAGATTTTGCAGAACCGCAAAATCTCTTCAAAGGGGGGAGGGGCTGTGGCAATTTCCCCCCCTCGAGGCGAGTAGGCACACTATTAAAATCGCCGCTAGCCGTGAGCCGATGCTAAAGAATGGCAGACCCCGCGGGTGGAAGAGGACCACAATAGGCACCTCTTCGGGACGCATTCCTGGGATGAAAAGAGGAGACAGTCTGGCGCCATATTTTGACAGTGGCCGACAATGACAGTTTACGCCCTGAAACGAGTTCGCTAATGAGTCAGCGGGCAATGAAGATGTAATAATCGGCATCGTTTTTTGCGCACGGCTAGACGCTCAGCCTATCCGGAGCGAGCTATAGAGAGGAGGCTAGAAAGAATTCCGCCAGGGATCAAGTTTTTAAAAGAAGCCGACGAGGGCTTGAAGACCAGAGTTTTTTGTGCGGAGAGTTTTTTCCTTAGAGAGCTTAGGGGTGATACCTGATCTCCTAGCTCCACGCACTTTTAAGTGACTTGTTTTTTTGTGAGGCTCTGCCCTCTACGTGAGAAGACCCTTTTTCACCGAGAAAGGTCGGGGGAACCGATCGGAACTTGATCTCCCCAATTGTGTTATTTCAGAGAAGCTGCTAGTTTCCAGTGGACGAGTGCGGGCCCTTTTTTTCTGTGACCTGACCAGCGGTTCGTCACCTCGTTTTAGCGACAGTGTGCTCCATCCTTGAGAGACAATCCACGTTTTCTACTCCAACTTCTATGGACTGTTTGTAGATATATATTATTCGAGATCGCGGCCTAACCGTCTTTATTAAATAAAACTGAAATCCTCATTATCTTAAAAGTCTCTATTTTAGTAAGCTGTCTACCTTACACGTAACCTGTGACGCTACCTAAGTGTTTGCTTTTGACACAAATCGCAGGAATACGTTACAGCACCCAGGTTCTACCTTTTGAAGGGCTGACGTAGTTAAGGAAATCCAAAACAGACACCGATTTTGCCAACTCTTCTCTGGATTTGTACGGGATAATCTGTGAAATCACATATCTCAGAAGCAGCTTTCTGTATCGTACTTTAAAGCTGCGGATAATTATCTAATCAAGTGGCTCTAGCATTGAAGTGGTTAGGAGGCAAGAAAACTAAATTAACAGTTTTGAGCTTTAAATCATCAGGATGGGAAGTAGCATTTTCCATGAGCATAATGATTTTTCCTTTTGTTTCTTCATTTTGTTGTCTAACTCCATCAACCAATCGCTCATTATCTCATTGGTCATCCACGCTTTCTTATTTGAATTCCACGAAACACTAAATTTTCGTACATCAATGTTCTTGAAACATCTAGGATTCTTAGCTTTTCTCATAACAACTGGAGTTTCGAAGTCTCCCAGCATGTTGAAACACTGCAAAAGAGTGAGCCGCTCTTTTGAAATTTTCCCGCCACTACACACTCTTTTTCACCCTTAAAACATAAGGTGTTGTTCGTTGCAAAGACGCATAAGCATATATTTTTAGCTTGCTTGTTAGAATAATTTTGAAATATTTACCAAAATAATTGAAAGTTTTTCAAAAATACCTGTCCGCTATTCGGAGTGTCCTCTATACAGAGGGAATAACATGGATTGTCCTATATAAAAGGACTGGGACTCGTAAAAATGTCCGTTAAGGGAGGTATCACTGTATATATATATATATACTATATATATGTATATATATATATATATATATATGTATATATATATATATATATATATATATATATATATATATATATATATATACAGAGGGAATAAAACCATTCTATTAAGATATTCTATTAAATGAATGTGAAGTTAATCAGGTGAATCAACAGTTTTATATGGTACCTTTTTTAGACTCGTGTCTTCTCGAACTAACTGCGAAATATTAAGCTTTTTTATGTGAAATGTATAGAAAGAAAGTTAACTTCATTGTTTATGGAAAAAAAATGATCTAAAAATGCATTGTGTAATAGCAGAGAATACCTTTTAGAAGTATATATTGTCGAACCTTTGTTCTTCACAAAAAACCATAAATCACCTTTTTTTATCGTAAATGAAAATTTTTGATAGTTAATTAAGACAAAGGACTGAATTTATGTTCTGATTTCATCGCACGAAAATATAAATATTTTATTGATTTTCTAATAACGTTACAGCATTTTTCTTTTTCTTTGGGGAGGGGGGGATTTTCATAACATTTATTTTTTGATTATGTGAATCGAACACCCATTTCCTCTGAGAATCGCTTGGTTATATAGCGAATAATTAAGTCTTATTAGCTTAATAAATTTGAAACTTAATTAAAAAATCAACTAGATCAAAGGAAAATATTCCTTTATTTTCCTTTTCTGATGGGGTATCTCTGTATATAAATGATAGCAATAATGAATATTCTTTTGATGAAATTTAACGTATTTTAGAATTGTTTACAGCCCATATTAAACCATACATAAAGTGTATTATTTTTATAAATTGATATCGAATCAAATGCCCTGTTTCATCAAGATATAGAAAGTAAAATTAAAATAAATAAAGGTTTTAATTTGAGGAAATTTAATGAAAAAATTTTATTAAATTATTCAGCCAGATAATTAAGCCGTTTACAGTAAACAGATTATAATTTCTTAAAATTTCTCTATAGCTTTTAACGTAAGAGGCAAAAATTAACAAAGGAATAATTATTTGAGGGGTCCCAAAAGAAACAAAAGAAATTTATTCTTTTTTTTCCTTTATAAGTATTTTATAATTATTTTATCTCGAGTTCCTTTATATAAACATGTGCATTAATATAAGAGAACTTTAATTATCAAAAGGTTATAAAATAAATTATAAAGAAAGATTTAACTATGATAAATTTTATTACTGAAGTATTCTTTACATGTATGCTAAGAAATTTTCATCAGATTTCGTTTTTTTTTTCTTTTTGAGTATAGAAATTGTTCTAAGTTGAGTATCATCTCGATTAATATATATATATATATATATTGTGTCCCATCAATACCACCCAAACTCTGCACAGCCAGATTCCTCGTTGAGAGTACATAAGAAATGCCCAAAAAACTGTACCTGTACGACCCATAGTTTTCGAGAAAAATACGAAAAACAAGGAAGGACGTTACATCCGGTGCAAGGAAAAATACCTTATTTCACACATAAACAGCAGTATTTACAAATATGTATAAAGGCAGATTTTCAAAGTGTCCGCCGTGCATATCGAGGCAGGCTTGAGCGGGCCGCGGAATGGATGACTGCAGACGTCACAGCAGCGCGGTGTCCACCAAAGTAGAAGCAGCATGCATACGAGTAACTAAGTCCATTTTTGTAGTCACTACGTCTCGAAACACCAATTCCTTCAGATGGCTCCATAGGAAAAATTCCAATGGTGTGAGAATTCCGTGGCGGCCATAGAACCGGACCCCCAGTCCGATCCAGCTGCCGGGGTATTCCATATCTAGCCAACCACGTACAGAAGCACAGAAATGCCCCAAAGCCCCATCATGCTGGAACCAAAAGCCATGCATTGCCGCTAAGGTTATGTCTCGAGGAAATCGGGTAACACATCACGGAGAAATACCAAGTAGGAATGCCCCGAGAGCCGTTCAGGCAACAAATATGATCCAAGCAGGCGTTCCTCCAGTATGCCGGCCCACACATTTTCAGACCAGAGGTCTTAATGTTCCTGTTGGTGGATCGAATGAAGATTGAACTGGGACATATAGCTGTTGTGATGGTTGAATACCCCATCACGAGTGAAACATGATTCATCAGTCCACAAGATATCTGCTATGAAACCATTATCTGTGTTATGTTGCTGCAACAGCCATTCACAAAAGTTCATGTGTTTCTGATAGTCATCTGGTTTTAGACCTTGCACGGTTTTGTACCGAAATGTGTATCCCCCCTTTGACCGAAAGTGCCTGTGCACAGTACTTCTATTCGAATTCAGCTCTCTGGCTAGTGCGCGCTTGCTTAACCTTCCTACCCTGAATGGGTCGAATCGACCCATTTTCATAATTTACTTCATGATAGCTCCCATGGATTTTAATTATGACAGCTTATTTTTTGAGTATTTATAGAGAATTTAAGCTCACTTCTACCCAGACTTGGGTGTATATAATTTGAAGTGGCACTCTATTTGAATTTGAAACAAACACTGTTTATACATGAAACAATGTTTATTGAATTCGTTGCACATATATAATTGGCGTTTACAGCAATAAGCATACGTACTACTTGTACGGAATATATAAATAGAGCTTTCAAGAACAATATATTTTCAATACTCACAAACAGTAAGTCAAACCAGCAATTCTGCCACGTAAACTTTGGGCCCCCTAAGCACTAGCTCAGGATAGTACTGTTTACAGCCCATATTAGGAGCTGCATACCTCGTAGCTCCCTATCGTTTATCTATCAACTTTAACAACCTTCTTCAACCCTAACCACCTTCTTCAACCCTAACCACCTTTTCAACCGTAACAACTTTTTTTATTAATGACGTTGCGTGGTATTTATACTAAGCGCGTGTAATAACACAGGGTCGTGATCTGTTGTTATTAACTACGGCTGAAATCGTATCTCGTACACTGGTTGTAAGTTCGCCAATAGGGCGGTAATTAATTAATTAAATAGATGGGCACAACTCTCAAGAATGATACTGAATATACATTTATACACTTTATTTATACATATCTATATACATTCAAACTTGTAACACTGAGCATAACGCTGAAACATTAGTAATGCTAGGAATTTACACACACATATATATATATATATATATATATATATATATATATATATATATATATATATATATATATATATATATATATATATATATATATACAGTCTTATCCGATCACTCTATATTAAATCATACGATGTCGCCGGCCCTGGCGGGTTAGAGGCGATTATGTAAAGAGGCGGTATGTGAATTGATATTATACAAAATGCTCACCCATTTGTCGCAGCCGTCTAAATTGAATTCACCGATACGCTGGTCCACAGTAGTACACCAAGTTCACACAGTGTTCACAGAGTTCGCGCATACGGTTTGTTCAATGTAGCGTCGCGGTATATCACCGTCCTATTAATCCAGTTCACTCTATTGGGACTGAAGAGTTCGGTGTCCTTTTATGTCGAAGATCACTTATGAAGACTCCTCGGATGTTGCTCAGCACAGGTAGCTTCTCTTACACTATGCGGGTCGGTCAGCATTGGTGGGCGGTCGTCTGGGTGTCCGAATCGATAGGCACTGATGCTTATACCTTCAAGTAATGTTGCTCAGCATAGGTACCTTCTCTTCTGATATGCGGGTCGATCAGCACTGATGGGCGGTCGTCTGGGTGTCCAAATCGCTAGGGGAAGGTGCGTATCTTTCTGGTATCGGCTTAAGCTTAATGATAGTATCGTCTCTTCTCCCTCGGCACTACGTAGACATCTATGGGCAATCGCTACTTCTGCAACTTCTCGTCGCTGATTATTCTATTTCGCGTCCGGAGCTAACGCTGTTCAATCCGTACGTATTATGTAGTTGCGTAACCGGCGTCTTTCTTCTGATAGTATACAGTGGGTCTCTTCTCAGCCCTGTGGTAGATTATTTTTTGTTGAGTTTCGTAAGTTAGGGCTCTCGTCGGCCAGTTGGCAGCTTACTGTTTTATCATCTTTTTTTTAATGGCGCTCTTTTTACAAATGTCTCATCATCTTGTATATATTCTTCTCCATCCTCGTCTCATTGGTTCTCGCTTCCTCGATCCCTATTCACTCGCCACTCCCTCGTTTATAGAGGGGGCGGATGAGATTAGCTCTCATAGGTTATTCTTGCCTCTTGCCTTTCGCAATTACATAAGTTCTGGCGCCGATTGTGTCTGGTAAAACTTCCCATCAGACGGCCCCACCTGCTCGACCTCCGACCTCAGATATACGGCCGTTGACAACTTAATTTGTACGTTTTTTATGGTACCGTAAATCTGGCGTTATAAAAATGTCGGGACTGTAAATTTGCTTGTCCACGCAAGCTGGGTGGCCCCTTAACAATTTAGGTTTCTGTTGTTTTCACATTCCGACTCTTTCCATTCTCCCCCTTGGCGAATTTAAAAAATCGTAAGGCGATTTTTTTTTTACATATTATCCTTATCACACTATTGACACTACATACATACATAAAATCAATCATTATTCATGCCTAAAATCATTCATTTTAAATTTATAATACATAAATGAGCACTCTTTTACGCTATCTGTGTACAATAATACATTAGACATATACTTGGTACATAATGGACACATTGTTCATTTTTTACATTTCTCTACGTAAATAAATACTGGTTTTAGAACGTGGTGTCATTTGACATTGACTTCACTACCTGTTTATATTACTGATATATTTCATAAAATTCTCGCTACGCTACTGCCTTCTACCCTACGCTACTGTTTTCTACTTCTTTTCACTGACCTCCTATTTACAATTGTCCCTAGGTACTTCACATTACACCATAACAAATACACATATAACCAGTGTACGAGATACGATTTCAGCCGTAGTTAATAACAACAGATCATGACCCTGTGTTATTACAGTGCGTATGCCGAAATTAGCATATCTAAAGCAGCTTCTTTAATTCATTCACTCAAAAGTTCGATTCTTGTGAATCGAATCTTGTGTATACCTTACATATTCCTCAAATAGATAAATTTGTTTAATTTTTAACTTTTTCAGACTTGGAGAATTGTTTTGTTTTTAACAAAGAAAAGTGACATTTTACCTGAATGGGTCTAATCGACCCATTTCAGTAATATTCAAAGAAATGCATAAAAAGAAATTTATTATTTTTGGATGGTCTGTATTTCGAATAATCATTAATAGATGGCGCTACGATACTGATATACACATATAATGTTCTACCTGTTTCACGTGTTTTGCAATTTAATTTTACAATATGGCGCCTAGTAAGCGTGGTCTTACTGAAGAAGAGATCAGAACGCTTTTGCAAGAGCTCAGTGATCAATCTGATGAAGGAAGTGATAATTATTTGAATGAAACTGATGAATCTGATCACTTATCTGTCGAAGAGGATAATGACAAAACGGATATTTCCGATACAGAAGAAGAAACTGTGCGGTCGCCATCTTCCTTCGTTACTCGTAACAAAACCGAATGGTGTAAATTCCCTCCATCTACATCAAAAAACGGTATGTACTAGCACATAATTCCAATTTATTATTATTTAATATTTATTTTATTTTATTTATTCTTATTTATTTTACTACATTTGAAAATTTCTGACTTCTGTTCTGACTTTACAGACAACATAACATTATGAAATTAATCCCTGGTCCTACCCATTTTGCAATTCAGCGGATAACTAAACACTCCCTGTCAGCAATGAAGCTTTTCTTGACAAATGACATGATGAAATTAATTCTAGAAGAAACTAACCGAGAAATGAAGAGAGTGTGTTCAGAACAGAATAAAACCTACACATTGATTTCTGCTGAGGAACTTGAAGCTTATATAGGTAAAAAAATCTGAAACTTTTTTCACAAAAATGTATTTATAGATACAAATAAAATGTAAGTAATTGCATGATTTGAAATTCATTTAATTTATTTTTTTCATTTTTGAGTTATTTTCATTCATTTTTTGACAAGTTTGCTAAATTTAGCTGGAGTCCATAAGTCAGCAGGAGAATCTCTGAAAGAGTTATGGAGCGAACAAGATGGTCGGGACATTTTTAGTGCAACTACGATACTGCAACGTTTTGAAATTATTAGACAATTTCTTAGATTTGATGACAAAGAAAGCAGAGCAAATCAACGTCGTGTAGATAAGCTAGCTGCAAGAAGATCAATATTTGACATGTTTATTGTACAATTGCCAAAGATATTCGTTCCTTACGAAAATGTAACAATTGACGAACAGCTTGTGCCTTTCCGGGGAAAATGTCCATTTCTACAATATTTTCCATCAAAGCCAAGAGGGAAATACGGAATTAAATTGTGGTTGATGTCTGATGTTAAAACAGCGTATGTCTGCACTGCTGAAACCTATACTGGAAAGCCTTCTGATGGTGAGAGAGACAAAAATCAAGGAAGAAATGTTGTATTGCGCCTAGCAAATTCGATTGAGGGTACTGCTCGAAATATTACAGTTGATAATTTCTTCACAGATTATATCCTTGCTAAAGAATTATTGAAGAAAAAATTAACTATCGTTGGAACCCTCAGAAAAAAACAAGCCATTTATTCCGTCTGAATTTCAATCATCACGTGATAGAGAAACATTTTCCTCATTATTTGGTTTTCAACCGGATATGACTCTTGTTTCATATGTGCCGAAAAGAAATAAATCGGTAATCCTCCTTTCAACTATGCACCATGAGGCCAAAGTTTCACACGAGAAAGAAAAGAAACCAGAAATAATTTTATGTTATAATGAAACTAAAGGTGGAGTAGATACTACTGATAAATTAGCTGACCCGTATACATGCAAAAGGGGAACTAGGAGATGGCCTGTGTGTTTATTCTACAATATAATTGACCTTGCTGCAATAAATGCATTTGTTGTTTTTATGCATGTAAATCCTTCTTACAATCAAAACAAGTTATACAAAAGGCGCCTTTTTCTTAAGGAACTTGGTAATCAGCTGACTGAACCTTACAGAAATGTTAGGAGGGAAAAAAATATTCCAGATACAATAAAGGAGAAATTGGCAATTGCAGTAGGTGAAAAACTAGAAAATAGCAGTACACTGAAACGAGGAAGATGCAAAGAATGCGGTACAAAGAGAGATCGAAAAACGCAAACGAGGTGTCCTTCATGCTTAAGTTTTCTTTGCCAAGAACATGCATATGTGTACTGTAAATCTTGTTTGTCATAAAAAATGTATCAAGAAAAATATAAGTGAAACATAATATATTTGTAAAATTTCTATTATTTTCCCAAGTTTTTAAACCCGTGACAACGCTCATACAAACAAGAGGTTGAAACTGACGGGGGGGGGCGGCAAAAATGAAGGGGGGGATTCTAAAAGTTATAAAATGTGTTGTTTCTAATTAACACAATATATATCAAATAAAGCTATATAAAAATATTTGTTATGACCTAGAATAAATATAAACCAAACTAGGTCTAATAGCCCCATATAGGCAAAACGTAACTTTTTTTCAACAGGGTAGGAAGGTTAACTCGGGCGTTTTTTCTACCCACTATTGCATCCTCTTGTGTTACCGTCAGGGCGCTATGCGGTCTTCCAACATCGTGATGACTGTGTGTCGGGCAGACGATTCCCATACTTCGTAGTCTGTCCGTCCAGCCTGTGGATGACTTTGGCATCGTGAGGTCCGCGTGACGGATATCGACGGACATACTCCCTAGTAGTTCGTAAGACATTTCCATTACATTGGCCGTAGTTCAAATACATATCGCAATATTCACAAACGGAATACATGATCACCATGCTAAGAATACCGGTAGCTGCAATATGCAGCCTTTTAAATACGAGTTAAACGACGGCTTACCGTCATTCCACGGCGCGTGCATGCATGACGCGATATGGGCGGTGAACATTTTGAACATTATCGTCGGAAAAGATATGCAAATACTGCTGGTGATGTGTCAAATAAAATGTTTTTCCTTGTACCGGATGTGACGTCATACTTTGTTTTTCGATTTTTTTTCTCGAAAACTATGGGTCGTACAGGTACAGTTCTTTGGGCATTTTTTATGTACTCCCAACGAGGAATCTGGCTGTGCAGAGTTTGGGCGGTATTTATGGGACACCCTGTATATATATGTATATATATATACGGTTATGAACGTCGTCGGACTGACGTCATCATGGCGTGAATGGACCGACGAAGGCAGAAAACAACAGCGTTGGGTGATTACTAATGCCACAAATTATGTTTTCTTCATACACAAAATCTGAAAGCTCAGAAAAACTTTTCAAACAATCACAATAATAAATAAATACTATCTTAAACTTATAAAAGGTTTCAATAAGGGGTAATATCCATAATCTCGTATCTTATGATTTACACTGACTTTCTAAATATGAGAATGTTTCCAAAAGAAACAAAAACGAATGTATAAAATTTACTGCTTTAAAAATCTTAAGAAAACGGACTTCTTGGGTAGAAGAGAAGGGAAATTCGACACGACTTACGGACGCCGGTATTGAATTGGAAAACGATCTCTGGCCTCCAGTCGGTTTGCAGTCGGACTCCGACGTTTGACCGACCTACCGACGTCAGAAAGTGGCCAGACATGCTCGTGTTACAAGGGAATTTTAAGGGTAAAAATCCTTATAACCATCGTTTCGCATATGATATGATATTTTGAAATTATATACATATATATATATATATATATATATATATATATTGTAATAGCGTGGGAATAACGCTTACGAAAATGTGCCAGAAGTGAATCTGGTGAAGAAAGGGTTTTGTCCCCGAAACGGTGTGTGGGGGACGAAAAGACAATTTTCAGGCGAGTCCCTTTTTGGCGCGAACAGGTTTGACGTCACCAGGGACGAGTTTCAGGGGAGAAACGAGGTCTATATAAAGGACTGCATGCCCTCGACGGAGGCTGGTTGCTGGGAGATTCTGCGAGGCGTTGGACGCTGGATTTTCAGCGGACTGAAGTGATCTCGTCAGCGGGCCACGTGGTTCGACAGGACCGTCGAAGCGTGAGCGTTTTTTTCGGCTGTGGGCCGTGTGAACCGAAAGGCAGTTTGTCTTTGTGTAAGTTGATTTTATGTACAGTGCATTTCCCTGTGAACCTTTCCAGAAAAGAATAAAGTGTTTCTGAAACACTGAACTCCGCTTCTCGAGTCAGTTTCTTGGGTTGTGGAGATAGTCACGGCCAGTCAAAGCCGGGACAGTTAGCAGGTGATCGCCCGGGGCACAGCAGTGAAGCGTCTTCGCGTTGGAGCCATCACAGCTTGGTGGCAGCTCGTGGAATATTGTGCCCGAAGATAAGGTACACGGACTCAAGTTTTAGTGTGGAAATTGACCAGCGGTTGTAGCTGTTTGTAACACGAGGAGAGTGATACCACAGGATTGCAGTGAAAGGAGCCGGACGAGTGTGACTCGACAGAAGCATCCTAGTGTGGAAATTGACTAGCGGTTGTAGCTGTTTGTAACACAAGGAGAGGGATACCACAGGATTACAGTGAAAGGAGCTGGACGAGTGTGACTCGACAGATGCATCCTAGTGTGGAAAGTGACCAGCGGTTGTAGCTGTTTGTGACACAAGGACAGGTGAGTCCATTTTGAAACATTTTCTAGAGAGGTTTTAATGTATTTCTGATTTTTGTAATTGGTTTATAAATCCCTGAGGGGAAGTGTTAAAAAGTGATTCGAGTAATCAAAAATTTGGTGAGGAAATCCACAGGGAACCTCACGGGCACGTGTTGTGCAAAAATAGAAGAAAAGTGTTTGCTTTTGGGATAAATCTCCCTGGTTAGGTTCTAGAAGAACATAGGTTTGATAGGAAATGTACTCAGTTTGGGACAAAACGCTGATTTAAAATAGTATATTTGTATTAGTGTCATAATTCTAGAAGTGAATAAGCAATTTTAGTTTGGAATGTTGTATGCTATAATATAATGTGATATATGTGAGTTTCTTTTAAATGTTTGATAATATATTGTGATATATGTTCTATCTATTATTATGTAGTTTGATAGGATTGCTTGTGATTAATTGTACCAGTTTATGTGTATAAGTGAAGATTCTAAGATAATAATTTTAGTGTCGTTATATCTAGTACCTGTCCTATATTTCCGTGTTAGGTAGTGCAAGTGAAATGACATGTGTATTTCTGGGAGTGTATTCAGTGTACGGCATTAGGTTAAGAATAAGAAATTGTGATTTCTGGGTATAGTGTGGATAGTCTTTAGCTGCAGAAAATGGAAGCTCTTCTAATTAAACAGACTAAAGTAGTTCTTTTGGCTTTGGCCGATGATTTGGACGTTGAGGCGTCGATAGATGAGAAAAAAATAGTAATTACCCAACGAATCATGGGAGCGGAAAATTACAGTGAGCTAGTGACCAATGCGTGTCTAGAAGGAATTCTAGAACAGAAGGAAACGGTAGCGAGAAAATTAAAGAAGAGAAAGAAAGAGAAGCGAGAGAAATTCAGGAAGGGAGGAAATTTGAATTAGAGAAATTACGCATACATGGTGCGGCGGAGACGAGCAGGGTAATTTCGAACGGCTCTAACACAGAGATGGCTAGGGGTCCGAGGAACAGCATAAAAGATCTAGTCTCCAAATTTGACCCTAAGGAGGGAGATATCACTTTGTTTTTTATGATCTTTGAAAGACAGGCAAAGAAGGCTAATTTACCCGAAAACGATTTGGTTAGCCAATTGATCCCGTTATTACCGGCAGATATGGCCGAAATTATCGTGAAGGAACCAGGGGAAAAGGGCGACGACTATCCTTATATGAAAAGTCTTCTGTTAAAACGCTTTAGACTGGGCACGGGCGCTTTGAGGACGAAATTCTTGACGCATCAGCGAAAACCAGGGGCGTTGTGGTCAGATCTGGCATATGCATTAAGGGGATAGCTAGAAAATTGGTTGGAGTCGGTGGAGGTGACCAATTTCGAGTCCCTTAAAGAGCCTATGGTGACCGAACAAATAAAAAAACGGGTCCCGATGGAGATAAGGGAAAAATATCTAGACGGGTGGGATGAGCTGAAAGTGGTTTCTATCTTAACAGACAAGTGTGATCGGTACGAGACCATAAGACAGGGCACTAGGAGGCCAGAGAAGAAATTGGGGGAAAAAAACCTTTTCCGGAGAAAAACAAAGGCCAGTCGTACGTAAAGGATAAAGCCGAAATTAAACTCGGACCAGAAATTGGAAATAAGAGGGAGGTTTCCGTTAGCTCAAATTGGCGCAAAGAGCAGGGTTTTGAAAAAAAGAAGGCGTTGACCTGTTATTTCTGTTCAAAGGCTGGACATTTCAAATATGAGTGTCCGGAGTACCAGAAAAGTATCGCCAAAGGGGAAATTGTGAACCACGTAGGGACAGAAGGGAATTTGAGCAGTTGTTTTGAGCCCTACCTGAAGAAAGCGGTAATAAATGGGGTCCCCAGGCAATACCTGAGAGACACAGGCGCAGGGGTTGATTTATGCGATCATTCTTGGGTACAAAACGAAGACCTAATAGGTGAAGTCACCTGGGTAAGACAACCCCTAGACAACGAATGTGTTTGTTTGCCTCTGGCATGCGTGTCAATTGAGAGCGAGTTCGGAAAGGTTGTGACGAAGGCCGCAATTAAGCCCGTCGGAGTAGAGCAGGGTTATTACCTGTTATGTAACAAAACTGCGGAATTAATAGAGAAGAAATTAAATTGTGTCCCCGTGAATGCTGTTCTCACGAGAAGTAAGACTCGGGACGAAGCTGAAGGGAGCGTGATTTCGGATATAAAGGGGAAAGTAGGAGAAAAGGAGGTTTCGGAGAACGGGGGGAAAACGGTAAGGGAAGCCAAAGAAATGGAGGTTTTCTCAGGCGAGTCCTTCCAGGAATCCCGGTTGGTGGCGATCAGCCCCGAGGGGTTTGTGAGAGCGCAAGGGGCGTGTCCCTCGTTATCGAGCCTGTGGGAAAAAGCGAAGGCAGAACCGGCCGGAGAATTTGTGACGTTAAAAGGGAGACTCGTGAGGGTTACGAAGTCTAAGCAGGGAGAAGAACGAACTCAATTATGCGTCCCAGTTGATTTTCGCAGAGAGATCTTGGACTTGTGTCATAATCTCGTGT
This sequence comes from Dolomedes plantarius, assembly GCA_907164885.2. Taxonomy (NCBI): domain Eukaryota; kingdom Metazoa; phylum Arthropoda; class Arachnida; order Araneae; family Dolomedidae; genus Dolomedes; species Dolomedes plantarius. The sequence continues at coordinate 178,069,646 of OU015497.1, forward strand.
CCGGACATCTCGACTCGATTAAAACAAAAGACAGGGTTCTGCAATGCTATTATTGGCCCAATTGTTACAAAGAAATCGAGGAGTACGTCCGATAATGTGATGTATGTCAACGGGTGGGTAAGCATAAAGACAAACGGAAGGCGCCGTTAAAATTAGACCCGATAATCACCGAAGTATTCTCTAAAATTAATGTGGATGCGGTGGGGCCGTTACCAATTAGCGAGAAAAACAACCGATACTTGATTACCTCAATTTGTGTGGCATCTAAGTATCCCGATGCGATCCCGGTAGAGGACATAAGCTCCACCTCAGTAATTGAAGCTCTGTTACAGATATTCTCCCGAACCGGTTTCCCGAAAGAGGCTCAGTGCGACCTGGGGAGGTCATTCACGAGCGAGTTAACATCGGAATTCTTTTCCAAATTTGAATAAGGGTCAAACATAGCAGCATCTGTCACCCTCAGTCAAATATCGTGGAAAGGGTGCACTCTACCTTAAAAAGGGTCCATAAGGCGTTATGTTTGGAAACGGGAAGCGGATGGGAAGCGTTGCTACCCATGGCTTTATTTTCTTTACGGTCCATTAGTCACGAGAGCACGGGATTTAGTCCTGCTCAACTAGTACACGGTAAGAATCTGAGGGCTCCTCATTCATTAGTGTATGAAAATTGGTTAGAGCGGGAGGAGATAGATCAGAATGTGGTCGAATATGTGCTGAACTTGATGGAAAGACTGAAAACCTGTCAAGAACTGGCGGGGAAAAGTATGATAGAGAGTCAGGCGAAGCGTAAAGTGTGGTACGATAGGAACGCAGTCCTACGAAAGTTTAAAGAAGGGGACCCGGTCCTGGTGTTGGCCACGTCAAAGCCGAATAAGATGCCGGTTAATTGGGTGGGACCCGGCAGAGTGACCAGGGTTTATCCGAAACTAATTATGTGGTAGACGTACCTGGAAAAAGGGATAGAAACGCTATATATCATGTCAACTTGCTAAAACCATACCATCGCCGACCCGAATTTATAAATATGATCATTGATCAGGGGAGTGAGGAAGGAGTGGACGAAGTCGAAATTCCTTATCCCTCCGCAGACTCCACCCAGCTCGACTTCTGGGAAATCGTCAGCGGAAGCGATTTAGAAAGCCGTGCGTCGGCTGATCAGATAGGCAAATTTAGAGAAATGATAGAAAAACGGGGGAGGGTTTTCTCTTCCGATCCACGGAGGACGCATTTGACTGAAATGGACATCATTTTGGAAGATGAGACCCCGGTTAGGGCGAAACCCTACCGAATGTCTCCGCGCCAGGTCGAAATTCTGAGGGAGGAAATCCGGAGGCTGTTAGCTTTGGGGGTAATCGAAGTGGGGCGATCGGATTACACCTCACCGATGATACTGGTAGAATATCCCGGGAAAGACCCTAGGCCCTGCGTGGACTATCGCCGTTTAAATGCCAAGACGCGTACAGAGTTTTTCCCCCTTCCAAACATCGAGGAAGTGGTTGAAAGGGTCAGCGCCTCGTCGTTAATTACCGTGATGGACTTAACGAAGGGTTATTTTCAGATACCCCTCACGAGTCGGGCGCAACGGTATGCGGCATTTATCACCCCGTTCGGAACTTTTATTCCTCGGGTAATGATGTTTGGGCTGGTGAACGCTCCGTTCTATTTTTGTAAATTAATGGCGAGTGTTTTAACCGGTCTGGAACAATTTGCCCTGCCGTACATTGACGACATCGCAATTTTCTCCCCCAACTGGGAGACACACGTGAGAGATATTGATGTTGTGCTGAAAAGACTTGGGGAGGCGAAACTAACGGTGAAACCCACCAAGTGCAAGTTCGCCCAAGATCATGTGAAGTTTTTAGGGCACGAGGTAGGCTCGGGGAGGAGGTCACCCAGTGAGGTGAAGATACGGGCAATTAAGGAATTTCCCACCCCTAGAACAAAGACCCAGTTGAGAGCGTTTTTAGGGTTGACAGGTTATTACTCGAGATACGTCCCGAATTATGCCGCCATAGCCGTCCCTCTAACGGACGCGCTAAAAGGGAAAATTAAGAGAGAAAAGATCGAGTGGACCCCCGAGAGAAATGAGGCGTACGAAGAGTTAAAATCCCGGCTAATCACCAGTCCGATTTTGTATGCGCCGGATTTCAGTAAGGAATTTATCGTGCAAACGGATGCAAGTGCATTCCGGGCGGGAGTGGTCTTGTCCCAAAATCAGGGAGGCGGGGAGCACCTCATAGTGTTTCTGAGTAGGAAAAATTCTCAAAGGCGGAGCGTAACTATAGCACCGTAGAACTGGAATTGGCAGCCATTGTATTCGGGCTTAAAAAGCTAAATCATTATCTAGACGGCCAAAAGTTTCGAATACAAACGGACCATAATCCTCTCGTTTTTCTGAGGAAAATGATGGGAACAAACGCCAGGCTGACCCGTTGGGCTTTGTGCCTACAACAATATAACTTTGAGATAGAACACAAAGCCGGAAAGTTGAATGGAAACGCGGATGGTTTGAGTAGGACAGAGGGTCTAGACGAAGAAGGGCACCTCGAGCCGTCTCTAGATCACATGTAATGGTCGAGGGCGTACTTATATTTTATGCAAATGTATGTTTCTGTGTTATGTATATGATTTGTGCAAAATTTATTTATGTTTTTTGTTTTTGTGTATGTATCCATATGTCTTATGTCATGATTGCATGTGTATAGATTCAGTGTGAATCTTATGTGGTTTTGCGGGAACAAAACGATGTCCTGCATTCCGGTCGAAAAAAAATGAAAAGAAACCCGCGACAGTTTGTCCTAACCTGAGTACTGTGTCCCAGACGCGTAGCTCTTCAAACAGGGGGTATAATTGCTAAGATTAACGACCAGAGAAGTCGACAATATAGATACCTCTCTAGAAGTGTGTTTCAGCTGGACGCATCTAAGGGACTAACTTCTGAACTTTTTGAAGTATAAAAAAGTTTTTTAGGGAGGGAAAGCTGTAATAGCGTGGGAATAACGCTTACGAAAATGTGCCAGAAGTGAATCTGGTGAAGAAAGGGTTTTGTCCCCGAAACGGTGTGTGGGGGACGAAAAGACAATTTTCAGGCGAGTCCCTTTTTGGCGCGAACAGGTTTGACGTCACCAGGGACGAGTTTCAGGGGAGAAACGAGGTCTATATAAAGGACTGCATGCCCTCGACGGAGGCTGGTTGCTGGGAGATTCTGCGAGGCGTTGGACGCCGGATTTTCAGCGGACTGAAGTGATCTCGTCAACGGGCCACGTGGTTCGACAGGACCGTCGAAGCGTGAGCGTTTTTTTCGTCTGCGGGCCGTGTGAACCGAAAGGCAGTTTGTCTTGGTGTAAGTTGATTTTATGTACAGTGCATTTCCCTGTGAACCTTTCCAGAAAAGAATAGTGTTTTTGAAACACTGAACTCCGCTTCTCGAGTCAGTTTCTTGGGTTGTGGAGATAGTCACGGCCAGTCAAAGCCGGGACAGTTAGCAGGTGATCGCCCGGGGCACAGCAGTGAAGCGTCTTCGCCTTGGAGCCATTACAATATATATTCATTCTAAAAAAAGTAACTGGCGCCGTCAAAAACCTGTCAAACGCTGTCAAAAGCCTGTCACGCTATCTCCTCCGAAACCGCTGGGGGTATGGGGTCGAGACCGATACCAATAGATGCAGAAAAATGCAGTGAAGAAAGTAAGACATGTCTCATCTTCGTCGGACTATAAGTTTTTTTTTATTGTATGTTTTGTGGAAAAATATTGAATTTTCATGTTCAGATTACGATAACTCGCCGAAAATTAATCGTAGAATTTTGATCGTTTTACAATCTAAGAATACAGACATTTCTCCTTCAAACAAGACCTCATTTGTTTAAAAATAATTTTAAACAGACTAATATTTTCATCAAAATATTAAACCCCCTTTTTCAAGGAATATTGTCACTTATGTGGATGTAATATCGATGCTCCTCGAGTTTTTATCTTGCAAAAAAAATATTTACATAATCTGGAAGATGAAAGCTTTCTCATTCATATAAACTTCCTTTCAAGTCTCTATCTTAAAATTTCGATTTTTAAAGGACTTTTGAGGCTGAAACAGTGATTCAACAGTGATTCCTCTTTGCATAAGGGTGACTGACAACAGTAAATGGCTCTTACATTGCCCGAGAATCACCTCTATGTATCTCGCTATTAGACATAACAGAGGAGCGAGCGTAGCGAGCCTAGGGGCGAAGCCCCTAGTATATATATATATATATATATATATATATATATATATATATATATATATATATATATAAGTATATGTTTATATATATATATAAACATATACTTATATATATATATAAACATATACTTATATATATACAAATACATACATACATATACAGGTGGTTATCAAAATAATGGAAACACCTATGACTATCAGTGGTGTTTATGACTGTGCTACATATTCCTTAAAAAACAAGTCAGGCCACAGGTATTTTATTATATAATATAGTGTATGTATTATTCTACTGTCAGGTAGCAGTAATGAAGCTAAGGACATCGTGCTTTTGGGGGAACAGCGTAAAATGTCAAACCTTGCAGACCTTGCGAAAAGGGCAAATTGTTTGACCGCGTTTAAATTGGAGTATCTGTTACTGCAACACCCAGGCTAATGGGTGTTTTTCGACCTATGGTATCGAAAGTCATGATAGCAAGCACAGTGCACGGAAAATCCTCATATGCCAAACAGAATAGTGGATGAAAGAGGGAGCTGGGTGAAAGAGCTGGACGAGGTATTGAAGCGGATTGTCGCACGAAGAAAAAAACAACTGCAAATAAAATGACCGAAGAGCTGAATCTGCATCTGCATGTTCCGGTATCAACAATCAGAAGTAGAAGGGAACTTCACAAACAAAACATTTACGGAAAGTAGCTATTCCCAAATCACTCGATATAGATGTCAATACAAAATATCGTCCACAATGGTGCCACGAGTGCAAATCATGGTTGAGTAATATGTCGAAAAACGGAATTTTGTTCGATGAATCAATGTTCACATAGTTCCTCGCAACAGGACATGCGTTTGCCTGGAGAACACTTACACGAAGCGTAATATTCTGGGTGTCTCATCTCAACTGTCAATCATGGATATAGATGTATCAATGTTTGGGATGCCGTCTCAAGCATTTCTTCAGGCCCTGTTGTAACCTTTGAAAGAACATTGAATGGGAAGGACTATGTCGAAATTTTAGCTCACTAGTTCATCCTATGTTGCAAACATTGTTTCTTGCAGGAGATGGCGTTCTCCAGGATGATAATTCCCATATACATACAGCTAAATCTATCTAGTATTGGTTTGAAGAGCATGAAAAACAAGTCAAATATCTTATCTTGCCCTGTACAATCCCCCCGACCATATATCATCCAACCACTGTGATCTGTATAAGCGGATAGATAAAGGTATCGATATCCACCACAGCATCTAAACAGGAACTTTCATGATCTTTCTCTGAAGAATGGTATAATATATTCTTAACCACTATTCCTGACTTGTATAATCCAATTCCAACGTGAAACAGGTGGTATCACAGGACAAAGGTGTTTCTGCACCGTATCAATAAAGGCTTTCATGATGTTTCTTAGTGTTTCCATTATTTTGATAACCACCTGTATATTATAATGGCTAAATTGGTGGAGATTAGAGATAGGAGAGCTGAACAGGTCATGGGACCAAATATAATTGTCTAGGTCGTGATCGTATATAGTGTGATGGTCAGGGTAGTCAATTTTGGGTGTGTTGCCAATAGAGATAGTCATCTAAGTACTACCTATTTACTTGACCAATAAATATCGTATGCTTGCGTTGTGTTTTTATAAATATACTATAAATCATGTGGTTGAAAATAATAGATAGATTTATTGGAGCAAACCAATACACATATATATATTCCATAACATTAACTCATCACATTTACTATATTCAATAACCTTACTTCGTCATTACACTTTCATATATACATTCAATTTCATAATCCTGAATACGATGTGGGTTACTATTAATCGCTAATTATTTAATTTTGGGGTATTATACTTAATAAACACTTCTATGGTTTAACTTAGCAATTTTCATTAATTACATCGCTTACTTAAATATAGATGAGAGGCAGCGAGGCAACTACCACTTAGTGACCAAATAACAAACGTCACACATACCTGATGTGTTGCATTCTTTAAAACGTCCTCATGAACTCCGATTCGGCTGGTGGTCGTCAGCTAGGAAAATGGTCTTTTATCCTGGGGCACGTCCCGCAATATGATGCATGCTTTCTGTTGACGGCCGGGGGTTAAACTGCGTGTTCTCGTTACTTCCCGCTTTCCCGAGCTGGTATCAATCGGTCCCTTGGGATGGAGTAATTCACTCTCAATAGACCTTCTCTTTCTGCACTCGTCGTTGGTTCTTTGAATGTCGACGATGTGTCCTCGACGCGGTAGCTCATTTCAGGCTGTAATCAAAGCTAGTGTAGTTTTCTTCTTTTAATAATCTATTTGCCTCCGTGCTATTATTTCATCTCGCTAGCTCTACTCTTTCATGGTATATGGGGCTATCATCTCCCTTATAAGTCGCCAGAACAAATCAGCTGCTTTTTTTAATCTTTTCTTGCTTCTCTAATATCTTTCATATTTCCTCGTTGACCCCTCTTTCTTATCTCATTCGATTGGTCATCATTTTTTTTCCGTCACACTGTATTGGTTTGTTAACTTCATCTGGAACTTTCTATCCCGCCCTGCTGGAGGCGTGTCTCTCTCTCTCATTATCACTTCTCTTCTCACGGTTACCTCTGATTTCTTGGATCGTCATCTGCTTCTGGTTTCTTATTATCTCAGCTAAGCCATAATTTCATGCATCGCCCCTTTTTGTTCATCCGTCTCATTTATTCGCATACCTTTCTTCAATGTCTCTAATACCTTGTTTTTCCATCATCATTTACACACATCTGTAATTCGTTTTTACGAAGTGTCGTTTATCCCGTAATTGCTTTTAACTGCTTCCTTCTTTTCAAACTGGCTCCCCTTCGTTTGCCCGTTTCCTCTTCTCATCAATATCCTGTCATGCTTTCTTTTCACGGTTTATTCTTTTCTCCCCTCTTTCTTTAATCTTCCCCCGTAATCTTTACAAGCTTTCTTCATTATACTTTAACTCCATACAATGTCGCTTCTTACCCCGTGACATATATCTATATCTATATCTATATCTATATCTATATATATATATATATATATACGGTTACGTTCGTCGTCGGACTGAAGTCATCTTAAGAAAAATAAATTATTGGGTAGAAGAGAAGGGAAATTCCGCACGGCTTACTGAGGTCGGTATTGAATTGGAAAATGATCTCTGGCCTCCAGTCGGTTTGAAGTCGGACTCCGACGTTTGACCGACCTACCGACGTCGGGAAGTAGTGTGGCCAGACCTGCTCGTGCTACAAGGGAATTTTAAGGGTAAAAATCATTTTACTCTCGTTTCGCACTGGAGATGATATTTTAAAATTTTTTACAATGAATTGATTTAAGGTAAATTTTTAAAAAAAAAGAGATTATAGGAACTGAAAATTTCTAAGATAAACCTAATGAGAAAGTGTAAGTGTAAACATTTGTATTTACAAATCATAAAAAAATTTAATCCGAGGGAAAATGATATTTCGAATACAAATATACTGCTTCTACACAGAGCGTAGTAAAACGTAGAAAATGAAATACCTACTGAGATAATATAGTAGAAATATTTAGTTTGCTTTATTCCATTGTAAAAATACAAATTATATTTAAAGGCTGAACTAAAAAATGCTATAACATGTCAGTTCTATTTATTTCTTATTTTGCTGTATTCATTACAGAAGTTGATCAAAATTTCCCTCTACATCTACTACGACTTTGAACACTAAGGAGTTAGAAAGAACCTACTGTCATAAAAAGTATGAACTATTTCATACTTTTCAGTATCTCATTGCAGCAGTGTTTCTTTACCTTTTTAATAGTCAACACCCCCTTGCATCTGAATATAAGTTCTCGCAAAACCTTGAAAAATGTGTTTCTTTTTTATTTAGGAAAAGACTTTTAATGCAAGATAATTTATTTATTGCAGAAAAAAATTAATAGATTTACAATACATGTCATATTATTACATATAAAACAATACCTACATTTTTAATGGTTAAGTTCTTGTTGTTTTTGTTCATAATTATCCTTTTAAAACGAGGCTCTTTTTTTGAAAGAGCCACGCGTAAGTCATCAGATGCATTTAAGCGATTTCTGGCTTTTCTTTTGATGTGCAAAAGAGATGAAAATATCCTTTAACAAAGGTGAGTGGTGGCAAATAGTAAAAGCGTCTCTAATGTTGCTAGTGCCAGTTCAGGATAAAGTTCTAACTCCGTATACTAGAACTGTTCTAAGTCCAGTTTTTCCTATCCCATTTCAATATGTGCATTGGCTCGTATTGCGATAAGATTGTCTTTTAATAAAACGTTGTCATTCATTGAAATTAGGTAAAACAGAAATGGATTTATTATCCATCTATTCATTTTGCTTATATTTCCCGTGGAAAAGTATCCATCAAATCATTCATTCGATTAGTGGAGGTGTAATTTAATTTCGGGCATAATTGTTGTTTTATCATTTTCCAAAATTATTGAATCCAGAAAAGGAAAATTTGCTAAATTCCCATTTTCAACTCGATGAGAAAAAGGCATGTTTATCATAAGCGGTTAGGCGATAATTTCCATTAAAAATTTATGACCTTCTCTCGCACCCCTATATATGATCTCTTGCAACCCCGGATAAGAACCACCGCATTATAGTAAGACATAAAAATAAGTCCCATTATAGTAAAACTACGACAGCAATAATAATTAAAGCACTAATGTTTCACTTTTTACAATTTTCTGTATGATATCATACTGGGAATCTGTAATACCATCGCCAAAACAAGAAAATTTTAAGAAGGGACATGAGCATTATACAACACATCTCACTATACTGTTTCAAAATTAGTTCTGATAACCTGAACCAGGATATGAATAACGATGAGTTGCAAATTTCTGCCATAATTATCCAATAGTTCTGTTACGGTGTTAAGCAACACCATTGGGAAAATATTTAAACCATTGGTGCTCAAACTGTGGGTTGCGAGTCACAGGGGTGTCACTAAAAATTGGGGGATCGCGGGTAGTCTAAAGTAAATTTATATCATAGTAAATTATTTAATTAAAAATGTGCTTTAAATTTTTATGTAACCATTTGTTTTTAATACTTTGTACTATATTTTTTATATGTTAAAAAATATGTGACATGATATCATTAAAAGAGGCGGTGAATAGTCTTACAATAAAAACTCCTTCAGCAAATCTATACTTACATTGCTTATATGTTAAAAAATATGTGATATGGTATAAATAAATGAGGCGTCGATTAGTCTTACAATAAAAACTTCTTCAGAAAATGTATACTCACATTGCTTTCACTTCCTTATACCTATCTGTGTGAGACTGGGTTTTCAAGTCTGGATTTGCAATATATTTTGTCAAAATTCGCTTTATATATATATATATATATATATATATATATATATATATATATATATATATATATATATATATATATATATATATATATATATATATATATATATATATATATATATATATATATATATCATACTTTTATATATAAAGAAGAATATCTGTAGGAGTAGAACATGAGACAATTCTATAAAGAAGATTATTGAAGTAGTTGAAGAAAATTCTGGTTGTAGTAGAACATTGACCTTTTCGATAAAGGAGACATATCAGTTCGTTGAAGGGATGAAAAAGTTCTTAAGGAAGGAGAAGACAAACAGTTCAGAAGGATGGTAAACGATGTTCGGCAAACTGAATTCTAGATCGGGACAGTAGAAAGCATAAGCGTTTTCCAGTAAAAATATAGCAAGGGTGCTAGATAATGGTTCCTCAGTCCTTCGGCTGAATAATAAGAGACTTAATAGCGGCCAGATGGTAGTGGAGTTAGATGTCCACAATAACCTAGTAACTTCACAGTCAACACATCTATTGGATATGCGTAATTCATACTTGGTAGGCTAAACATGACATCAAGGTTTTTGAAAAAAAACTTTTATTCTGGATTAGCAAACATTGAGCCTCTCTTGAGTACAAAGGAACGACTATATACAATGTAAAAGGTGAGCTCGAGTCAACATGAGCTCAAAAAAACAGATGACCGTTCAGGTCCAAAGTCCTAAGACTATATAGATTAACATGGCATAATTAACATATAAAAAAAGATCGCCCCCGAAGCAGAATTGGCATGGCCAAAACTGATGTGTGCTTAGTCGCTAAAATATCAAGAGACAACTATTTCTCTTAGAAAAATATGGCTCACTGAATATCTTATTTTTACCTCTGGACAGGAGTGCACAAGAGAAGCAAGGGTTGCAACAAATTAAAATATCGCCAAAGGGGAACGCAGGACAGTAGGTCGCTAACGAACGTCCGGACGGGAACGGGAAGCCTCCGAGAAGAAGCGCATAGGGCGAATTCCCGGTAGGAGGAAAACGACGATTAACCGCCAAAAAAGTACCTAAAACTGCGCCAAGTATGAGCGAAAACAAGAGTGCAGCAGCTTACTTGGAGCTGATTGGCCTAGCCAAAGCTGACGTAAAATGGCGCCTAATTTGATTGGACGTTACTCCCTCACAAGAGAGAAGTTGAAGATTCCCACAATGCAATAAACAAAACTCGCCGACAGATCTTTATCGGGGAAGAGGGGACACTATGCCTACACTCATTGTCCAAGACGACGATTTAAGCAACAATTAACACAACCATGGAGGGAAAATATACGGTCATTTTTCAAAAGGGCGGTATAGTACTATAGAATCCAATTATAATGATAAAAGAACTTGCATTTCCGAGGAAACGTAACTAATTTTTAAGAGAGTTCCCAGACAGCAAAAATCCAGCTGCAGCAATTTACAGATGCTATCAATAGAAAAAGAAATGGTGCAGGGCATAACTTTAGAGACCCCCCACATATTGGGGAACATCTAAAAATAAAGCTATTCTATTTAACCAGCTAAAATGCTTATAGATAAAGATGCAGAAGGTTAACGTTATGGAATTAAAGCGATTAAATTATTTAACATTTCATAATTATCTGCACTTAACGTAAGTATTATTAACACATAGACTATAAAAAAAATCCTCGTTATAATATATATATATATATATATATATATATATATATATATATATATATATATATATATATATATATATATACAGGATGTCCAGCGAAGAAGTCCATGATTTCAAAATGAAAAATCTCGAAAACAAAGATCTGTAGAAGAATGCAACAAACGGTGTATTTATCGTGAAAGCTGTAAGAATTTTATATACTAATTTTCGAAATAGTTACAAAAGCTGCTAACAGGTGGCGCTCTTAGCCAAATTTACTGCAATTTACAGGCGCAGGCATGGATGGGTCTCCATACTCGCCGGACCTGAGTCCTTGTGACTATTGTTTGTGGAGTACATTAAAAGATACTGTCTAAAGGACCCATCCCACCATGCTGGACGAGCTTCAGTCGGCGATCTGTTGGGCAGCTGAATCGATTTCTGTTGAGACACTACAGAGTGTGATGGCAAATTTTATTGTTCGTTTGCGCCACCTTCGTACAGCGAATGGTGGACATTTTGAAAAGATTGTGATGCAGTGATTGCAAAGACTGCTTGCAAAGAGTACGAGTTTATCTATGCATGCTGATACGAGTTGTAGAGCGCCATCTGTTAGCAGCTTTTGTAACTATTTCGAAAATTGGTGTATAAAATTCTTATAGATTTTACGATAAAAATACCATTTGTTGCATTCTTCTACAGATCTTTATTTTCGACATTTTTCATTTTGAAATCAGGGACTTCTTCGCTGGACACCCTGTATATATATATATATATATATATATATATATATATATACTTTTTGTGATTGTGTGCGTTAACATTTTTCTATTTTTTTTAAATTTTGCTTCTTCCAAAAAAGACCTTCGTAAGGGTCAAGGGATTTGAAAAGATCCCTTGAATCTGTTGAAACTGTGTTAAAAAATAAAATGGTTTCGATCGAAAAATGTTTAAGAACCACTGATTTAAAGTATAATATCTACTTCTATTAAAATATACCAGAAGCAAGGGAAAGCGAAATGGTTTCAGCAAATGAAGAACTATGTATCATTTTAGTCATACTTATTGGTATAGCGATCTTCTGAGTCATAAAATACCTAATTATATAAAAAAAATAATGATTATTATATGTGCATATTTTGTGTAATTCAAATGATGTAGAATTTCCTCAGTCTTAAAAACGTTTTGGAGAATCACGAGGCACACTATTTCCCTTACATTTCTCATTTTATATGCATTGCGATTGCTTTAGTAGTTTTTTGGCTGATATACAAAAAAAACGGTAATAAGAAACCTTTTTATATGTCACTGCAGTTAGAAAATCTGTCTTAAAACATCAGTTTAATATAATTTAAGCATTATACAATGTTCCGGTATGTTGTTACATTTTTCCCCTTTTCTAGCAATTTCAGCCAACTTTCCATAGATGTTTTTCAATTTAATTTTTTGTCTAGCTAGTCACTCTATACGCCTATAATCTGAAAGGGGAATCGAAGTCACAAAGACCACAAAAACAAGCTAAGAGTATAAAAAAATTTGTCTTTCAAAATATTTTAGACTCTAAGTCACTTTCATTTATTTCATGCGATTCCGTTTGCACCCAAAAATTATTAAAAAGCAATTTTCTAAAGAAATAAAAGATTTCCAGTTTTTCCTTTAAAGTACTTTTTTTGGGGACAAAATCTTAAAATATTTCCCTAAGCTTGTGTGAGAAAATCTTTGTATAATGAGTCTGGAATATCTTTTATGCTTTCTAGGACCTAAAAATATACTTTTTCCACCAAAATTTCAAAATCCCAGTGCATTGTTATGTCACAAGTTTATTATGAACTTTCTGTAGTTTTTTTGCAATCAAAATATCCAATTCCAAATAAACGTGAAGGTAGGAGGAATAAGTTATTTTCGTAAAATTTTGAATACTTTCTGCAGAGTCAAATAACAAACAGACCGAGAAAACCAAAATTAAAACTTGAAGTTCGAAACTTTTATCTATAGTAATATCCAATGTCAGAGTTCCTCTCGTGTCTGATTGATCACATTTTTTTTTCTCTTATATGTAATAGGGGATTTAAATGAGGTAGGATTTAACAGATTTTTTACCAAATAGTTAAAATTCAAACTTTTTAAAGAAGAAAAAAAAAGTTTAATATTCACAAAACTTAAAAGTATATTAAACTCACATGATGCAGACAAAAATGAAGTTGCAAATTTTATATAAATTATGAATAAAGGTCGTTTTTGTTTTCTTACTATTTTATTGATCAGCTTTGCATTTAAAATGTCAATATTATATAGCGATAATTTTATAACAAGAATTACAAAGGTCTTCAAATTTTCAGTGAAGAAATATTTTTTGTAAAGTAGCCATTGACTTTTATGTTTTTTGGTATGCTAATTTAAAATATGTCATTCGTTTTTGCCCATCACGTAACAGTTTTTGAAAATTGCGTTTGAAAATTTAGAAAAATAATGCTTTATATACCATGTAAAAACATTTCTAGGAAGTAAAACAAAGTAAGAAGTTTTGTGTGAAAAATTACTTTAATACTCTCATATATATTTAGAATACACATTACTGAGTCGTTTACTGTCAGTACAAAAGCATATGATTTTGGATATTCAGCAATGGCTCCATAAAGTCAAGTTTCTAAGGCTTTGTAGTACCTTTTTCTTTTGTGTTGAATACTCCTTGTGGAAGCAGATCTTCTGTGTGTAACTTGCGGATGTTCTCTATGTAGCGACCAGCAGCAATCTGCTATCATGTTTTTGTTCCATCGACCTTGGTATCTGCATTCCATCTGCTTAACGTCTTGGTGAAATCTTTCACCGTGTTCCCCACTGACGGCACCAAGATTTTCAGGAAAATAGTCCAGATGACACATCAGGAAAAAAACTTTTAGGCTGACAGAACATCCTAATTTTTTTGAAATTTTCAAGCATACTTTGTACAATTTGTTTGAAGTTGGGATCCTTATAATTTTCCAGAAATTTATTAACAACTTCTTTAAAGGAGCTCCAAGCTTCCTTTTCAACCTTTGTCATACATGCTTCAAATTTTTAGTCCTTCATAAGTTTTCTAATATCTGGTCCCACAAAGACATCTTCCTTCATTTTGGCTGCAGATAGTCCAGGAAATGCATAAAGCAAGTGCTTAAAACACCGACCTTCTTTGTCTAGAGCTTTCACGAATTGTTTTATCAAACCAAGTTTTATATGAAGTGGAGGCAGAAGAATCTTTTCTCGGTCAAACAAATCTTCCTCAATAACATTTTTGCAACCATTGCAATTGCCATTTTCTCTCTTACTGGCACTCTCTCTCAATCCAATGTTGACTCCTTTCCCTACAGTCCCACTCACACAGGAAGCATGGATATTTTGTATATTTCCTTTGAAGTCCAAGAAGCATGGCAATTGCTTTTAAATCCCCACATATGGTCCACATGTGATCCTTATATTTAAGTTTGTTCAAAATAATGGCTAAATTTTCGTAGCATTCTTTGTAGTGCATGGAATGTCCAACTGGTATTGAAGCATATTTGTTTCCGTTATGGAGTAGCACAGCTTTGAGGCTTCCTTTTGCATCAGACAATCCTTTTGCATCAGAGAGCATCCATTCCTGTGACAGAATGAATGAACTTCACCACATTGTCTACACTATTTTATTAATTTCTTTCCTTTTTTTATTTATGTGTATCGAACATTTTTTGAATTTATTAATTGTTTATTATAAAATAACAAAAAAATAAGTTATGTATATATACAGTGATTTCCGCTTATAAGAATCACGTTTATTATTACTGTTTTTGATTCTTATAAGCGGTTGATTCTTATAACCGAAACTTCCCTTTGGACAGGCACACACACATAAATATATGCTTGTACATATATATAAACACACAGGCACATACGTATATACATAATTTACCATTAAATACTCTTTAATTTACGTTATTTATCATTTATTAAAATTATTTTTTATAATTTTAAAATACTCAATTTCTAAACAAAATACTATAACTCAATTTCTAGACCTATAAGTAACAACACATGATTATAAAATCAACAAGAGGAAGCTTCTCTTTGACTACACTTTGGAAGAGAATCGTATCTAATTAACAAGTTCTGTTTTTCATAAAAACTAAGAGTTTTCCTTGTTTTTATCATATTTTGAATTCGACTATCAAAAAGTTCTAACACTAACTGGCAATTTTGTTAGAAACTAAAGTGAATACTAGCGACGTATGCTTATTACAGTCTCAGACGAAGATTCACTTTATAGCTTACGTTTCACGGTTTGATTCTGAATCAAACCGTGAAACGTTTGATTCAGCATCTGGTTCATCTGATTCAGTAAAATGGATCCGTTTACGTTTCACGGTTTGAAGTGCTGAATCCACTGTCCCGTTTGCGTAAGTGATGGTGGACACTTCGGGGAAGATTTATGTGTTTCAGGGTCCAGAAATCAGCAACCAGGATGTAAGTGGTGGGAAAAAAGGAGTGTCTGTCTGGAGAAAAGTGAAATCGGACCCGGGCGGGTTAGATGCCTCTGGGTAAAGCTAATAAGACAGTGTTTAGCAAAAGCGTATAAGGAGAAATTCTTATGTTATATCTAAAGGAATGTATTTTACGACTGTTTTCCACCCCAAAGTTTTATCAATCTTTCTTTTCAAAAACTTAAGAGTACCTTTTGAGAGTTCAAATGGCATTTTTTTGAAAAATGAAAGGAAGGCGAAGATTGCAAACTGATTCTTATAACCGGTGGATTGATTCTTTAAAGCGGAAATTTTAACATGCAAATAATACATTTGTTTTTGTTTTTGCGATATTGATTCTTATAAACGGTTGATTCTTATAACCAGTGACCACTATAAGCGGTGGTTACTGTATATATATATATATATATATATATATATATATATATATATATATATATATATATATATATATATATATATATATTATTAATGAGTATATATATATTAATGAATTTTAGCGGGCGAACAAAAATAAATTACATGTTAATTGTATATTCATAAAAACACAAAGACTGAAACCAGAAAATTTCATATTGTGAAAAAACTGTACGTGATGGAATTTTTTGGTTATTTTTTCTGAAATCAGCGTCCAAAATACATCAGAAACAATGCTTAGTTTTCATGAAATATTTCCATCGCACACCTGTGTTATTAGTATGTTTGCGAATGTTTTTCAAAATTGAAGCAAGATGCTATAACGCCGAATCTTCATAATTCCAGTTGCCATAACATATTACCCTGATTTCATAAATTCATAACATATTTCCCCGCTGCCACAGCATATTGTAAGATATTCATAAATTCCGTAACATATTTTCACGATTTTTTAAATCAGTAAATATAGTATATTTATTCATCGTTTATGGAGAGCAAAGCTTTATAAACGTCCCAGTTCCCTTAAAATGTGAAACAGGTAATATTGTAAAATAAATATCCTTCTTTCCATTTCAAAGGAACTATCAGAATCAACTAACAACAAGTTGTGTTTCATCAGCAAGTTACGTTGGTAAATACAAGAGTCACATATTAGATGATTTCTTACTAGCGAATTTATTAAATTCAGTAAAATCGTAGTATATGTTTTGGTGTAAGATGACACTCCGGAATGCACTAGAAACTTGTATCAATTTCTAAGTATCATGTTATACACTGTTTCTATGCATTTTTAATTTAGTATCTTAAAAAAATTATTTACAGCTCTATTTCCAAATCGTATTCTTGTTTACGCCACGAATCACAACAATTGAACTGATGACGTATCACAAAATAAGTTCTCTTTTCTCAGAAAGAGAGAGCTTTTATTGTCATCGGCAGCTTATGAACAGCTCTTTTACTAAATGTCTTTTGTTACAGGCGATAAATTATATTTTAAAGGTTCTAGAGGATGCAATACACTAGATGATTATATATTTATCCTCACAAAGTAAATGGGGACATTTCGATGATAAATGATTCAGTAAGCAGAATAAATCAACGACACCAACATACAATCCATAGGTTGTCGAAAACCTATTGCTTTGCAACAGTTCACCAATCCCCTCAAAGTAATAAATTCTGGTATTTGCTCTTTACTTGAAAAGTTTAATAAAAAAACGGTATTTTAAAGTTTTTTCTTAAAGTATTTAATCTTATGAACAAAAAATCTTTTTTACTTGTTAATTAAGTAAATACAAATTATTATTGACTAATTTTTTTAATGTAGAAGAAATCAAGCAAGCTAAAGTGCAGACTTGCGATTGTTCATAGCCCATCAGTTTAGTTACAATAATGCAAGCACAGAAAATTAAATAACAGAAATTAATCATTTTCAGTAATATATCAAACCTCTTTTTATATACTTCCGTTTGCATGTTTTTCCACATTCCCTCTCGCAACATTTTGGTTAATATCAGTCTTTATTTTAGAATATCCTCATATTAGAATTTACAAAATTCCGTTCACTATAAATAAAGACAAAATAAGAAAGAGATCCGCTCTGATTGTGTTGTGAGGAGGTGTTGGGACCAGTGGACCCGAGAGATGTCATGTACACGAAGACCAGGCTCAGGACGCCCTCGGCAGACCAGTCGTCGAGAAGACCGCCACATCGTAAGAAATGCACGCGTACAGCCAATTGCTTCATCGGCCGCCATCCAGGCACAGGTAGCACCTTCACTAGGGGCCTCTGTGTCTTCTCGAACCATACGAAGGAGCCTGGCTGAAGGACAGTTGGTATCGCGGGGCTCATTACGTGTGCTGCCCTTGACGCCCACCCATCGACGCCTCCGTTTGGAGTTTTGCCGCGCACGAGGAAACTGGACTGCAGCGGAATGGAACCAGGTCGTCTTTAGCGACGAATCCAGATTCAATCTCGGCAGTGATGACAATCGTGTTCGTGTGTGGAGAGCCCGTGGTGAACGCTTTAATCCTGCCTTTGCTGTACAGCGACACATCGCTCCCACAGCTGGTGTGATGGTATGGGATGCCATTGCCTACAATACACGGTCACCCCTCGTATTGTTCCGTGACACCATGACAGCCCAGAGGTATGTTCATGAAATCCTGCAACCACATGTGTTGTCACTCATGCAACGGCTCCCAGGAGCCATTTTTCAACAAGACAATGCTCGGCCTCATACGGCAAGGATGTCACAAGACTGTCTCCGCACTGTTACTACCCTTCCTTGGCCTGCCCGATCCCCAGATTCGTCTCCAATCGAGCATATCTGGGATCATTTGGGACGACGAGTTGGACATCCCACGAGTTTGAACGAACTAGAGGCAAGGTTACAGCAAATATGGAACGAAATGTCTCAAGACATCATACAGAACTTGTATGACTCAATGCCCGATCGTATCGCATCGTGCATTCGCGCTAGAGGGGGGGTCCAATGGAGTATTAACTCCTCCGTTCTTTTGCCTTTTTCTCTGAAATAAATTATCCTTTTTCTTTGATTTTCTTATCATTTACTTATATCAAAGTGTAGTCATTTCGTATGTAAAATTTCGTTTCATTTTGACGACTCCTTCTGGGTGCGCTAATTGTTTTGTCCATGAGTGTATTTGATTTTTATAGAAATACAAAAAATGTGAAATTCTAGTGACTGTACACTTTGCATTTATTTTTCAAATTATTCAGGCTGTTAAAGAAAATATCCTATATTTTTAACCTTTTAACAAGGTAAATTCACCAAATAATAGGGGAAACGTGTTAGGCAGTTAAGGATATCGACCAATTTGCACTGTGAGAGTTGCTTTTAAATTCTAATACTTTGGGGACAATTATTTGAAAAGAAAAAAAAATGGGTTTTTTTCTGAAACACCTCTTTCCAGCAATTTCATTTTATCAACATTCCCCACACAGATTTTTGGTACAAATTAAAACATATCCGTGCCAAATAATTTACATTACACATTCCACTATTAAGTTCAACAAAAACAAGAATCAGTATGGCGTTTAAATCCAAAGTTTATTATTTTTGCACAAATGCGAGAAATCTCAAATATTATCTGTCTTAAATATCGAGATATATTTTAATAAATTGTTTCTCTGGGGTATTAAGAGGACAGTATTAAGAGAAAGAACTGCCCGTCTGTAGAAAATAGAAAAATTTCTGAGCAGTTATAACAAACGTCTTTACAGCTTTTAATATTTTACGTACGTTCTAAATTATTTACCTGTTGAGCCAACAAGAGATATCGGATATCATTTCAAAATCAGACCAAATAATTAGGTCTTCCTCTCAGACTTTGAGAAAAATCTAACCTCGTATGATAAATATGATATATTCTAATTTACTAATGTTGGTATTAAAATATTATGTAAATTGCTTGCATTATTATGTTTTTTTTTTGCAAATATGCGATGTTTCGGAGAATAGGCTCAATAAAAAATGTATTCGTGATTGTGTCACGTGATTGGGGAATTGAACATTATTTCAGTATCTGTCTTTTAATAAAGAGTTCTTCATTTTTATCTATACAAAGTCTGGTTATAACATGTTCCAAAAAAATGTTATTAACCATAACTTTTGCTACTTTAAAATCGGAATGCCTCTGTGATTCTAGAATTTATATTAATTTCTAGATTTTAAAATAGGACACAAACTTTTTTCAACTGATTACACATTCAATTGCTATTGAAAATATAGTATAAACTTTCGAGTATCAGAGAATCTTGAAAATATGCAATAGCTCTTGACGACAAATGTGTAGGAAGAATAAACAGTGATGTTTATCTTTCAGGCATATTTGAACAGTTTAATTTACTGGTCTTTTGAAATTGAGAGATCATGTTATTGTATGAAAAAGTGCTATTCCTTGAACTCAAAATGTTAGGGACAGGGCAATGTTATTGTCTATAAAATGTGAAATGCTATGGGCGATTTACTGCGGAATATGGTGAACAGGATGCTTAAGACTTAGATATAACATTGTCCGAACGCTCGGCTCCTTTGTATTACAGGGTTGATTTAACCAGGGTACTGAGTTCAGCATGTTGTGAAGCAACATGTGTTTCCTAAACACTGGGACAACAGTGCAGTATTTTAAAGTGCAGTATTAAACACCGGGGAAAAATGGTCCAGCGATCTTCGTGCTGTTTGTCATAATAGATTTAGATGATATGTCGATATATAAAGTACATGGGTTTACATCTAATAACTTTTGTAGATTTAAATACTGACAGTTAGGGCAATCCTTACTTCCTTGGGAGAGATGAAAAATTCTTGCAATGTACCTTTTAAAGATTTTCATACCTTACAGGAAAAATTTAAAGAACTTACTGGTTAGTGAACGCAGAGTCAGCAATATCTGAATTTCCAAATTTTTATCTGAATTTGTGGCATTCGAGTATGGGCATGTGATCAAATATGTGGTTATCCTAACATGCATTTCATTTGGGTGAATTTATTCCGATTATTCTAGATGTAAGTTTATCAAAAAAAAAAAACATTGCATTAAATAATGGTTTAAGTGTACATATATGCATAGGACAAAGAGTATTAAGCTCGAATAGACGGTCAACAGTTGATTTAATATAGTAACGAGAAAATTTGAAACGTGAAGTTTTAAGGTCAATCCAGGGGTTGTACATACAAAAAATAAAATATATCAAAAATTAGAAAAATTAACATAGAAACGAATGTTTTATCTTTTGAGACATCAGAGACACTAGTTTGGGAAGGGCGGGAGCACTTCATGTGGAAAATATCCCTTTAGTATACTACACAATTCACGGATTCTATCTCTTATTCACCTTTTTTTTAAACGGATTATTACCAGTAAAATATACACTAATAATGTTCTGGTGATGTTTGGAAGTCTCATTTTGAATATGTTTCCTCAATATATCGTCTAATGTAAACGAAACACGATGCGTAATTTAATTTCCTCTACGTCTTTTCAATCAAGCTGTTGTTTATCTTTTTGAATATTTGTTATACGTTTTCCTGGTGTCCGATTATTTTTTAACTCTAAAGATTGAGTGCTGCAAAACGACGAGTGTCTCTCCAGTTGCAAATTAGCAAACAGTTCTTCTGATCTGCAGATCAGTGAATCACCTGCTCACCTGCTAATATGAAAAGGTTTCATATCGAATGTCATTTCCAGCATACTTTTACACAAATCACCATAAAAAGGTTAGCCTTGTACAACGTACACTTTATATCAGTAATGTTAAACTTTAAACCCTGCTGTCCGAAAGAAATACTTTTTGCAAATTGATGAATATATACTACAATACTTTCGGCTGCACTAAAATTTGGACAATGCCAAAGAACAACTAAAATGTTGACGAAAGGTGTGGTTAGCAAGAGACTACGGCTATAGAACAGATATAAAATGTTAGAATATAATTAAGTGAAAGTAAAGTAAATAAATCTTAAATTACAAATAGGAAACCACGTTAATTAAATCCGACAGAGTGTTTAAATATGCCGTTTAAAATGTAAATATACAGCTATGTAAATTTAATAAATGTTAGAAAACAACATTCGTAGGCCCAGTACGTTATAAATAGTTAAATACTGGTCAGGAATAATCGTGGAATTTGGTCCAAATGTATAGTATTTAATTAACTCTAAAAGCCGGATATAGAATTGCATTCATGTGACAAATAATTTTTGACGCAGAATCATCAAATTACTGCCAGCATTATCGTCTAAATTGACTACGAAGTAAATTGAGATAGTCAAATATCTATTTCAATGTTCAATATAACAATAGGAAATAACTATGTTTCTACAAACATAAAGTACTTAGCTTTATTTATTTCACGTTCGCCCTGAATAAAAGATAACCATTATGATACATATTACAAAAGATACATTAAAAATAAATATGCGTTCCATTCAGAAGCAAATCAACTTACTAAAAAATAATTATTTTTTTTTAGAATTGCGGAAATATTTTATCTACATCTTTTTGTACATATAAAACCAAATAAATGAGAAAACAGAAATACATTCTCAGGTTATATCGTTTTTTATTACTCGTTCTGTAGTATGATATTTAGAAATGTTCCCATATGTATGTGGAAAAATTGAGAAGAACAACCTATTGATCAATGCTTAAGATTATTTCTTCATGAAATAATAGTGAAGATGCTATCTGAATTTCAATATTGTAGCTACTATATTGTTAGTAATCATTTTCTGATTTAATTTAGAAGTGCAACAAAGACTGTACTTAAAATATGTAAAACTCTGAATTTATCCAAATGAACTAAATTATATAGAATAAAGTTTGCACACATTCCAGCGCATTAAAATTCAAGAATGAAGCACCTGGGATGTGTTGTTTGAAAGATAAAGTTAAACTGCCGCCATTGAATCCACCATATGAGTCATTGTTCTCATTGGTCGCTGGTACTACAACACAGTCAAAGCATTTTTTGAATAACATGCGAAATTATAACACATGCTTTCAAATGACTTCGTTTGGTGCAACGAATATAATAACTGAGAATTACATGCCAACATTCAAGATTCAAGGACAAATATACCATACAGCAGGCTCTTTGTTACCATCTATAGATGATGACCTCAAACTTTTCCAAACATATTTTATTAGAAATTGAAGTGATAAAGTAAGTGAACGTTGTAAAATTAACAAAGTCAATAGAAGAGAAAAAGTTGAATATTTGCAACAATTATTTCATGAGTACAACGAATTGATAAAATTGTTCAAAACGGCCATTGAACTAATGCCATCCGATGACCATAAAATTGTGATTCGAGTGGACAAAACACCTGTTGTAGAACACGCAAGAAGATTTAATGTTCCAACAAAGAATGAAGTGACAATAGTCATTGTTGGAGAACAATTTGAATCACGCGAAATCGTACTTCATCGTTGAAATAATCGTCTTCAACGTGTTGCAGATACTCACCGCTCCAACGCCGCATTACAGTATCCAATATTGTTCTCTCAAGGAAAAGATGGATACCATTTTAACATAAAAATGATCAATCCGGCAAATGGTGAAGAAATAAACAAAAAGGTCAGTGCTATGAATTACTATTTATATACACTGATGATTCGTGAAAACGAACAAAATCACATTTTATATTGCCGTCAATTGTTTCATCAGTACATTGTTGACATGTATGCGAAAACGGAATCTAAACGTTTCTTATATATTCTCAAGAATTAGAGAAAACTACCTTCTGAAGAATACATACAATAGTGTGATGCAATAAACAATGACGGCAATGTAAATGATATTGGGAAAATTGCAATATTACTGGCAACATATACAGACAGTCCACGTCATATGCATCAATACGCACAAGATGCAATGTCATATGTTCGTCAATACGGTCTTCCAGATTTGTTCGATACATTCACATGTAATCCGACATGGACTGAAATAAAAGGACATCTATTGCCCGGTCAATCGTCACAAGATCGTCATAACTTTACTGCACGGGTATTCAAGCAGAAACTGAAATCATTAATGAACTTCACTGTTAATACAATTACACCCGACGAGATTGATAACGTGGTTTCAGCAGAAATTCTTGATTCAACTGTCGATCCTGAATTATTTGAAATTGTAACAAAAAGTATGATTCATGGTCCATGCGGTGTTCACAACATGAACTCACCTTGTATGGCTAATAGAAAATGCACAAAACGTTATCCAAGAGCATTGCTTCCAGAGAGTATTACTGGCAATGATGGTTGTCCACAATATCAACGTAGATCACCGGATGAAATTGGTAAATCAATAATTTTAAAAGTCAGAAATCAAGACACTGAAGTTGATAATCATTGAGTTGTCCCAAATTCACCATTATTATCTAAAACGTTTAAAGCGCACATCAATGTTGAATATTACAATTCCGTAAAATCCATCAAACACATTTGCAAATATGTCAACAAAGGTAGTGATATGACTGTTTTTGGAGTATCAAGTGAGAATGGATGTGTTGATGAAATCAAACAGTTTCAACTTAGACGGTATATTAGTAGTAATGATACAGTGTGGCATATTTTATAATTTTCAATACTTGAAAGACAATCAAGAGTTGTTCATTTGGCAGTTCATCTCGAAAATGGGCAACGAGTTTACTTCACAGCAGAAAATGTACTTTAAAGAGCAACGACACCAGCACCAAGGACATTGACAGCATTTTTTTCACTATGCCGGACAGATGCATTTGCCAAAACATTGTTATATTCAGAAGCACCAACATATTTCACTTGGAATTCATCAAAAAAAGAATTCCAAAGATGCCTACAGTGAAAAAAAGTTGAAGATCATCAAAATTTATTTTCAACAGATGCTTTGGGAAAATTATATACTGTTCATCCAAATCAGGCAGAATGTTATTATTTGAGTTTGTTGTTGGTGAACGTTATTCGACAAACATCACTATATATATATATATATATATATATATATATATATCATGAAGCTACAGAAAAATGGACCGATTATTGTCGCTCACCGGTAGATGGCGCGACATGTAAGTGAAGTGACGATTTTTCATTGAGTTATACGGCGTGGTGGTGGAAGTCATACCTGCCGTGGTCAGTAAGATTGATGACCATGATTATTTAATGATATCATCATCAGATTTTCTAAATGTGACCAATGCATACAAAAATTAATTACTACAAACAATAATACCGATCAAAATAAATTAATTTTTTTAAAAAGTAAAGGTTCCTTAATATACCCTTCAGATTTGTTTTTAAAAGTTATTAATATTCTCGAAATGGCAATAATCAAAACTCTAAATTTTAATAAATTAAATCATAAACTAATTTTTCAAGTGATAAAAGAGATTTATACTGGTCCTCATATGCCAGTAATTGGTTGCACTGAGCAACATAACTTTAATTTAATTCAAAAGGTTATCAACTTTTTTCTGATTACGCGCATGCATTTTATATGCAAACAAGAGAATAAAAATGCTCAACTCTGCGCTAATGTTAAAATATTGAGAAAAGAATCGAAATTATAATTCTGTATTAATAAATTTAATCTTTCATTTTATATTACTTTTGAATTGAATTATTCTCTTGTCTGAAGTTATTTCCTTGTCAATATCAATGAATAATGTTATCAATATCTGCAAAACCTGTCATGTATAATTTTTTGATCAAATTTATCTATAGTAAATTGTATATCACACATTTAATTTTTATTTTATAATAATGTATTAATAGTGTATGTTGTTAATTTCAGTTCTTTATAATTATGAAATACTTTTCTTCTATTCAATATATTTTGTGGTTATGGCAAATTGAGCTACACGTCTGAACTAAAGCCATCATTTTTTTAAAATTGTGCACAGAAATAAAATATTTCCAGTTAACTTTTCTTAATATTGAATTTTACCACTATTAAGTTAGTTGATAAATAAATAAGTTTTCATTGTATGATAATCAATGTTGTTACTATAAATGCATATGCAAAATCTGTTGAGTATAATTTTTTAAAAAATTGATATTTCCCTATCTTTTTACTGTGAGTACAATGAAACCCATACTTTGTGAAAATGGGAAAATATAGCTGATTTGTCCTTATGAATCTTATTTGGGGTTTTTTCTTTTTAATTTGCTGAAAATATTTGTAATCGATAATTTACCAACTTGAAGGTAATTCATGACAATGCTGGATCCATAATATTGAATTTAATCACTATTAAGTTAGTTGATAAGTAAATAAGTTTTCATTGTATGAAACACAATGTTGTTACTATAAATGCTTATGCAAAATCTGCGTACAAAATCTGCTTATGCAATAAAATGCGTACTTTGTGAAAATTCAAAAATATAGCTGATTTGTCCTTGTCAAAGTTATTTGTTTTTTTTCTTTTTAATTTGCTGAAAAAATGTGTATTCAGTAATTCACCAACTTGACGATTATACCTCCAGTTTTAAAAAGTGTAATCTGAGATGCTTTCACTGATTTTTTTTCCAAAGGAAGGTATTTTAAAGTATTGTCTGATTAAATACTGAATTGACTTCCTATTTTATTAGTCCTGATAAGAATTTATATGTGATTTATAGAAAATGTTGCTTTTCTTTTTAAAGGCCTGTTATATATGATGTATTATTCTTACTTAATCTGCAAATAAAAATATTCTTATATTACTATGTGTGTGTGTGTGTGTGTTTGTTTTGGTTAATTAGTATTATTTCTCACATTTTTTTTCCATAAGAGATTATGAACAATGATAATAAAATTTCTTCACAATTCTTTTCTGTAATTTCATTTCCTTAATTATTAAATTATTACACTATTCTGAACTCATTTATTCTGAAACCAATACACAATTATTCTGAAAAAGTTTATTTACTCATTTCCTCTAAGAATTTTAATGAATTGTAGCAAAAAAAGCACTTGAAATAAAGATTTTGAATGAAAATAAACAATTGTTAAATTGAATAAATAAATTCTTATTAAATATGCACTAAAATAAAACTACTTGTTTTCTCTAGGAAAAATACGAAAAATCCCTATTAAAGCGTATAGTTGTCCGTGTCTAAGCCGCCCGATATTACACGCGCGCGCCATCTAGTGGCGGTGACAAAATGTGAGACACATTTTTAACACTGAGCTGCTCCTCCTTCTGTAGCTTCATGATATATATATATATATATATACATATATATATATATATATATATATATATATATATATATATATATATATATATATATATATATATATATATATATATATATATATATATATATATATATATATATATAGGCTAGTCATGAATCACCAACTATAAATTTTATAAAATCTTTTCTTTGTTTTTGAAAGTTTCCTAGAATTAAACACCTTAATGTTATTTGTACATATAAGTTACCCTTGATAATTCCTATTACTGGAGAATAAATATTTATCTAATTCAAAATTTTAATTTTACTAAGAAATATATTGCGAGTGCCTACAAAAAATCACTACCTGCCTTTTGCATTTAACTGAATGTTATTATTTTTAAAAAGAAATACTCCAACTATTAACATCATATTCTTCATTCTATACTCAAACCGACAAACTTAGCTTGTTTCTATGAAATTCAATGCAGCTTAAACGGTCGTAATAAATTCGACTATTCCTTGGAGAATTTTTTCAGGTCTAGTTCAAATGATCCCCGTTCATCACACGCTCCTCTTAAATGTTCTATTTTAAAAATGAAATATTTAAGACAATAAATGAAATTTCTTACTGTCAACCAACCAGAAAATCTATATTTCCAATGTACTGTAATTTTTATTATTATTATTATTATTATTTTTTAATATGAACTGCATACTCACCCTCGAACATCCTAACAGACGAGGTGGCACACTCGTTGGAAACACAAAAAGATTAATATAGTTTTGCATGCATGAACTTATTTAAATTTGTCCTCCAAAAAGTGTATATGTATATATATATATATATATATATATATATATATATACACTGTATGTATATATATGTATATATATATATATATATATATATATATATATATATATATATATATATATATATATATATATATATATTAATATTAAATCCCTAGTATAAATGTATACCCGCATTTTAACAGAATGTTTTCATTTTCATGATAAATACTTCAGCTATTAAAATTATGTCCTTCATTCCATATTCAAACCCCCACAGTTTCTATAAAATTCATTGCAGCTAAAACGGCCGAAAAATTTGGATTATTCCTTGGAGAATTTATTCATATCTAGTTCAAAAGATCCACGTTTATCACACGCTGCTTTTTACAGACTTACGTTGCAATGTTTCTGTTTTAAAATGAAATATTAAAGACCATAAATGAAATTTTTGATATTCAATCCAACCAGAAAATCCATATTTCCATGCTACAGTTATTTCGAAAAAATATTATTTTTTTTCGTATGATCTGCATACTCACCTTCGGACATCCTCACAGACGAGCTGGCACACTCGTTGGAAATACAAATTGATTTATATATTTTCGCATGCACCAACTTATTTAAATTGGCCCTCTGAAAAATAATGCATTCCAGAAAAATGAATCTTTATGATAACTTTTCGCTTGCCCTAAAGGGATACTTAAAATAAAATGTGAAAAATATGGTAAGTATAGAATAGAGGCATTTTTTTCTTTAAATAATGAGACTTCAAAGTATTTTCTCCTTTAAATATTTTATCCAAACAAGGACTTCTCGGAATTTCATCTAAAGTCTTATTTTTTTTTGCATACAATGAAAAATAATTTTAAAAAATTTATGGAGCTGGTAAAAGTAATTACTGATAGATTGGCCTTTATATGTGATTGCAAGTTCGCACTGCCTTTGGCTAGGCATGAATCAGCAACTAGGATATATATATATATATATATATATATATATATAACATTTGTCCAGAAAGTTCGATGACTGTGTCTATAGTTACAATGGATAGTTATCTTACATGAAACAGCTGCTACTGTCCTTCGGAGTAATCCTTGTAAACGGAATAATCCTTGTATGAAGTTATCCTTGTATATATATATATATAAATCCTTTGGCTTTTAGACAGTAACGACACCGCTGATGACGAGATGCTGTCTAATACCGTTAAAATTCTTTTCTTTACATGCTTTTGGTTCACGCTGCATAGTGTACTTTGTCTTGTGCTGGATTTTCGCTATCAACTCTTTCTTATATATATATATATATATATATATATATATATATATATAATAGATGAAAATCCTCACTTCGCTACAGAATACATTCAAATTAAATACAACTGTCAATGTAAAATAAATAAATATATATATATATATATATATATATATATATATATATTTATTTATAATAAATACGACGATCAATGTATACAATTGATGTAAAAAAACAAAAAAATATATTTCTAAAAAAATCGTAAGGGATATTTTTATCGACAAAATAATGTAGAAGAAAATATTCAAATTAAATCTAATAGGACATACTGAAGAATATAGTACTGTTATATATAGTAGATATATGTAATATATAGTAGAGTTTGAGGAACATAATATCTTTTACTGTATTTCAATATTTTTTTGGATAATGTCCAATCGTCTGCCGCATTAGCAAGAAAAAAAACTATTTTTTATGTCTATTCAGTTGTTATGCACGTGACGATAAATTTATTTATAGTACCAGAAAAAGAAATCACGCGATCAGCATTTAATAAATTAAATTCTAAAAATTAATCTTTAAAAATTCATCAAAAATCAGAAATGGAGGTAAAGATTCGAGAAAGGTTTCATTTTAAAGGTCTTTCTTGTGACCTTTTTTATGATCTTTCTTGTGATATAAATTTTATGACCCTCAAATTATTATTTTAAATGCAAACTTAATAAAAGTTAGAAAAACAGCTTAAAAATTTAATTTAAAAAATATAAGGGGAATTTTCAAAATTCTTTCTTAGTGCACCCCTACACAATAAGAAGAATCGCCATGCAAAATTTCAGCCCTTTAGGTCGAACGGTTTGGTCTGTGCGTTGTATTTCAGTGAGTCTGTCTGTTACGGAACTGTTATATATATATATATATATATATATATATATATATATATATATATGAAACAAATTACAATCGTTTCCCTTCATTAACTTTGTCCTACCGTAAAAGAGCATTATCCCTCAATTTGACCTAAATACCAAATTAATCTATTAGTTTTCCCCTTAAGCAAGCCACGCGCCTACAGGTTATATAAGAAGAGTGCTCTAGAATAAGACGTGATCCTCGTTCGATGTGACGCGATTGGGTTCAGGTGTCAGGTTTAAACCAATTAAAGTTCAGCGCGCCTGTACTCAAGGACGTTAGACTAGACTTTCGGCGGCTTCTGTGTCTGAGATCGGGCCTGGTAACATGTCGTAAATTGCGATGCGGTTTTTTAACCATTATGCACAGCTCCGGCGGCTTCCGGAGTACTTGACTGTCAAAAATGTGATATATCCGCACCTAAGTGTAAAGCACGATCAATGTTGTAAGCTGTCTAGTGAGTGATCCAAGAATAAAATAAGTTCAAGACGATGGAAGTATGTTTTTCACTCTGGAGTCCCTGTCTGTGTGCTTTCCTCAGCAGCTCTCCGCGACTACCCTCAAACTCCTCGAATATCCTGATACGCTAAGAGATCACCGGCCTGATATTTCATCATTACTCCATGAAAATTCATTAAACAAAGAGTCCGGCATATCTGGTCACCTGCATCGGAAAAGATAGCAATGGATGTCGAGGCTGTATTCCGGAAAGCACAAGACGTGTTTTTTTGTTCTTCAACGAGCAGAGAGTATTCGTAGCTCAGCGTTGACGCAACAGTATTTCCCCTTCATGTTTCATCATAAACAAACGCCAACGAATGTGCCGCCGCCGATAACAACAAAAGAACGTTCCTTGGAAAGTTCCTGTTTTCGACTAAAAATGTTAATTCGTCAGCATAGGAAACTGATATTCGTCATTCTGATCACCTTCGAGATGGCTACTAGACGTCGGCTTCAAATAAAATTGTGATACCTGCAGAGAACTGTCTGCGTCGTTCCCGTGCGACGTTTGCCTGTGGATGAGGAAAATTTTCTAAGTTGGAATACTGTGGTTAAGCCCAACTTCGAACTTCACAGCTGTGGTGTTTTTGGCATCGAAAGAACTGTTTCGTGTGATTATCCCATCAAGTCTCTCATATTTTTTCTTCAAATAGGACATTTTTCTGCCATGCAAGACTGACTTGGCAAATGATTGTACCAGTGACCGAAGGAATCATAAAAATATGATTAAAAACCGTGTGTGTATTAATTCGTTTAAATAGTGACAAAAGTAAATGTTAATTAAAATGGATTAACAAGTAAAGGTAAGCTGAAATAGATTTAACTCTTGTAACTCAGATATGTTAATGATTTCTGATTTTCAACATGGCGTTTTTGATGTAAATATAGAATGTTTATTGAGGAGGTGACGTCAGAACATAAACTAAAATATATAATCCAGCTATTTGTTTCCGGAGAGGAGAAAAGTAAAGTAGACTATCAAATTATGAGCAGCTTGAAAATATAATTAATATAAATAGTAATAATTCCTGCATATTCTTCAGAGCAGGTGACAGCCTTTAACTTTTTATATTTGATTTTTTATGTTTTTATATTTTTAATTTATGAAGTGTTTTATTTTAATTTGCATTTTGATAAAGTTAGAATTTTAAGTGTATATTTTTCATATTTTAAGAGTACAAAGTCTTACGTAATCTCTTCAAAATGAGTATATTTTAGTAATTTAATGTTTATATTTTTCTTTTGTGTTCTTGTGGTACATTTTTCGCCAAGCTTGGAACTTTGATTATCTAAAATAAGACTGAGAGTTTTAATAAACACAAACTGAGCAATTTTTATTATAAACTCAGATAAATTCTGATTGGACTTACAATTCTCTCAGTATCATAAATTTATTTACTGTACTTTTTGAAAATATTTTGATGTTCTTATTTCAGAATGAAAATTTTTGTATTTTTCAATTTTGATAAGCCTTGAATATTTAAAGTTTGATGATTTTTGGTGTCCGGATACCTTTAAAATAAACCCAAACCTATCTTCAAGATTAAAGTCAGGCCATCCATTCAAAATAAAACCATGAAAATAAATTTGAATTCCTTGATATATGTGTTAAAGGAATACTGTGTTTCCCTACTATGATATTTTATATTTTTTACCCTAATTTACCCTTCCACTACCTGAATGTGCACTCTTCTAACTAAATTTGAACATTGAAAGCATTGAGAAATTAAAGAACCCGAATTAAGTCAAATACAGTTTTCCTCCAATAACCTAACCTCAACCAAATTAAACTTGAAGTCCAAAATGAGTCGGTTACACCCCGAACGCAATTCATTATATAATTCCAAATGAGTCGCTTAGACCCCGAACGCAAAGCCCCCGTACGACCAACCCAACCCAATGGTAGCTCAGTTAGCCTGAATTTCGTGTGTTTTCCGAGGATCTCTGTGGAACGACAAACACCGCAGACTGTCACTACTGAAAACCTGTGCTAAGTTCATGCTACAGTGGTATAAATCCATTTTTTCCCAAAATAAAATTATAATGTTAAGTGTTATTGGTTGAATTAAAATTTAAAGACAATTTTGAAAGTATTATTTTTAAAACCTGCTTATTCCTAATAATTTGAAATGTTTATTGCCACTTTTACCTTGATTAAGTGCTTTGCTATGGTGAACTGTATTTTTATATTTTCCTTATTACTTTTTCATGATGCGTTTTAAAAAGGGTTACTTGTCACTATTCCTCTATAGATATTTACCAATTTTTTTTAACAAATTGTATTTCCTATGCATCATGAAGCCTAACCCCAATTGTGACATACTTTTGATTTCTATTATGCTCCTAATCCAACAACAGTAAATAAATGCAATTCTGATAACCTATTCTCTTAAACTGAACTAGAAACCCTAAAATTGAAGAATTATAATAAAAATTGATAATCCACCTGACAAAAGTGAATTATACCGGAATAACGACAAACCCCATGACCCAGAGATCTATTTCCTTTTTGATTTTTTTTTTGTGCCTAACACCTTTTGACTCTTCAATTTAGATGGTTAAACTTTGCGTGTCGTCCAATTAAATTAAATTAAATTAAATTGAAAAAAACCCTATCTTTTAAACTTCCTTTTAAAAACCTATTATGTGTGAAATTTCTGGATCTCGTGATTGAAACTATCGAATATGACAACTCTACTTCTTTCATCTCTCATAAATTATCTCCTTCTCGAAGACTCTGTCATATCACCCCCTTCTATCGTCGTTTTTGGAAGTCATCCCAGCTGCCTATTAACCTTTAACAAACCCTCTTCACATTTCAGTCACCCAAGGTGCTGAACAAAACAAATGCTTAGATTATAATGACCAAAGACAGACCATAGGGTGACCGCTCCTTTGCCCTCCCAATTCTTATTCATTCAGGCATGACAAACGTCCACTTTTCCTGTTTCCCCATATTCGTCCTAAACAAGATGTTGTTTTGGCTGCCATGTCTGTCGGGAGAATAACGGTTGGTCCACAGTACGGCCATTTTCTTCCCTTATTTTGTCAATACATCATGGGGAAGGAAAAACTCACTTTTACGCAAACAACTACACACCCCCTTCACTCCTTAGTAGTAAAGTTTTGAGAGAATTTCAACTTAAGTCAACTGATAATACTATACTATGTTGATTTCTAGTTACTACAAACACCAATACTAATGTTACAGTTGAACCAGAAAAATATGTTTACGGATTTCTACCTATTTAGACTTAATCCAGTCTTTGAATCATACAGTTTAAATGAAGGTTTTTAGTTTTGACGATGGAGTGAGTCCTCATTCCTGAATGTACAGGTCCCAAAAAGTGTATTCCGGTTTGTTCGAAAAAATAGGAAGTCATAACTTTCATGCTTGTTAAATACAAAATGTATTTCCCTCTCTTGTGTTCGTAAGATATTATAGGTAGAAATATTATTGGATAGAGCAAAGATGACTTTATAGGAAAGCATTTTTTGATGTTAAGCAAAAGTTGATTCTCATTCCCCGTGTAATTCCTGTTGTATACTATTTAGGTCTCTGATAGAAAACTGACAGGATTTACTTTGTGAAGCAAGAGCGTCTGACAAAATCAGTAAAGGTACACTTGTGTAACATAGGTTAATTATATAAATTTAAGGTAATTATCTATGATCCGTAATTTGATGAAGATTTGAAAGAATTTAAATAGATATTCTTTTAAAAATTCAGTTAAAATTTTTCAGGTGTTGAATATCATTTAAGGATCGTGGGACTGCATCGATATTTTAGCTTAAACTTTATTTATTTGTTCTATGAAATACATATAACATTTTCGATTCCAACCAATTACTTCATACAAACTTGCAACTCACATTATTTGAAGTCATTTTGATTTGTATATAAGTCGTTCACTTTTATCGTAATTTCACTATTTTATTTTGTTGAATACAAGTAACGTGTTCCAGGGGCGTATTGATTATTGATGTTGATGTATGTATTGTTATTGGTTGATGTTTTTGATAATGTCAATAAACAGTATTGCTCTCTAAACAATCTTCTGTTTATCTAATCGCGTGTGGAAGGGGAGTATCTTTTCTTATCTCTCCACAGTTTATTTTTGATATTAATAGAAACATTTCTGTGTAACATGTCCATAATTTCTACATTGGACTCTTTATGACTCCTTTGATAACTTAAAACCTTAAACAACAAAAATGAGAACACTTTTATTATGTCTAGTGCATAGCTAATTCTGATTGCTTCCAAAACTCAGACCCTTTTTTAGATTTCTACAAGCTAAAAGAAAAGGATAAAAGGAAATAAAGCAAATGTACACTTCAAGGTAACTATTCAGAATAAAAATATTTGTACAAATATGAGTCGATTGATTGATAGCCTCGCAGAAAGGAATATTCAGTTACCATATTTTTTTCATTCAACAGAAATAGTTTATTTCTACTTTGAGGAAAATGATAAATTTTGTGGTTTGGTGCCTATGTAACTTGAATTAGAACGTTTGGTTATACAACAGTATCCTATAATATAAGTTGAAAGGGGGAAAAAGTAATTTTATTCTCCTATATTTCAATTATTCATATGAGGAGATCACATATACATGTGATTAATAATCCTTTCGTTCTTAACAACCAAATCTCTAATTAGTTTTAAGTTAAGAATTCGATAGAATATTTTACCATTTTTATACAGTCTACTATCTTTATATGCACTCAATTCCAAGCAAGGCGACATTCTTGAATTTGACAGCCAGTATTAGATGAAATTATCTTCCTACCCAAGTTTAAATGACTATAGAATCTCAGCTATTGAAACATTTCAACTTAAATTAAGGAGAATAATCGCATGGCGACACAAGTTCACGAAGATTGTGTAAATTGTGATGAAGATAAAAGAGAATTGGATTATTTAGTTACTTTCCATCCTAAGTAACCTTTGAACTACGAAGTACTGTTAATTCGTATAAACGCCCAGACATATCGAGCTAGATTAATTGGTGAAAGTTAGAAAGGGAGCTTTTCGATGCAGATTTATCCTTAAAATCTGACAGAGTTAATAGACTAATGGAATATATAGCTATCTGATTAAACGATCTTATTGCTGTCAGGGTAACATTATAAATGAAGAATGAAGGAAAAATGTAACAAAAATTATGCAATAAGGGATTCAGATGTAAAGTGGTTGTCTACGTGAAATTGTGTCTGATTAATATGATATTCCCACTTTACCAAAAAAAAAAACAATATATGTGATATACTATTGTGAATAATCAGATAGGGGTGTAAATAATGTAATTGTTTTTAAAATTGGGATCCCTCTCTCTGAATTCAACCAGAGTATATACAGGGTGTCCATAATTAAAGTCCCACTTTCAAAAGGCTGCAAAAAAAGAACCACTGATCAGAATGACTTCAAATTTGAACTGAATATACTGGAAGAAGGGGGAAACGCTTTGGCATAATAAAAAAGTTTCAAAAGTATCAATGGCGCTGTAACATTTTGGAACTTTTTTTTATTCCCAAATACAACTTGGATTAATTTCTCTCTGATGCGAGCTGGTTTCTTTGGGGTGCGTGTGTTTCATTTTCCCCGCTACAGTACCTTTAATTCTGAAATGGTCCTTAAAAGTCACTAAAAGATGTACTACTACCGGTAATTTCTGATTTTCCGTTCTCGTTGCAAAAATTTGACGAGTAAAATATTTACTTTGAGTACCTCAATAGATAGAGTTATTTTTTGCCGTCTTTCTCTGCAAGAAAATTAAATGTTAAGGCCAAGAATAGACAGCCTACCTAAGGAAGTGTTTTAAAGTCTATTTCATGGGTAATAATCGTGTATAACCACAAAAAATCGGTCTTTTCTGTGATATTCTAGCATAAATATTCTAATGAAGGAACATAAATTTCTACTCTTGCATTAGATAATGAAAATATCATAGAGCGAACAACAGAATGAAATATATATATATATATATATATATATATATATATATATATATATATATATATATATATATATATATATATTACTAGTAGAATTATTTATAACTTTTAAACTATATTTTTCAATTATTTAAATGTGTTTGACTCTTGTACATGAGTTGAAAGTACTCACACTTTTAGATGAAATTAAATTAGTAAATTATCTATAGGCAATGTGGAGTTTGTTTTGATACGAAGGTCCGAATGTATGCTTTTGTTATTTTAAATTGATCACTCCACTTCCAAACTTTAACGGCGCTTATGATATTTCGTAGTTGCATCGTAACCCCGGCTCGATGAATTTTAATGCAATCTTCTGCACTCCCTCACAAAAGATACTGAAAATGAAATGGCTCTGCGAATACCTGCGTTGGGAATTTCAGAATTCATTTAAGGGACTCGGTCGCTGAGATATTCCCGTTGTAAAATTGAAGTACGATAATAGCCTGATACGCATAACACGATAACGGAAATGTAATTTACCACAGTCCTACTTTCCCTGATTTATTTAATACGCAAAATTACGACTTGATAGTGCAAAGTAAGCAGAAACGTAATCGCATTGAGGTATACACTGCACGAATTTAAGTGAAATAATTGAATTAACTGGAAGTACTTAAAAGTTAAAATTAATGCAATATGCACTTAGCATTTACTCCATATTTCAATACTGTTTTAAAAGGATAAATATGAGAGCTTTTGAAAAAAAATAGGAATTGCAGTTTTAAAAAGTGCATAGTGCACAGTTCATTGGAAATGATGAAATATAATTAAGATTAAATTTTCGAATACCAATGTTAATGTACTTATTGGACTTACACATTGATACTAATGCAATAAAAGAGTAGCATTAATTCCATATTTTAATGCTGCTTTTAGGATAAAAAAGAAAACTGTTTTAAAAAATACGAGTAAATATAAATGTCTGTAGATTATACGTAATCTATTCTAGATACTGAAATTTAATTTAAAGATTATTTGTACCAAAGTCCTGAGTACATTTAATAATTTAAGTGCATGACCCCATACATCACTAATTCCCTACAGTGAAGGGCCTGACACATGCATTGTAGTACCCACTACGCCTCCTGTAGGTCTCTAGTACTGAAACGGTGGTTCCGGAGAACACAAGAAGTGGTCAGCAGTGATTATAAAAATGTTGTCGTCATTTCAAAACGATTGCAAATTTATAAAATATGGATTTTGTTTTGCTGCATGGCTTCGAGAAATATTTAGCTACAGACTTCAAAGTTAGTAAAGCAAATGCAAGCTCAAAGGTCTCATTAATATTTAAGCTTTCACAGGATTTTATGCTTGCTATTTACTTTAGTTTCAAGTTAATTTTATTGTTATTAAGATTATTTGAAACTTTTTGTTACAGTTGTTTTCCCCAAATATTTTGCATATTCAAATAATAATACCCATTTTTGTCTCTGAAACGGGTGGGAGATGGTCCACGACGAATTCCTTTAAATTTTAATATTTTATACGAGTGGTCGCTGATGAACCAAGACCATACATTAACTAAAACATAGATGTTTTAAAATGCAATTACCTACACAAGTGTCTCAATTACATTTCCCTTTATCCCCACCATAACTTTGCTAAGGCAGTCAATTAATTAATTAAATAAATA
Source organism: Dolomedes plantarius (assembly GCA_907164885.2). Taxonomy (NCBI): domain Eukaryota; kingdom Metazoa; phylum Arthropoda; class Arachnida; order Araneae; family Dolomedidae; genus Dolomedes; species Dolomedes plantarius. The sequence continues at coordinate 178,107,523 of OU015497.1, forward strand.
ATTACGAGCAAATTAGTAAACATTGGATGATAACTTTAATCATATAAATGGTGTAGGATCAAAACCACCAATCTCCATTGGATTTTTTTTTTCATTTTGGGTAAATGGGAAAGAATTTTCTAATGCATTTTTGAAGATGTAAATTTGAAATTATCCATAGAAAAATTCCCACTTTATAATTTTTTAGTAGGCCATTTTCCTAATAATTCCGTTTTTACCTGATTGTAATACTACATAAGAAATTATCCTTAACTCAGTTTTGAAAAGAAAAAAAATGGAGATATATAGTTTTGATCCTACACATCTCTTAATATCTCTCTGCTAAAGACAGAGAAGCTGCTTGTTTAAAACTACAAGGTATCGCATTCCCATTTGGCTTAAAGAAAATTTTCATCTCGGTAATTTAAAAATAAACCAAATGTATCTGCATTAAAAAAAATTTCATGCGTAAACTGCGACTGTAATTAGTTTTGATAATTTCTTCAGTGTTATTCATGAGATTTTGTGATTTAAAACCACATAGGAAAAGATATTACATAAGCCATACATAACACGTTTAATACTATATAATCATTTTTGATTACCGGACGAAAAATAGTATTATATCTATCATTTTGTACATTGTATTCTTTATTTCTTATATCGGTTCAACGGTACAATAATTATCAGAAGATATATTTCTTAACTTTAAGTGCATTGTATAATGTTAGATACATTTTGTTTTGAATGTAATATATATCCATAATTTATTACCTGTTTTTTCTATCTGCAAGAGTAAGTTTAGTATTGTTTCCCACGAAATCATTTGAACAATTCTTATAAATTCTTAATCACGCTTCATGAACAAAATGTTCCTGTTAATATTTTCAAAAGTAGAAGTTATTTTTCTAACGAAGTATATCATAATTTCAAATATTTATCCGCCATTGAGATATTTTTTAACATACATTATTAAATCAGACAACCTCAATCTAAAACAAAATCAGACATTTCCTTCTCTTAATAGCCTTTAAAGGTTTTCTCATTGAAAAAAATTACTTATGTTTTGATTTTACAGTTTACACAATTGGATACTTTATAATTTTTCTGATTTTTAAACATGAATTTAATATAAATATTTAAGTAATTTATTTAGGAATAGTAATTCGTAATAGTAGGCTTAAAATTAGAAACATAGCCAAAATATGTTATTTAAATTAAACTAAAAAAAATGTTATTTTGCATTGTACTGCCCCCACCCGATTTATAAAGAAATAAATCAACTACGTTTCTAATTTTAAGATTTCGCCAAAGACGTCTAATATGGGGATATTCCAGTTTGGTACTTTGGATGGAATATCTGTAATTATTTTATTGCTGATTAACAACTCACTTATTAAAATTTTATCACCATAAGTGAGCTATTATAAAAAAACTGAATTCATTTCTGAACTAGTGTTCTGTTCAGAAATTATGCAATTTCTTCTGGTATAACAAGTAAAATGTAAATAATACATCAGGGAAAGATATTTACTAACAGGAAGAATTCATACAAAATAAACAGAAATCCTGCAATTAACTTTCTTTCTATTTCGTTTCGACTATTTTGATTCGACTTCTGCTTATTTTGTCTGCATTCTTACTGTTAGTAAATATCTTTCTCTGATGAATTATTTACATTTTACTAGTTATAATTGTCTTTTTTCTGTATGAGGATTTGTTGTAACTGCGCAATCTTTTATTGAAAATTAAAATTTTTCAACGCTAGGGTGTTTTTCTGTTATTTTGTTCGGCTGTCTATGCCTTCTTTGTATATATTATTTTGTGCTGAATTATTTACATTGTTTGAGTTTTCTTCTGGTATGTAATATATTATTATAAAACTTATATCCATGCATTTTAGTTGAAATTTTGTGGGAAAGATGAGTATAGTAAACATCTATTTAAAGGATTTGATAAACTTTGAGTTAATAGAAAAAAAAAACCTAAAACTGGTCCATGAAAAATAGTATGATTCCAAGTACTATGATCTGTGTTGTTGTTTCTAATGCCCCTTGCCTGGAAGTTCCAGACCAGGTTCATATAAGCATCGGGCTGAAGTATGCGGCTCCGGTCGGGGTACAGATTTTCTTGTTGCCACATCAATTTTGACCGAAAGAGCCTGAAATAGCAACTAAGAACTTCCGGGAACGAATTCCTACCGGTGAATTGGTTGCCACCATAATTTAGATAGAGCCCCCCCCCGAATCATCTGGGGAGATCGCAACCTCTCCCACCCTCTTTGACCTCATAGAGGGACTTTTCAGTCTGTGGATTTAATGTGACCTTCTCCGACGCTCTACCACAAGACTACCTCGAGCCATAACTATGATCTGTAATAGATGAAAGTCCGTTATGGAACTTACAGCAAGAAGTGCTGTATTTGATGACTATGGATGGCGATATACGGTGAAAAGCGGGGAAAATGCTTGAAAGGTCAGTTAGAAAGTGTTTGTGGTTTGGTTTTTGAGTGAATTAAATATAAGAATTATTTTGCAGGTTACGCATACGTGGATTAATAATTATAAGAACTGCAGAATGTTCATGAATTGAGTGCGAGTTAGCATACCGTTGTATATGGAAGGAGTTTTTATCGTGTGGAATATATGAAAAAGTTTTTGAAACAATTTTGGAAATTAGGAGGTTTTGATGTGACAGATGAATGTGATGAGGAGTTTGGAAAAAGAAATTTTTATTGAGATCAAAAAGTGAATGGTAAATTGATATTTAGTGGCGTAGAAAGGGGTCCGTATAAGTGTTGTCTAGAAAAACTGAGGATAAAGCTATAAAAACATTGTTGAGTGTTATAAAATAGTATGCACCATCGTTAACAACAATCATATCGCTCTTTTGGGGTTCGTATGATTGCTTTTGGGATGAAGGGATGCATAGTTCTTCGGGTAATCACCGTTTCGAATGAAAAAATCCCAAAACAGGTGCACACACTAATTCGAATGACAGCTGTAAAAAGGGACCTGTTGGCTAAGCTCCAGTTCGATTCTTAACTATGCACGTACATCTGACAAAAAGCACATACAAAGAAGAGCAATTTTTCTAGGAGCTTTAAGGGAGAAGCTGCCAAAATATTTGAACCCGAATAGTAAATGCATGTTCATTTCTGGTGATAATTTGCGGCACTTTCTATATTAAAAACATTAGTCCGTTAACTTTTTTTTATTTTGCTGCTCAACTGATATTTCCCTAAGTTATTTTACTTCAGTTAAAACAATTTATATGACTATTTATTGCTTTGTTTTACTTAGGCGTTACCAAAGTGACCAATGCACTAAATTACAAGGAATTCTCTTCCTTCCCTTCTGTGGTAATTTCCGGAGACTTGCGCTTACGAGAATCTGGTGACAATGGTGGGCCACAGAGTTCAGTTTTACACCCCAAAAATTGAAAAACATTTCAGTATTTTTCTTCTAGGCGTCATTATACGGTATTTTTGCTGTTTCGTATATCATTTAAACATTTCATGCTCTTTTCACCGGTAAAGTGACTGCAGACTAACAATAAAAATTGGAGCTACAATTTATTTTCCATAATGATTCAATTAATCAGGATCATTTTAAAATAAATCTTGTACACCTATACCTCGCTATACGGCCGATCTTTATCCGGCATTTCGCTGTAACGACCTTTTTTAATTATGGCACTTTTTCGATTTACGGCCCACAATGTTTCGTTATACGGCCACAACAGCGGGAAATGATGATGACAGCATATTACATCTTAGTGATTCTTCATATTAATGTTCGTCATCACATTAAAACAGTTTTTAAACATTTTATTTTATGTTTTTTATTATATGTATACCTATATGCATATGATTTCTTTTCTTTTTTGTTTATATGTTTATATTTTGAATTTTTGTTTATTGTTACTTTGTTTTGTACTTTTATTTTTATGTACGCATTTTTATAGGAAATAAAAAGAATAAAATGCTTTATGAACTAAAATCTATATTATTTACAAAAAAATTGGAACATATCCAATTAAATTTGTATGGGTTTGTATCAAAATAATTGATTACGGCTTTTCGCTTTATGGCCAACTTTTCCAGAACGTGTCTGGGCCGTAAAGCAAGTTATGGGTGTATTGCTGTGTTATGTTCTAATTTCTAAATTTTACAATCATCAAGCTTAAATTCAATATACTTAACAAAAGATTAGTTTTTGAAGTAAAAGTTGTTTTGGTATTCCTGGTCCATATAGGTTTCGGGCTGATGTGTGAGGATCCGGTTAATATAGCGCCACAAGGGGATAGAGTCCATCTTAGCTAGTTGCCCCCCTAAATTTTGACCGAGCATCACCAGGGGTGACATCTGAGGGGATCGTACCTTCCCACCCTCTCTGACCTAGTAGAGGGGCTTTCCGGACTACTGATTTAACGTACCCATATCCTGTGTATACACGGAGGTATTTAATGTCGCGTACCGGGGTTCGATCCGAGCACCCTCAGCACCGAAAGCCAGCTCGGTACACCACCTCGTGCGTGAAATAAATTTGAAAGTAAAAATGGAAATAATAAAGAAAAAGGTTTTATTGTTTTGTCGTATGGTTGTCATTGCTTTAAAAACCGAAAAAATTTGAACATTTAAAGTGAGAAACCTTTCTTTGTTTAACAATACTTGAAAAGGAATGTGTTATTATTTATCATTTTCTTGAGAAATATAAAGCTTAAATAACTCAGAAACTGCTTTTTTAATGGTCCTTGTAACGAGGAATTTCGTTACAGGTTAGTTTATTTATGTTAACCTTACTAATTTTAATTCTGTAATCAAAATTTTAATAGTAATTTTAATATGAATTTTAATTCTGCTACTAATTTCTATTTTTCAGGTTAACTTCTAATTCTTACGCCGTTAGCAGTTTAATTTTTACATCTGCCCTCACTTTCGTGGGAGGTCTTAAATTGATTCTCGGCGCTCCTTCCTTTTTCGGACTGCTATTCTAGTAACATCTGGACGGAACACTTAGCCGTCGTTAAACTACCTCTCTATTTTTCTGTGCTTAGTTTAATTGCCCACTCTTGTGTCCAGAAAATAACAAGCCTTATCTCCCCCGTCCGTCGTTTTGTCCACGATATAATTGCTTGGACTTAGCTCAGAGGAACTTCCGATTTCAAGATAAAGGGCATTTTTCTCATTTTCTCCCCTGCTGCGTGAGAATATTTATTTTCGATGCTTTACAGCCAATTTAGTTTTTCCAAGAACTCTGAATATTCTCCCCTCAGACGAAGTTCGCTTCTGATAAGTGGCCCTCTGATTGGTCAGGATGAGCCAATTAAAACCCTGTAAGACTTCTACGCGGACAAGGTTTGGCTTGGTAGGGTTTCAACTTTTGGCGATCTTCGCGCTTTTATTTTTGTGGACACAAAGTGGTTGGAGTGGTTTTAAAAGTGTTTCCCTTTTTCTCTCTACGCGTTTGACGGGATTGTAAAGTTACTGCAACCCTTCTCTCCTCGCGCTATCCAGGGCCTAAAAAAATACTGGGACAGAGAGATTTGAATTTTTTGCTACCTGTGGTTGGTATGGTTGCTGGTCCCCAAACCAGGGTACGGTCTTCGGGCCTGAACTTGATGCGGGGAGCTGATTATCTTGTTCTTATTTCTTCATGTATGTGTTAGAGCATAAACTTGTATTTTGTTATTATGCTTTCAGCTTCTGACCTGAATGGTCATGTCAACTTTTAGCTCCTGATGTGATTTGAGCAAGACATCAACTGATTGTACATCGCTTCAGTATGATATCCTAGATTTACCATGTTTGAATTATGTTTAGTAAAAATAAAAATTTCGATCTATTTTAACCAGCCCAGTTTGTCATCTATTTCTGAGAAGCATTGAATTTTTAACCTGTGTCGATAGCAGCTAGTGAACCATTGGTATCGCGGCACAACGTTTTTTAGAAACATGCCATTCCCTCCAATATTGGCAGAGTACTCCAGTGTTCATCATTCCAGCCTTTAAATAGGAGGCTATGGTTTATCTTCCCGTCATCATAAGTTTTAGAGTTGCTAATTTCTTCATCAGCGGCATCATCTTCGTTTTATAACAGTTGATGATAATTCTTTATGATCACGCCTCTTGTGTTAAATATTCGTAGTGGATGTAGCTTGAGACTATACAAGAGGTCGTTCTTTTACCACGTAGTGACTTCTGAACTATATCTTCGTGCCACTGAAATATACCGAACGTTTTCCAATACAACAAACTTATTCCGGTGTACTGAACTGTGAACACTATACTATTCTTCACTTCGCTAGAGAATTTATGTGGTCATTTTAGGGTACAAGAACATTCCTGCTTCCTCCATGCATCTACTATTCTTCAATAATACCATTTTTTTCCTGCCACGGTCCTACTTTTAAAAATAAATTTATCGAACTGCTCTAGTAAATAATTTGATTTAAAAATAAGATCCTTTAGGTTCTTAAATGCTTAAAAAGGATTTAGAAAATGTTTGTTTGACGTATCATTTATCAGCTCTTATATAAGCCTTCATAGGAGGGTTTTATAAACTGAATTGTAGACTAATTCCTCAACTTCAATAAAATACCCATTAATCCACTGTATGAGGTTTATTTTACTGTATTTATCAAATAATATATATTTTAAAGCTAATATAATTTTAAACTGCACTTTTGAAATATGAATTCATCAATAAATCATGAAAATAATTTTGTATTATTCTTTATTGGGTAACTAGACGTTTGGGTTAGTTACCTTTCTCAAACATAAAAGAAGCTTTGGGCTGAGATTACATTGATTATCAAATAATAGTTATTTTGAAATCTACCATGATAAAAAACTGTACTTCTCAAATATGAACTGATCAATAAATCATGTAAACAATTATAATTTATCTTTACTGGTTTACCAGGCTTTTGAGTTATTTATATTTCGAAGACATGAAAGACATTTAAGCTGATTTTACACAGATTTTGATTTTTTTTTCTGAGTTTAGGTATTTCAAGAACTGAAACTCATATTTTATTATCTTGTTTTCTTCTTACTGGGGATATAAAATGTTCAAAATGCCATATGAAAACACAAAAATATGGATCGTAGTGAATCCTACAAAAAAAAAAATACTGAAATTATTCATGAAATATTTATAGTAGTAAAACTGAAATATTTTCATTGCTGATTACTAATTTCACCCCTGTTTATAATAGTTTTGAGTTTTTTAATATTACGAGTGCATTTTCTTTACTACTGCAGTCATTGATTTTAAATTAAGGCTTTTGCAGTAAACTTTATAATTAGTTGGAAAATCCATTTTCCACGTTTCAATGATTTAATTTCCTCTAAAAGATCTCGTCATACCTCATATATCACAAATAAATAATCTTATTTTTGAAGTTGATATAAAAATTTTAAAGATACGTTAAATTATTCGTAACGACCTTAAGTTCATTCTAAGTTGTGATTCGAATGATTCATTTCTTTTCGCTTCTGAAGTGTTTCGCCAGGCCGAAAATTAATTATTCTGTGGAATTTTTAATTATAATTTTATTCGACATTTTGAAAAAAACATTCCATCGACTAAAATGTTACGAAAAAATTAACCAAAGGATTTTTTTGCAGTATTAAACAACATTTTCTGTATAAACAGGAAATCCAACGTAAATAAAGCACAATCGGCTTTTTGAGCTGCCACTAAGTTCTTTGCACTGATGAAGAAGCTCCTTTACAGCTTCGAAACGGCCGTTTGCAAAATTGCACCTTACTGCTATTTGGGCTTTATTTACGTTGGATTTCCTGTTTATTCCTCGAGCACAAAGGTTTTGTCTTTTCTTTTCAAAACATTTTCTGTAAAAATCATGTATTTTAGTCGATGAACAATTAGTTCGTAATTAAATTACATAAAAAATCTGTGCTTTATTGATTTGAAAAATATAGTAACCAGGCTTTAGGACTTAAGGCAGAGTATTACCTAACTCTTCAATGTCTGCTGATTATATTTAGACATTTTACAGTAACATTTTTATTTTTTTATGTATAACTATGCCTTAAATTGATATTTTAACACTAGAAAGATGCTGCCGTTATTTTGACGGTTTTGGACATACTATAGAGCGCTATGTCTGTATTTATGTCCTCATACTTCTGAGATTTTATGACTTTTTCTAATCTTATGTGAAACATGCACTCACATTTAGAAAATTATATTCAATAGTAACGAAGAGTATAAAATGTGTCGCATACCAAATAAGACTGAAAGAAGTTAATTTGACGGCAATATTGAAAACATGCAGAAATCTTTAAAATAATACCGGTAAAATGTTAGATACTTTTCATTTCTCAACCCTTTTGTAAATAACTGAACTACTGACTCGTCGGAAGTATTGTTGTTGAAAAATAAGAACTGCACAAATCATGCATATATTTTTACGGATAAACCATACCAGGTTGTTAGCTCTACATTCCTGCATAAAAATTTATCTAAATATATACTTATTTATTATATATTGATATGAAATAGTTCAAAATTTAAAGCATTTAACCATTTTAAAAATGTTAGATATTTTAAATTCTTGATTTTATTATCAACCGTCAAAATGACGGCGTTCAGTCTTTTTAGTAAGAAAAAAATTCCCGTCTTCCAAGTGATAACTGTAGACTATATTAAATTAGAATCATTTCAAATTTCTTTTAATGGTCGAATTATAGTATACTATATTATTCCTATACCGTTACTTTTATAGTTTACAACAACGGATTATTAATAAGTATTCTGAAATCAAAGCTGTATTAAAAATTAATAAAACTTGATTCTGGATTTATTTTACCGCTATCGAATATATTGGCTGTATTCTGAAGCGAATTAATAACAGCAAAACTCATGCACATAACCTCTGGATAGGTTTAAGAAATCTACGGTTACATTAAAGACATTACGGTTACATAAAAATGCATGGCGTGTATAAGATTCAGGCACTATTTAAATTTCGCGGGTAAACTTTATTTTTTTCTTATACTGCCCATAGTACTGCCCATAAAGGAAATTCATTTAAGTTTTTACTCGAAAAATCAATTTAGGTAAATAAAAGTTATTAGCATCGCAGTTAGAAAAGTGCATTTATAAAAAGAACATATTAAGAGCGAAAGTAAAATGTTAAAATTTTTTACAAGTTCGAAGTTCAATTTGTTGGTCAAATAGATAAACTTACAGAAAAAGCTTGGACGTTATCAAATATTTACACAGTTGCAGTTACCTACATGAGAGCAATAAGAGTAATTCCTCTACATCCGTAAATTTCACTAACGTAGAGCACTATTTAAATTTATTGGAATAGTTTCAATGTCTTTAGACTTAAATTGTCAAATCAGATCACGAAAATTGTTAATCTCCTATAGAAACTTTTCGAATTATCGCTTAAGTGCTCCAGCGTGGCTACAAGTGAATATGAACAGATTATCCAATGAGGTGCTATAAATATTCATGATTTTATCCAATGTACGCGTAATTGAAGTTCAGAAGCTTTAAGGTTGATGAATTGGTTATTTCGTAGCCCGCTGAAAGACCAGTGTGTTCTGCAATCATCTCCTTTTCAAATGCTGCCGAGTTGCGATCTGCGATGTATTAAATTGTGCGCATTGATGATTCCTCCAGCTAATTTACATCGTTAAATTGGAACACTTTGATGGCAGATGAAATATATTACCATCTCATGTTTCATACATATTCTTAAATGCATTCTATATTGATATTCATGAGTTCACCTCCCCAATGTTTAAGGAATTTTGATCACGTCTATAATCAGGAAATACTTTACGTACTGAGACAAGTTTAGAATATCATATGCCAACTAAAATTTACATACCTCGGATATTTTGTTTAAATTTATGTGATTTAAGTAAACATAAACACCCCAAATATGTCAAAATACTGAGTGACAGACAATGCACACTATGCCATATATATATATATATATATATATATATATATATATATATATATATATATATATATATATATATATATATACATTCATATATACACATATTCATATACATATACATATACATATACATATATATATATATATATATATATATATATATATATATATATATATATATATATATATATATATATATATATATATATATATACATTCATATATATACACATATTCATATACATATACATATACATATACATATATATATATATATATATATATATATATATATATATATATATATATATATATATTAATGTGCTTTATATGGCACTATAAAAGTTATTAGAAGCGTCAATAACAATTCGATAATATTTAAATAGGATGAGGGAAAAAGCTAATTGAAAGATGTTTAAAATTTCTTTTAAACCCTCAATGAGGTAAGAACTTTCACCTTTCGACATTCTACCATTCTACACAGAGAAATTTTTGGTTGCTTGTAATGGCACCGATTAAGTGAATCAAGATCACCCCCAGGGGGCCACCTCAATTTAGACCAAGTATCCCAAAGGGAAATAAGAGTTGCTAAGTAAATTTAAATGGGTGAAATATAGAGCCTCCTACGACTGATAGACTATTGGACATTAATATTCAGTTCATTTTTATTCAAATTTCATAATTTTAGAAATAATATAACATAAATTAGATTTTCTTTAATACTGAGTTAAAAATTGTTATGTTGCTCGTCATCGAATTGCATCTAAAATTTGCCTTTAGATGTATAATCCTAAACAAAATTATAATTTTCTAATTAATATATAATATTAATTAATTAATATTAATATATGTTTCTAATTAATATTAATATATTTTATAATTAATAATCTGCTTATTAATAATATCATATTCTTTTTCGAAAAGTGTAAAAAATTTCAGAAAAATTTCAGCGTTGAATATGCGGAGTAAAATGTCGTAACAAAGGTGTGAAAAACAAAGCACCATTTAACTCAATGTAATGAGTTTACTTCGGTTTGTTGGATTTTGTTTTAGCTTGTGGGGGGGGGGGGGCGAGAAATCTCATTGCTCAAAATGATTGCCGCAATTTTTATAATTATTTTTTACTTTAACCTAAATTTAATAAGATTTCACTAAAATAAAAGAGCTCAAAGTATCTTAAAGCTATGTTGATCTTTATGCCAAAATTAGTTCTTTTTCCTCTTTAGTACAGCAGTCTGGTTCTTTTGTTTCTTCATTCGTTTCGTGTATAGTAACCAGAAATGCCGTCGATAGCTCTAAAAAACACTCGTCCAGTTCTTTAATGTACATATATCATGTGTCAATGATAGCACTGGTTTCATGTATGACAAAACAATAAGTGAGCTTCAAGCGAATTGGTAATGAAAATTGGAAAATTAAGAAAACTGGTTACTGAGGATTGGCTTGATGATGAAAATGTAAGCATATGGACGCTATTTATGTTACGTTTCTATTGATGTTACCCAGTACTTAAGAAATTCATGCATCAACTATGCTAACAAGTTACCGAAAATGTATAAAAGCCGTTCTAGTGAGTGTATATGCATGTATCGTGCAACATTCCAGTTCCTATACACATCTTTACATGCACACTCAAGATTTGGTAAAATACAAATGAACACTTACTACACACACACACGCGCACACACACACACACACACACACACACACACACACAGAAACACACACACACACACACACACACACAGAAACACACACCCCCCCACACACACACATATATATATATATATATATATATATATATATATATATATAGGCAGACAGCTGTACTTCCCTCACTTTTTTCTTAATGGTCGAAGTTCTTCGTTCTCTATTTGCTACTCAGCACATGCGTGTGGTAAAATATACCCCACGATGAATTCTGTCTGATATTTTTCTGTCATTTGTAATTAACATATTATGTTAAAGGTGGAGAGCACAAAGACGTGGCCGGAACGAATTTTTTCCAAATTTAGGACTATTTAAAATGTTTAATGGTTGAACGTTCATTGGGAATAATTTTAACGCACATGTACTGAAATGTTTCACTCGAAGAAACATTGACGAACAATGGAAGTTAAAGTCTAAAATGAAAATATTATTACTAGTGTTGAAACTGGCAGAATAGTAACATTTTAGAAACTACCAGTGATAACAAATCTCATGAACATAAGTATGAAATTTCTGCAATTTATTTGTTTTACTATTAGCGGAAGAGGAATATTTCGTAGTAAAAGAAGACCATAATAAGATTGCTAATGAATTATCCAGAACGTAAGATATTATTATTCATCTCAAAAAGTATTTTCCTGACTAATAAATTCTCTCTAATAATGCCTCTCATAAATTTAGACACATTCAGTGTTGGAATATTGAACTTCGTTAAATAAATTACTTAGGCTTTCTTTGTTTAAAAAATCATCTGATAATGCAGTTTGCTTTACCATCAATATAAACTTAATTCTGGGTTCTTACGATTAGGTGAAATAGAAGTGAACCCTTCTTTAGAAAACTTCCAAAACTTATATTAAACATTTAAAACCTTTAAGTGCATTTATTCAAAAATTTTCCTTTCAACTATTCATAAAATGCCTGTCTGTTTTCTAAATGAAATAAATTTGCGCACGTTTCCCTTTTCTATGTTTTAATTTGTCTTTTGATTACTTTATGTACAAAACATATTCTAAACTGTACGTTACAGTTGGTGTCCGTTTATCCTTTTAAATAGCAAAACACTAATTTTCTAAGATGAAGTAAAGTATTTTTACAGTTTCTCGTTTTAATTTAGAAAAGTTAATTGTGTCTATTTAAACATCTGGGGGTAATGTCGGATAATGAAACTCTAGGAAAAATAATCTACCAGGATGTACACTTATAAGAGTGTTATGTAGGTTAGATAAATAGATGTAAAATACCTCTATGACTTTCTGTACTTTAAAAATATATCTTATTAGTATGTATTTTATTCCTACTTAAGAAAGTTATTCCAAACTACACAATGCAATAAAATTTGGGAGATCAATTTCCTCTAAATTTCAAACAACCACACCATAACTATACAAGTCCAGAATAGAGGTATTCTTTGAACTAGGTTTTGCACTAGTTACGAGCTTCACTAAACGGAATTACAAAAGCGGAATTTCTCGAAATTTTTACTGGAGAAAAACGAAAGGAAGTCATCAAGCCTACTTTGGTCCACTTAATTCTATGTATATCTGTACACTGGATATGTAAATTTCTGCTTAGAAACCGCTAACCGAGCCGAGTTAAATGTATTTTGTCTATCAGACTATAAAGATACAAATAGAAGGAGGTAAATTTTATGAATTAAGTAGTTTCCATATTTATCAATTTTTATGATTTAATTATTTCCAAAGGTTAAGTTTTTTCATTGAATTCAAAAATTACTTTCAAAATAATGGATTTCTAAGTTAGTGAAATGGTATTAAACAAATATGAAAATTAATTAACGTTTTTTGTGTATTTTTAAATCCTTCTTCGTTAGCGGGGATTAAATGGTAATCTGCATTCTTTCTGCAGCACTACATGCATTTAAAGTGCGTTAAAAGCTTTTTGTATGGGGTTGATTTTCTAAGACGATATTTTACGACATGAGAATATAGTTACATTAATATGACTTTATAGAAATATCTACATATTTAAGATTATGTTTGCTTATTTTTTAAAGTTGCTGATTGTTATTAATTTAATTTATAAACCTATCTCTTTTGTTAAATATTGAAAATACTGACGCAGAAAACTTAATTAAACCCTAAAAAAGACATATTGATGTTTAATGATCTAAAATGAAATAATTAAATTCCTTAAACTGTATAAAATGCCTTTAGTTTATACCACACAGTAAAAAATTCCTTTAGTTTGTACCATACAGTAAAATTAAATTTTATGAGAGCTTTAAGGGTCAAGGGGCTTCACTCTTGTTTTTTAATTTTCAATATTTTACTGTATATTCAAAATGAGAATGATTAATATTATTTTCTACTACATTGGAGAGACTTAGAATTCACAAATAAGTATTCTGTAGAAGAAGAAGACATGTTTTTCAAAACATACTTGAAAAATCCTAGCATTTTTCAAAATGCTCCATGCGCATTCTTTTTCTTCAGATTTCTTCCACGTTTCTCAGGATTGGGAATTCAAGTGTTCGTCACAAGACTGTGTACCATTCTTTGTAACCACAAATTTTTTTTTAAATTCATAGACCATGAAATATAGCAAAAACATTAAAAAAATAATCACATATGAATTTAGATACATACAAAATATCAATGCTTAATTATGTTTATATATATATATATATATATATATATATATATATATATATATATATATATATATATATATATATATATATATATATATACGGTAGACGTCTATTAAAAAAAAATAAGGTTTCTAAATGATTACGAATGCGCATGGAGCATTTTGAAAAAGAAAATTTAAACAGGCATTATTCTGCCAAAAAAGTTTTATTCTTAATTCTAAGGGTCTTCAATGAAGTAAAAAATATTTCGAATTATTCTCATTTCGCTCATAGGGTTTAAAACTAAATTTTTTTTAAAAATTCGAGGTTGAATTTCCCTTGTCCTCTTAATTGAATACTGTGTAAAACGAAATAACTATTCCACAGAAATAACAGCAAATTTAAAATTGTGAGGCCGAGACCGCCTCAGGCACCGAATTGAAATAGGCGCCAAAATGAGACATAGTAAAAAAAATAGAAAATTTTAACGAATAATTAAAAAAATATTAATCTAAAAGATCTATTTAGACAATCTTTCATTTTAATGAACTCCTAAATTCGAGATTTTGAGAATTAAATTTTGAATGCATATTTCCAAACTTTGTTCACATAAGTTAGAAATCTACTAACTGTACCTGTAACTGTATTACTTTTTTAAAGCTCTGTAATCTTTTTAATTTTAAAAAAGGATTACGTTCCTCACAACGGTCCTCCGGAAAGCTAAATTTCAGATGTTTTGCGTCACCAGTTATAATCTTGGCAGCGAGCCAACCGTTTGTATCGCTTAGGGAAGCAGTAAACATTTAAACAGAAAAGTACCTAAATGTGTCAAAATTTATATATATATATATATATATATCCACAAACGATAAGCAACGATAAGTAATCCTACGTTAATAACCCGCGGTAGTTTCGTTCGAAGAGGCTACTCGAATTTTTTTATGTTTTTTTAGAAATAAATATATATATTTTCAAAAATGACCGTTTCTCTATTAAGTAGACTATTTCCAATAGAGATGCATCCATAATTTTAGAGTCTCTCCAAATATTTGCAAAGTCGCCGTATTTAAAACGTGCCTCAGACGCCGCAAAAGATAGTCCCGGCTCTGAAGTTGATAAAAAAATATATGTCATAAAACAGAGTTCATACAATCTTTTAACATTTCATTAATTTTGTCATCTAATAAGTTTTATCTAATAAGGTTAAAGGAAATGAGTTAGTGTTACACTTTTCTATACGTTCAAAACAATCGGAAAGAATCTAGATCTCAATTAAGTTTTTTCAGCATTTGGCAAACTTTCTCCTCTATACTTCATAATGGCACTAACATTAAAAAAAAATATAAACTTATTTTACTACAACCGATTTTCCCCCTTCAGTGTTTTAATGTACTTTCAACACTTTCTTATGAGCATATTATATATTAAATAACCGTTAAATTCTAAAAAATAATTAGGTGAGGAAATAACCTCTTAATTTACACCATTTGGGATGTAATTATATAAAAAAGTAATAAAAGATGTATTATCATTATCTATTAAAAGTTGAAATACGGCCATTATTTTCAAATTAAACTGCTTGATAGTTATAGCTGATATTTGGGAATGGGTTTTCGTTTTTTTACTAACAAAGGGAGAGATATTGTAAAAACTTTTATCATTATTCTTTCAAAACATTTGAATTCTATAATTTAAACGGCTGTTCCTCTTAATATCTTTTTAATTGAGGTACTCAGTTCCTCAGGGAAACATAAAACGAAAAGGAAAGCGATCAAGAGAAATAGTGATCGATCCAGATGAAATCGTGTATTACTTGGTCGAATAAATGTTCTATTACATTCTGTTAAGTAATTTTAAAATTTAAAATTTTTTATGCAATAAAAAAAGATATTTTTAAGTTTATTATGATTATTTATGTGATGTACGTATATCTTTGTAAAAGTTTCATTTATATCTCTCTATCTCTTACTCCAAAAGGCAAAAAAATTAACACTCTATTTAATTCAATTCCAGATAATTTTGATAAACAGAGGTATTAATTAAATTGAAAGTCTAATATAATTAAGAAAACGAACGCTGAAATAAATTTAAATTTGGTTGGGAAAAAACATTTTACAGTTTTAATATATATTTAGAATCAAATTTTCTGATGAAATTTCAGGAGAAAATAAAAGGAAATCTAGAAAATCCATTGAAACGTACTAATTTAATATAAAAACTGATATATTCTGAATTCAATTTCTAATATATGTTTGTTTGATAAGAAAAAATCAAATTATCTTCACATGCGTTTAGCAGTTTAAATACCTGCGGGTAGAAAAATACTGAGAAATACTTATAAAACATCTTTCAGTGAAAAGATTATGTAAGGTATACACAAGATTCGATTCACAAGAATCGAACTTTTGAATTAATAAATTAAAGAAGCTGCTTCAGATATGCTAATTTCGGCATACGCGCTTAGTATAAATACCACGCAGCGTCATTAATAAAAAAAGGGGAGGTTGTTAAGGTTGAAAAGGTGTTATCCTGCGCTAGTGCTTAGCGGGCCAGAAGTTTACATGGCAGTACTGCTGGTTTGACTTACTGTTCGTGAGTATAAAAATATATTGTTCTTGAAAGCTGTGTTTATACATTCCGTACAAGTAGTACGCATGCTTATTGCTGTAAAAGCCAATTATATGTGCAACGAATTCAATAAACATTGTTTCATGTATAAACTGTGTGTGGTTCAAATTCAAATAGAGAGCCACTTCAAATTATATACACCCAAGTCTGGGTAGAAGTGAGCATAGAAACTCTATAATTACACTTACTTCCTCTCCTTTTAAGAACTTAATTAGAAGACTGTATTTTCATTATCAAAATATTACAGAGTACACGGCATAAAGCTAGTTTCATAAATAATTAATACATGCTTACATTTGTAGTGTAAATTATGTTTTTATTACGCCAGTTACTTGTAACTGCAGAGTAAAATTAAATTATTTTACATCTCCGTATGTGTTAAAAAAAACCAAAGATATTAAATTTTATACAAAAAGTTTTTATAACATTTTTTTCTCATTAATTATGTTAAAGATACTCAGAAATAACGATACTTGCTTTCGTAAGATATTCAACAAAATTTTACTTATGGCGAAGGATGTTTTTATAATTTTGCGATAAATGATGAAATTATGATAATGAATGCTATTTAAGACTATTTTTGGCTGACTTTATGATACCTCTCTGTATTTTTATCTCCATGAATGCGACAACTAATTCTGAGATCATGGGGAACAACATTTATTCGGAACAATATACTGGGTTTTTTTTTAGTAAAACCTTTCTAATAACATTTTCCTAATAAGCATTAAAATAATAGCATTCATTTCCATAGTTTTATATCATTAATGATAAGCATAATCCGTGACATTGCTCCAGGCCGCATTCTGTGTTTAATGGATTTCTCCGTAAGAAAAATGATCTTTTTTAAAAGACTTTGTAGTATATTAGTACATGAAAAACACATTCTTCTCTGCTGAAGACATTTATTAATAGGATAGTGCGGGAATGTTTACCACTCTGTCATATTTATCCAATATATTGCAAATTTTAATGCATTAAATTTTATACTAATGGAATTTTTGTGTCATAATCATTCCATGATATATTTTTAATTTTCGTTTTGTCAAAATTCTCTAGGAAATTTTTAAATTTCATTTAAAAAGGCTCTCAATATATTTATTATTTAAATTTCCTGTTTGAAAATGTTCCAGTTAAAACTAAAAGACTGAAATTTTAGCTTTGTTTTTCCCACGTTGGAAATTATTATGCATCAATCATCAATTTTTTATGTGCATTTTAATTTATCAAACAATCATCGTTGGTACCATTCGCACACAGAGAACCCCGTCTTTCAGATTTTAATGCATAGGATGTCAGTGAGCTTATTTATTCATGTAATAAATGATTTTTTTAGTTATCTAGAAAATACTTCAGAAAATTATTATTGTACATGGTGCGCCAATAAAGTAACCGGACAATTTTTTTATAAATAAGAAAATATTACTCACCTTCAAATAAATTTATCTCCTTCAAAATAATCGCCAAACGAGTGTATACAATTTTTCCAACGTTTCTCCAAGTCGTCGAAACACTGTTTATAGGCGTTGAAACTAACTGTTCGCAAAATACGCGTAACATTTCATTTAATATCCGAGACGTTTTCAAATCTCGATCCTTTCGTGGCCATCTTAAGCTTCAGAAAAAGGAAAAAATCAGCTGGTGATAAGTCGGAGAATAGGGTGGGTTATTTATCACTGTAATTGAATGCTTAGCAAGATATTGCTATACAGAATCTGCTCTATGGGGCCTAGCATTTTCGTGTAAAAGAAACCATTACCCAGAATAAAACAGTTCCTTCCTAATTCGCCTTATCCTGTTTCTTAATCGAAAAAGCACCTCCTTGTAAAAATACTGATTAATTGTTTGTTTTTCAGGAACAAATTCGTGGTGAATAAATCCTTTGTAATCAAAAAATGCAAAATCCATGAAAGGACAGCGATTTGAAAACGTGTCGGATATTAAATGAAATGTTACGCGTCTTTTGCGAACGGTTAGTTCCAACGCCTATAAACAGCGTTTCGACGGCTTGAAGAAACGTTGGAAAATTTGTATAGACTCCTTTGCCGATCGTTTTGAAGGAGATAAATTTATTTGAAGGTGAGTCATATTTTTCTTATTTATAAAAAAATGTCCGGTCACTTTATGGGCGCAACTTGTATTTTGTAAATTTAACCCCAGTTGCATTTCTAAAGTCTTTTCTCGAAACAGAGGGTTACATAATATGAATGATATGACATGATTAACATGAACTGAACAACATCTGAAAGGCATGGGCGCAGTATCCCAATTGACAAGAGCAGCGGGCCAGTGATCTGAAAGTCACTAGTTCGATGCTCTTCGCTGCAAATCTACCGCCGTGTTGTGGAATGCCGTGTTGTGGATTGCTATGTTGTGAAAAATCTTCCGCCGTCTTGTGTTACACTAATGGAGGCCGGGGCACGTAAAATAAGGCATGGCTGCAATGTCCTCCAAGTTGTCAAATTTACCTCTAGAGGTGCGGGGTTAAGTGTTCCGATCTCGTCACTTGACTTGGTTCAAAATTACGGGACCGGTCATTTATCCAAGTCGGACTCCGATCCTTGTGGTGCTAATTCATAACAGGAGCCGAACCTTCACAGCCCATAGCCTTCGGTACTTGATCTGATGTTGATGTTGGTCATGGGGCATAAGCATTAACAACATCTGAAAGGCCGCACGAATACAAAAAACAATTATATCATAAAATAATTATCTTTTCCTGATGTAAAATTAAAAGTTTTACCAATAAAATATAGCTTACAATTTCCTTCGGATCTATTTTTCCTAAGAAATTTCTGTATATTAAATTTAATTCTTCAGTTACTAAGTCACAAATCATCAGAAATTTTTAAAATCTTAAAAAGGATACTTTGGGAAGTCTTTAACACTTAAAGGAATGATCTTTGTGTTTAAATAACTCGTATCGGAATCTTGGATAGTTAATATTTTAACGATAATTTGCATATAAGAAAGCCTTCAATCTCCTGCTACATTAACGATACAAATTATCCTTACTTATATACAAACTAGCTGAAAACCCGCGCTTCTCTACGGAGTACATTCAAATTAAATACAACGGTAAATGTATGCAATTAATGACAAAAAAAATAAATATATATATTTATAATAAATGAGACTATCAATATATACAATTGATGTAAAAAAATATTTATGTATATATATTTATAAAAAAATC
Organism: Dolomedes plantarius; assembly: GCA_907164885.2. Taxonomy (NCBI): domain Eukaryota; kingdom Metazoa; phylum Arthropoda; class Arachnida; order Araneae; family Dolomedidae; genus Dolomedes; species Dolomedes plantarius. Next base: position 178,127,579 of record OU015497.1, read on the forward strand.
ATAAGGAATATTTATTTTTTTTGGATAATATCCAATCGTCTGCTGCATTAGAAAGAAAAAATGTTCTTTTTGTCTATTTAGTTGTTACGCACGTGGCGATAAATTTATTGAAAGTACCAGAAAAAGAAATCACGTGATCAGCATTTAATAAATTAAATTCTAAATATTAATCTTTAAAAATTCACCAAAAATCAGGAAATGGAGGTAAAAATTCGAAAAAAATTTCATTTTGAAGGAATTTTTATGATCTTTCTCGTGATATAAATTTTATAACCCTCAATGTATTGTTTTAAATGCAAACGTAAAAAAAGTTTAAAAAACAGCTTAAAAATGTAATTTAAAAAAATCTAAGAAGAATTTTTGAAAATTTTTTCTTAGTGCACCTCTACACTATTAGAAGAATCGCCGTGCAAAATTTCAGCCCTTTAGGTGCAGCGGTTTGGTCTGTGCGTTGTATGTGAGTCAGTCAGTCAGTCAGTGAATGAATGAGTCAGTTACGGAACTGTTTTATATATATAGATTATCGTTAATATACATTAACGATAATTAGTTTATAAATAAAGCCTTCAATCTCCTGGGAAAGTTATATATTGTTCACTCCTTTCAACAATGTCATATCTCAAAAAACAAGATTTTTCAGGAGACTGCTTTTAAAGTTTAAAAGTACATTAAAGTGTATTGAAAATAAATTTTAATTCTGCACTCGAGCGGCTAAATATTGAGAGTGAGATATTATGATCTTGC